>CM070770.1:138925654-139148154 GCA_036346955.1 Dipus sagitta
TTTCTCCTCTGAAGTCAGTATGTGCTCCATCTGTGACAATATGTTGAGCGATGGATGAGTAGAGCAGAAAGAGAACACAAGTTCTTGGGTATTCACAAACTAGTATTGGCCTAGATTTAATAAGTTCCTCTCTACCTTGGTTTTTCCTGAACTACTGCAGATCTGAGTCTGCTTATAAAAGGCTTACATTCTCTTCTAATCTGGGGTTGCTGATAGCATTACTCCAAGCCACTATGCTCATCCTTTCCAGTAAAAGGCAGACTAAAAGCTCAAGAAGAAGCCTTGCATGCCGACTACTTCCATAAATTAAAAGTGTCCTTTTAAGAGATGTTTGAGAAGGGGAAAATCCCCAGTCTGTATTTTCCGTCATTTTACCAAAATGTACCTGGGTGACAAGGTTAAAGCAGGCAGAGGAAATCCCTGGCACTTATCATCTACAGGCATTACTGATAAATTGTGTGGTGGAGGAATAAAGGATTACCTTCTGTATTTTTTCATTACACTTTTCTTTTGTTACAGAATACATAAATCCATTGTGGCACAATGTAATATGTATCACCATGCTACACCTGCGGACGCTTCCGAGCGGCTGCCATGTCTGTGCAGTCAGGAATGATAAGTGAACCACCCGTGAATGTTAACGATAGTGATCATTCTGAGGTAACTCGGCTCTCCATCTTCCTTTACAGCCTCCGTGCTGAAGCCAGGGTAGCAAGGTTCATGAGAGGAAAATGAAAACAACGGCAAAGGGAAGGGGTACACTCTGTGCTCGGAATGTGCCTTCATGAGTGTGTACTATCTTACTCTGGGGCTCCATTTCTGTAAAAACGTTCACTATAAACGGAGAAAGTGGCTCTGCCCTGAGTACCACACATTCATCCAGACCCAATGAAAGTTTCCTTGGATCAGGCCCACAAGACTCCTTTCTCTCCCGACAAATGCAAACTTTAGGTCTTTGTTTGGATCTGCAGCATTGCAGGGAAAACAAATACTTTGGTTTCCAAGTGATACATTTATGTTTCTAAAGCTTAAGCATAAAAAATACAGGTGGATCTCAACATTCATCTAGGTATAACTGTTAAGTTATGCTCCCACTTAATAAATGGAAATGGAGACTTGCTACTACAATTTTCAGCTTGGGTTTTATGCTTCATTTCTTTATAATCCAGGGTTTTTTTAAATGGGTTTTCTAGAAAGTCTATTGCAATATATCTTTAAAACATGCCCTTATTCCACAGAGGGCACTGGGTCTGCAACTGAAAAGACAATGGACTTGTGGGAAATGCCTGTTACTCAGTCCTGCCTCCCACCTTTGGGCTGTGAAAGACATGGGCTGTTTTGTTTTGTTTTGTTTTGTTTTGAGTCAGGATGGACAGGTAGGTCACACAGATGCAGTGTCTGCAGGGGCAGCTGGCTTCTCCCAGGGCAGGGCATTCCAGGGGCACTGGGCAGACAGCTGCCCTCCTGCAGCTCCACAGGCTGCCTGTGCTGATCCAGGATGAAACTCCACGTCAAGGAGCTGACTAAGTGCTGCCAGGAGTGCTCCAGTCAATTCAAAGCTAGGTCCTGTCAAGTTTGCAAAGCACTGAAAAACACACGGGCATTTTAAAAAGAGATTACTCACTTGAGAGATTCAGCTCTGTGCTGGTGCAAAGCCACTCAGTTACCACAGAGGCTATTGTTATTTTTTGTTTGTGTTTCCTTTTGGAGACAGGGTCTTGCTATGTAGCCCAGATGACATGGAATTTGCAACCTTTCTACTTTAGCCTTTCAAGTACTGGGATTACAGGCTTGTGTGACCATACCTGGTTTACCATAGTTTTTATATGTATGATGTGGGTGCATGTGCATGCGTGGAGTGTGGAGGACTCAGGGTGTTTCTTCTCTCCTTCCATCTGCTTTTTCAGAAAAGACCTCTTGTTTTGCTCCTGCTGTTTGCATGCTTCCAGATTTTCCTGGTTCTGCCTTCCATAGCTAAAAGCACATTTTGTGCACCACTTTGCATCTAGCTTTACATGGGCACTACATAGGACTGAACTCAGGTCAGCAGGCATGCAAGCAGATGCCTTTAACCACAGAGCCCCAACACAGAATTTTGATACCAGCAGTAACCTGTACAGTGAGCATTTTGCCAAATAGTCAACAAAAGGTGACAGGAGACACATAGGAAGCAGGGACACAGATCTGAAAGCTCAGATTCTCTTTCAGGGACAGACAAGGGATAGAACAGGAACTGGAACTCAATGGGAAGACAGCCTACTGGAGAAGGAAAGCAAGTACATGGGCTGGAGTCACACACCCAGTGACTGAAGTCCTGGTCCCATGGCTGATCCTACACATGGGAGAGCCTCAGCTTCAGTTGTCATCAGGGTAAAATATACAACAGATGCCATATACCTGGCACGGGGGTTAGTTGGTAAATAACAGAAGATATTTGCTAGTGCTCCTTTTGGCCCAGGTCATCACCCCAAAATAAGAAGCCTCATGTAGCCCCTCTGTCCTCACTTTTGTAGAGATTGCTTACTTGGGGTAGATCAGAAAACTTACCACATATAACTCATAACACAGGAGCATTAAATTATATGATTTGCTGGGCTCAGTGGAAGCATTTGGGGATTGTCAGCAAGGAGTCTTTGACCCAAGCATCAAAACTTTCTGAGAGGGCTAAGGGGATTGGTCAAAGGTTAAAGACACTTACTTGCCTGCAAAGCCTGCTGGGTCAGGTTTGATTCCTCAATATCCACATAAAATCAGGCACAAAAGTAGCACATGTGTCTGAAGTGTATGTGCGGTGGTAAGAGGCCCCAGTGCACCCATACATACACACATGCACACGCACATACACACATGCATGCAAATTGAAAAAAAAATCCCGGAAAAAAAAGCATACTGTGCATGGTTTTCAGAGAGAGTAAACCTCAGAAGTAGGGGTGCTATAGCTTACCATTACTTAATGCTCTGGATGAAAGTCCAAAATCATGGTCATGTGACAGGAAAACTCAATGAGATTAAGAGCTTTTTCATTTGTATAATACATATTGTGCACTGTTTAACAATCAGCAAAATAATAGCATTATCTGCTTTTTATTGAATACTTACTATGTACTCGATGTTTCAATTACTTTAAAAATCTACATGAACTCATTCAATGCTAAAATGGAATTTCATAGAAACTGATGCTGGAGACATTAGGAAATTTACCATATCCTATTTTGGATAGGAATCAACACTATAGTCCTTAACCTACACAATGCAGTCCAGTGGGAGAAAAAGACAACAAAGCCAAGAGATAACGATAGTTCTCCATGATGACATCTCTCAGACGGAGACAAGCTCAGAGTGCCGGGGAGGCACAAGGCACTTCCAGCCATTCCTGGGACTTCGAAGGGTCAGGCCAGCAGCACAATGAGCTCTAGAACTCAGCAAGCTCTAGAACCCAGCAAGTTCTAGAACATGGCACTGGTCTGTGGTCCAGCTCTAAAACACAGTGATGGTCTGGCATTG
Organism: Dipus sagitta; assembly: GCA_036346955.1. Taxonomy (NCBI): domain Eukaryota; kingdom Metazoa; phylum Chordata; class Mammalia; order Rodentia; family Dipodidae; genus Dipus; species Dipus sagitta. The sequence goes on from CM070770.1 coordinate 138,929,159, forward strand.
AGCTCTGCCTTTTGTTGGGTGAACCCCCAGAACCACTTTGACTTGATTTCCTCATGGACAAAATGGGGTAATAATAACTCTTAGACTATAATCCTATATTTGTAAGGACTTACTATGACATGTGTTAAATAATCATTAGTTAATAAGCAACGTCTTATATATTTTACTAACTATAGCTTTTTTTTAAATCAAAAAGTGTATAATGGGGGCTGGAGAGATGGCTTAGCGGTTAAGCACTTGCCTGTGAAGCCTAAGGACCCTGGTTCGAGGCTCGATTCCCCAGGACCCACGTTAGCCAGATGCACAAGGGGGCCCATGCATCTGGAGTTCGTTTGCAGTGTCTGGAGGCCCTGGCGCACCCATTCTCTCTCTCTCTCTGCCTCTTTCTTTCTCTGTCTGTCGCTCTTAAATAAATAAATAAACAAATGAACAAAAAAATTAGCAAAGGCTTAAAAAAAACGTGTGTACTGGCTAGGCATGGTGGCATACACCCAAAATCCTAGTACTTGGGAGGCTGAGGTAGGAGGAGCTGCAAGTTTGAGGCCAGCCTGGGCTACAGAGTGAGACTCAGTCTCCAAAAAAGCAAGCAAGCAAGCAAAAGAATGATCATGACAATAGTAACAGTTAACATTTATTGAACCCTTACCTTGTTTATATCATTTCCCCTCTCCCAAAGGTAGGCACTATTACCTACTATTGTTCCTATGTTATAACAGAGAAACTTGAGGTCTGGTCATGCTAAGACACCTGTCTGGAGTTACACACTAAATTTAGTAAATTATACAGCTAGTAACAAATCATAGAAGAGTCATGATTTGACCCTAGGTCTGTCAGACTGTAAAGCCTGGGTTTTTAACTCCTCTCTAGCTCAGAAGGGAGGTTGAGAGACTCAGGAAAGAAGAGACTTCCAGAGAGGTGAGCACATTCCCCAAATGGGAACCACTAACCAACCTGTGGAAAAGTTCAATACTCACTGCAACAAAATCAGCTTGATTATGCATGTCCTGGCTTTCAGACTAACAGGACCTACAAGATCCTTTGTGAAAAGACCTCGGAGAATGACATGGTTTCACAAGCCACTGTCTCAGTTCTCTGGTCCTGATGAGTTCACAAGAGCAATGATGACACACTATACTATTCTGGTTCCAAACCTGTTCTGGTCTCACTTCCATGTGTGCTCATTCCCTAGCATGTCCAGGTAGAAAATGAAAACATATGAGCCAGAGAAAGTCTTGTAATCATTGTAGCATGGCTGCTTTAAAGTCAGTCTTACAGGTATTACTTTATCCATAAAGAGAGTACATACTAATGTGAATGCCACAGTTTGTTTCCCGTGCACTGACCAATTTAAAATCAAAGCACATTGTACGAGTATGCAATGTTTGACATTGGACAAAGTACTCTTTTTAAAAACAGACATTTTCTAAAAAAACATAACTCACTAGACTAATGGGCAGTGAGAAGCCAAAATGACTGCCCTCCGCCTTCTCCTTGTATATCTTTGCCAGAGTCCTTGGGACTTGCCAAATCCGGTCATGCCTGCTTAGCTTGCTCGACTGATTGTGCCAGAAAAGAAAATAAGACACAGATGTATTTGAGCTCTTTGAGATGCCAGTAAGAGAGACAGCTAATGGCTTCATTTCGACCCTCCCCTTCCAGCTGGGCACAGGTGGGGGATAATGAGGTCCCTCTCCCTAATCAAACTCAATTATTTACTACTCTATATAACTGCAAAGACATTCACATTCAGTTCAGAATATAAAACACACCGTGGGCTACTTCCAACCACTGCCACTGGGTATTTATAACAAACTCAAGTGGCTAACAGTTTGCCTTGGCAGGAGTTTAAGTGTGTAAAGTTTTGCAAACTGTTTCTGTTCAAATATGTCCTGCTGAAATGGGGTCCCAGGCGGGGTTCCATAACTGTCAGGTCAGTGAACTGCGTAACATGTGAGAATGTATTCACCATGCGGTACAGACAGGATCTGGAAATCAAACGCTTCATTCTATTGCAGCCTTCTGAGCAGCATCATCGTTTTTTCAACGGTGAGACTGACATTATATTAATAAACATTACAAGTCACTAGGCTTGACATGTACACAGCAGCGGCTGACAGACTCCAGCACAAGCTGAGGGGAGAACAGAGGAAATCAAAATGAGACATAGTAACTAAACATGGCCAAAGGGGGTGTATCACCAAACAAATCACATTAATGTCAGAACTGTGAATCCTAAACTTTTAGGAGAGACAGTAACTAAAGCAACAATCTAGTATAATTTTTAGATATTGAACTGAGATGGCTACCTAAAATGTGTGCTTTTATTGTTCAAACAATGCATATCCTGGCCCACTTTCAACAGACATTCCAGTGAGCAAAACATACCTATATGGTTTGTCTGACCTTTAAATTCTTAGAAGTATGTAATTAATGCCTTCCATCTTTATTACTTGCTCCAATATTTCTGTCACTTTAAACAGACACAAAGAAAAATCTTTTCTTTTCTCTAGACAGAAGCCATTGCCAAAAAGGAAATAAAGTCAGATTTACAAATACAAAATTAAACAGGCTGCATATGTTATGTTTCCATACACAGGGACAATCTGGACAAGACAATGTTTGCTAATACAACAGACCGGAAAGAGACAACACACAGTTGGTCCTCTATGACTTGAGCAAACAATACCGGGTAATTTATATCCAGACTGTCAGCTTGCTTGCAAAGACTGCTCTATTTTAGATCTGCCCCTTACCCAACTGCATCACCTGGAGTAACTATCTCTCTCTGAGGTAGTTGTTTTATTTTTAAAAACATGTTAAGGAAAACATACATAAGAATGCAATTTCAGTGTTCTTATTGATATCTATCTGATCTAGAGGACTCTGGACATTTTATTGGCTTCAGTTTTCTTTTCTTAAAGCCAGTTCTTTTTCACCCACAGAAACCTGGTGTGAAATAATGTGACATACACAGCATCATCACAGTTGCTTTTGTCATTGCCATTTGTGAACTCAATTCCATTTCACAAATTCTGGCTGCATTAACACTGTTGGGAGATGGGAGGAACAGACAGACAAGGCAGGTCTTTCTCTTACTCAACCACAGAGGTCAGTGGTCTTCTTTTGTTCCACCATTTCTATAGGTCAGCGGCCTTGGCTTAGTTACTGCTAGCAAGGGGTGCTTCTCTAGAGGCTGAGCATCTCTAACAGTCAGCTTTGGGGGCAAAACAAAACCCTCCCATTCTTATTGCCTTCTTCTTCACATACTCCTAATGCCTAACTATCTTCATTGATTAAGTTCACGGAGTCAGCATTAGCAACTCAGGGATTCATGCTTATATATTTGTTTGCTCTGTACAAAATCAATCAAGTACATTGGACATCTTAGGAATCTACTTCTGGATATAATAAGCAGGCAATTTCCAGTAGCAGACTTCTAATTGGCAAGTTGTTAGAGTGATCTAGTTGCCATCCTCAAACAACAGCTATATGTCCAAGGGCTCTCCTGAGGCCTGAGGGACTTGGAAGGAAAGCTGGATCTAGAATGACTTAGAAAAGAACTCAAAAGACATCCAAAGTGGGCTGGAGAGATGGCTCAGTGGTTAAGGCATTTGCCTGCAAAGCCTAATGACCTGGGTTTGATTCCCCAGTACCCACATAAAGCCAGATGCACAAAGTGGCGCATGTGTCTGGAATTTGGTTGCAGTGGCTTGAGGTTCTACTGCACCCATTCTCTCTCCTCTTTCTTTCTGCTTACAAAAAAATAAAAAGACATCCAACTTGATCTTCTTTTCCATGTGACTTTTCCAGTTAGGTCTTCATTTAATTAAAAAAAAATGTTTATTTGCAAGCAGGGAGGGAGAGAGGGAGGGAGGAAGAAAGAAAGGAAAAGGAGGGAGGGAGGGAGAGTGGGCATGCCAGGACCTCTAGCCACTGCAAACGAACTCCAGACGCATGCACCACCTTTGTGCATTTGGCTTTACATGGGTACTGGAGAATCAAACCTGGGTTATCAGGCTTTGTAGGCAAGTGCCTTAACCACTGGGCAAGCTCTCCAGCCCAAAAGAGTATATTTATTTATTTATTTATTTATTTAATTTTATTAATTTAATTTAATTTATTTATGTGCAAGGAAATAGACAGACAGAATGCGTATAGTAGAGCCTCCTGCCACTCCCACTGAATCCCAGGTACATGCAACACTTTGTACACCCAGGTTTATGCAGGTACTGGGGAATCAAATCTAGGGCATCAGACCTTGCAAGCAAGCACTTTAATCACTGAACCCTCTCTCCAGCCTCTTCATTTAATTTTTTATATAAATGAAACCTATTTTATTATTGTCATCCTCTGGTTTCTTCCAGTATGTTATTTTTCTTCTCACTTCTACTTGATGAGGGCAGAAAAATTAGTAATAAAGTATATAGACAAGGGCTGAGGAGATGGCAAGGTGAGAAAAGCACTTGCTGTGCAAGCATAAGTACCTGGGTTCAGATCTTCAGCACCACATAATAGACAGACCCTGTAATCCCAGTGTGGCTGGGGCAAGAAGGGAGAGAGAGTCAAGAGAACTGCCAGAAAGCTTGTGGACCAGCCAGGTTGGTGAACATAGCAGGGAGCAAGACTCTGCCTTCTTCAATTAAGGTGAGTGGCAAGGACCTATATGACCCATACCCTGAGTTGTCCTCTGACTTCTACATATGCACCACAGCACATATTCACACCCCTGCATTTACACTCCCCCAAAGTATTAATAGAATGTAAATAAGTATAAAATAGCATTCATATCTTTGCATGGAAGAGTAAAGGGAAATTAAGCTTTTCTCCTTCCTTCTCTTCCCATCCCTCCCATTTATGGTAGTGGGCGGTTTGAACACAGAGCCACACACATGCTAGGCAAGAGCCCTACCACTGAGCTATATACCTAGCCATAAAAATTTCATTTACTGGGCTGTAGGGATAGCTTAGCAGTTCAGCGCTTGCCTGTGAAGCCTACGGACCCTGGCTGGAGGCTCAATTCCCCAGGACCCACGTTAGCCAGATGCACAAAGGGGCGCACACATCTGGAGTTCGTTTGCAGTGGCTGGAGGCCCTGGTGCGCCCATCCTCTCTCTCTCTCTCTCTCTGCCTCTTCTGTCGCTCTCAAATAAATAAATAAATAAAAATTTCATTTACATGAAGAAACAAAGGTCTAATTTCTTTTCAAAAATTTTTTATTTATTTTATTATTTATTTGAGAGAACAAGAGAGGGAGGGAGGGAGGGAGGGAGGGAGGGAGGGAGAGAGAGAGAGAGAAAGACAGAGAATGTGTGTGCCAGGACCTCTAGCCACTGCAAACGAACTCCAGATGCATGCACCACCTTGTGCATCTGGCTCTCGTGGGTCCTGGGGAATCGAACCTGGGTCCTTTTGGCTTTGTAGGCAAGCACCTTAACCGCCAAGCCATCCCTCCAGCCCAAATTTCTTTCCTTCTTCCTTCCTTCCTTCCTTTTTATTATTTTTAAAGGTAGCGTCTCGCTTTAGCCCAGACTGTCCTGAGATTCACTATGTAGTCTCAAGCTAGCCTCAAACTCACACGAATCTTCCTACTTCTGCCTCCCAAGTGCTGGGATTAAAGGCGTGCACCATCACACCCAGCTAATTTCTCATTTAGGAAAATATTTTTATTAACTTATTTGCAAGGGAGGGAGGGAAGAATGGAGAGAGGAAGGGAGGGAAGTAGGGAGGGAATGAGAGAGATAAAAGGTGTGTGCACAAGTGCATCTTGCCACTGCAAACAAACTCCAGATGCATGAGCTACTTTGTGTATCTGGCTTTATGTGGGTACTGGGGAACTGAACTTGGGCTGACAGGCTTTGCAAGCAAGTGCCTTTACTCGCTGAGCCATCTCCCCAGACCTATTCTTTCATTTTTCTATAATAGATATATACCAATTAAGCAATAAAAATGATCCAAGGGAATATTAAACTCTATTTATATTTCTGTGTGAATTATTCAGACTAATAAATTCTTACTACTAAGGTTGAGCCAGTAGTGATCCTTATACCAGCATTTCCTGAGGTTCATAGACATCTGCACCCTCCCCCCGCCCAGGAGTTCACTGATGAGCTCACAGGCTAAGGGTTCAAAATTTAAACATTTGAATTTAGTTCAATGAAAATTATACATAGGGACTAAGGAGATGTCTCAGTGAATAAAATGATAGACCCACAGACATAGAGACATAAATTTAGATCCCTAGTACCCATAAAAAAGCCAGGCATGGTGACACATTCCTATGATCTCAGCACTGGGGAAGTGGACATAGGAAGATCCTTAGTGTTTGCTGGACAGCTAACTGAGGTGAATGGGCAAGCTCTAGGTTCAGTGTAAGACTGTCTCAAAAAATAAGGTATAGCCAGGCATGGTGGCACACACCTTTAATCCTAGCACTTGGGAGACAGAGATAGGAAGACTCTTGAGTTTGAAGCTACCCTGAGACTACAAAATGAATTCCAGGTAAACCAGAGCAAGATCCTACCTTGAAAGACCAAGAAAAAAAAAAAAAAAAGTACACTGTTTCTAAAGAGGACACCCAATGTTGACCTCTGGCCTCCATGTATACATACACATACACCTACATAATTCGAACATGCATGCACATGTGCATGTATTCCACACATATACATGCAAAAAATCATATGGGTGGGTTGGAGAGATGGCTTAGCCATTAAGATGCTTGCCTGCAAAGCCAAAGGACCCAGGTTTGATTCCCCAGGGCCCACATAAGGCAAATTCACAAGGTGATGCATGCATCTGGAGTTTGTTTGCAGTGGCTAGAGACCCTGGTGTCCCTATTGTCTCTCTCTCTAACAAATAAAATGAAAAAGTGTTTCAAAAACCACTGAAGTTTTTTGAGTGCATATGTGTGTGTAGTGCACATGCATGTGTGTATGCATATTGTGGTGGTTTGAATCAGATGTCTCCCATAAACTCATGGGTTTTCAATGCTTGTTCCCCAGGTGGGGGCAGTTTGGGAGATGGACCCTTGCTGGAGGAGATATGTTGCTGTGGGCAGGTTTAGGGGTATTACAGCCCAGCCTTCCCTTTGCCAGAGCCTGGCTCACATTCTTGTTGCCTTTTGCCAGCTGCTGTGGCAAAAGTGATTTCCAACCTCTACTCTCCCATCCTTCCCCTACCATGCCGAAACGTCCAGAATAAACCCTTCCCTCCCATCAGCTGCTTTGGGTCAGGTGTTCCGTCCCACCAATATAAAAGTAACTACAACACGTACTCATCTGTGTGTGGGTGTGCTTGTATGTGCAGGTGCATGTGCACGTGTGTGTGAGTGTATGTGGAGTACAGAGGTCGATGTGTGTCTCCATGCATCTGGAATTCATTTGCAATAGCTAGAGGCTCAGGTGTGTTCATTCTTCCTCTTTTTCTCTCTGCCTCTTTCTCTCTCAAATAAATAAAAAACAAAAAATCATATGCGTATATACATATGAACATATAGCAATACATATAAATTATATATGTAGATGGAGACATCTTTATTTATTTATATGACTGAACTAAGAGTAGTAAATTTATACATATAGCACTATATATATTTACTATATACAAAGTATATAAATATTTTTTATACTTATATATGGTTTGTAGGCCACTCCCAATTATGGTTCCATGCTCCCCTTTTCCAATTTAGTTGGAAGAATCTGAGTTACTGTTTAGAGAAGGCTACCCTGAGACTACATAGACCCAGGAGAGCCACCTGGCCCTCACCAAAAGTACAAAGAAACAAACCTTTGGTATAAGCTAGAGGTTGACAAGTAAAACCAGTCCACATCTACTGCTTCTACATTGCCTATGAGTCCTTTTACACTACAGGGGCAATATTGAGTTACAGAAACCATGCAGGCCTAAAACATTTATTTTGCCCTTTGCTTAAAAATATCTGCCAAGTCACTGGGATAAACTGGTGAAATTTGGGAGCTGTATGTTGCAGCAGCTAGAGTTACATAACATCACTAATATATGGTAAAAGTCAAATGGTATCACTACAAGCTACATGCAAAAACAGCTAAATAGAGAAAAATGGCAGGAGAACTCAATGGGCACAAAGGCCTTGATTGGAGCAGGCTTGCTGGTCCCTGAAGAATTTGTTCCCTTTGATGGCCAAGTTACACTGTGCACAGGTACCAATCAGGCAGAGAGCCCATCTGTGGATAGATCAATCAACAAGGGCAGAACATAAGATGACCCCACCCATCCTGCTTTACTAGAAGTATGAAGGGGTATGAAAGAGGGGTGGGATGGTCTGCTCTGGATATCAGGTTTCAGTTTTTAACAGTTTTCTGGGGGGTTTTGTTTGTTTTGTTTTGAGGCAGGGCCTCACTTTAGCTCAGGATGAATTGGAACTAGCTCTGTAGCCCAGGCTGGCTTTGAACTCATAGCAAACCTTCCTAGGCTGCCAAGTACTGGGATTAAAGGTGTGTGCCACCACGCCCGGATTAGATTTTCTTTTTGCCACCTTTTTATTTTTATTATTTTTTTCTTATTGACAACTTAGATTTGTTTTAAAACAAGGAAAGTCCTAAGCTAACCAATATGAATTACTCATGATAGCAGGAATATTGTAGAGCAAATCGAAAGATTTTTCTAATTGAGAATGTGTACATTTTGGTGGAAATATAAATCAATTGGCTCATTAAATTAATGTACTGGTAATTAAAAGTACATTCATTGTTTCAAAGGAAAATAATATGGTAATCATGTTTCCATGAAATGGAAGTCAAAAGATTCAAGTTGACAAGTAAAACATTTAACACTCATTAAACCCAACACCATCAATTTATTTTCAGCAAACATCAACATTAAAGCTGTTAATTTGGGTCTGGGGAAAGGGCATGGTGGTTAAAGGTACTTGCCTGTAAAGCCTTCAGCCTGGGTTTGATTCTCCAGTTTTCACATGAACCCAGATTCTCAAAGTGGTGGGTGTATCTGGAATTCATGTGCAGTGTCAAGAAACCCTGTCACACCCATATTCTCTCTAATAAATGTAATAAAAATATTTTAATAAGCCATTAATTTGTATTTTACTTTTTAAAATATTTTTATTTGAGAGAGAGAGAGGGAGAGGGAGTGAGTATGGGCATGGCAGGTCCTCCTGCCACTACAAAGGAACTCCATATGCATTGCCACTTTATGCATCTGGCTTTACATTGGTACTGGGGAATTGAACCTGGGCAGTCAGGCTTTGCAAGCAATCGCTGAGCCATTTCATCAACCCATAATTTATATTTATTAATGTTATATAGTTTGCTGGCATTTAATCTGCAATATATTTATTTACCTATTTATTAGAGAGAGAGAATGAATCAAGATGGGCGCACCAGGGCCTCTAGCCACTGCAAACGAATTATAGAAGCATGTGTCACCATGTGTATCAGGCTTACGTGGGTCCTGGGGGGGATCAAACCTAGGTTCTTGGGTTTCACAGGCAAGTGCCTTAACCACTAAGAACTCTTTCCAGCCCTAATCTGTAATTTTCTTTACGTTATATAAAAACAGGAAATTTCTAGCCATAACATCATAGAACGTTATAGCTAGAGCTTTACATTTGTATGTAGTCAAGTAGAACAATAATATATAATTTTGGAAAACATTGAGGCTTAACAATGAGACTAAATTCAGGAGAATTTATCTTTCTTTAAGAGTTCCATATACTCCTTATGATTAAAAAAACTCCCATTATCTGCATCTTACAGGTGAAGAAACTAAGACTTGCAAAGGTAAGTGAAGTTGCCAAAAGTCTTGAAGTAAGCCACTAAGCTTTTTCAAAGTTCAAAGCTTGTATTGCCTCATATAGAGGGAAAAGCGGGTGATTTGAAAGTATCTGAGGCCAGAAGTTAACTTAAGGTTTCCCAATATTCAAAAGGCCATGATGGGGAAGAAATTACAAGGACTCAGAAAGTAAGGTGGGGGACACAGTATTTGCCATCAGTTTCCCTGTCCCTCCTTCCAGCAGTCCTCAGACATTTATCTGTTCTATCCCTGTCACTGGAGGAGCTCATGATCTTGCATATCTTAGGATATCTGCTCATAACAGAGCTAATATGAATGTCTACAGATCCCCAATGAATAACCACCTGCCCATGTTCAGTGAAAGTTACTATACAATTCAGCCTTTTAAGCCTGGCTCAGTAATGTCATAAACAAGTAAGTACAAGGCAAAAAGATGCAGTAGAAAAGTTATCCATCCAAGAAATATCCGCACAGGGCAGTGGTGTTTAACTTAGTCCTAACAATAACAGCAGCAACCACTAAAGACAATACTGACCTACACCAGTACTCAGGATTGATCTGTGATGGAAGTATGATTCCTAACCACTTAACTGAGCCAGAAGAACATTAGAGAACCCCTATTGGATTATTCCACTGCCAGGTTCAAGGCCACCATGCTCTTCCCCTCTGCACTCCAGTGGTGGCTACGGGTCAGCCTTCAGGGACTGGGATCTACCTGACTGACTAAGCAATACTAGAACCCCTTCTCACCTTTCATCAGGCTGTTGGAAAGGACATGGGTCAAATTCAGGCCTGTGAGCAAAACTGCACCTCAGTTCTCACATCTGTAAGTTGGTAAAAATGCAAACTGGGCTATTTTGAGGTTAAATGAGAGAACATACACCTAGCTATTCTTTCCTTATTGTCAAACCTACTTTCCTCTTTCTCCTTTAGCTAAGGGTCTTTCTTGCTACCTCTTGCTGCTCCCTCTCTACTGGGAGAGAGGTACAAAGAGAAAAAGGAAGAAAGGGCAAAAGGAAGGAAGGAAGAAAAGAGCCATGTTCTCATTTTACTGACAGGAACCATTGGACATGCCCATGGTCTCTGTCCTGTATTCACAGGCTTAGAACATGGACCAAACAGGTGGGTGGGAGGTTGCTGGACCCAGAGCACATATACATATGGCAAATGGTCAATGATCTGCACTATTTCTTCAGATGACTGGGAAAAAGAAGACAGTTTACTAACACTTTCATTCTAAATGTTCACACATAGAGATTTACTTTACAGCATGTTTTCTGAAACATTTCAGACATGCCAAACAAATTCCATTGAATGTTAAAATAGAAAAAGATTGGCTAGGAAGCTGGAGATGTAGTTCAGTTGGTAGAATCTTACCTAGCAAACACAAAGCCCTAGCACTCAGGAAGTAGAGGCAGGTGTATCAAAAAGTTCAGAGCTAGGGCTGGAGGGATGGCTTAGTGGTTAAGGCATTTGCCTGCAAAGCCAAAGAACCCAGGTTCGATTCCCCAGGACCCATGTTAGCCAGATGCACAAGGGGCCACGCATCTGGAGCTTGTTTGCAGTGACTGGAGGCCCTGGCATGCCCATTCATTCTCTCTCTCTCTCTCTTCCTTCCTCCCTCTCTCCCTCCCACTTTCTCTGTGAAATAAATAAATTTTTAAAAAAGTTCAGAGCTAACCTGGGCTATATGAGACCCTGTCTGAAAGAAAGGAAGAATAGAAGAGAGAGGGCTGAAGAGATGGCTCAGTGCTTAAGATGCTTGCTGCAAAGCCAAAGGACCCAGATTCAATTCCCCAGGACCCAAGTAAGCCAGGTGCATAAGGTGGCACATGCATCTAGAATTTGTCTGCAGCAGCTGGAGGCCCTGATGTCCCCATTCTCTCTCTCCACTTCTCTTTCAAATAAATAAAAATACATAAATAAAAAAAGAGACGGAGGATAGAAGGTGACAGACGGGGGGGGGGGGGGGGAGAAAGGAAAGAGGAAGGAAAAGGTTCAGAAGGGAAGGGGGAAGGGAAGGAAAGGAAGTAAAAGGAAAGGGGGCTTGGAGAGATGGCTTAGCAGTTAAGGTGCTTGCCTGCAAAGCCTAAGGACCTCATTCAATTCCCCAGGACCCATGTAAGCCAGATGCACAAGGTGGCGCATGCACCTGGAGTTCGTTTGCAGTGGCTGGAGGCCCTGGCACGCTCATTTTCTCTCTCTCTCTCTCTCTCTCTTTTTTCTCTTGCTCTCTCAAATAAATAAATTTTAAAAAACATTGAAAAAAGAAGTAAAGAAGGAAGGAGTGAGGGAAGGAGGGAGAGAAGAAAAGGAGGAGGGAGGGGAAACGGGGAAAAAATGACTACAGTGACTGCGGAGTATGTTTGATAGCGGGAATGCAGGGATGGGGTAATTCAGAAGAAAACAAACAGTACTGAATTTAAAGGACTGGTTGCTTTCCCATCCCTTCCCTAGAAGGTAGGGCACTTACAGAAATCCTATGCCTTCTTAGATTCCTGTTATGGGAAGGTAAATTTATCCCAGGCCAGACCTGTCCATTGAAAATCATTGCTTTAAAGTCTCTTCCTTTAAAAAGGACTGCTATGATCATGTTAATATTCATGTATTAAAAATGCAAGTAAGATCTATTGAAAATGCTACTGCAGCATCTTTTTGTGTGTGCGTGGTGCTTGGGACGGAGCCTAGGACCTTGTGCATAGTAGCTATGCACTTAACCACTGAGATACATTCTCAACCTCTATAGACATCTTTTAAAGTGTCAGGGGAGGGTGACAACATGCTGTAATAGACTAGGGAAAATAAAATGGTTTTATGATTTCTGTGGATGGCATTATAAACTGGTACACTTAAAAATATTTTATTTATTTATTTATTTATTGGGGGGGGGACAGGCAGATATAGAGAGAGAAATAATGTGTGTACCAGGGCCATAAGCCACTGCAAATGAACTCCAGATGTATGTACCACCTTGTGCATCTGGCTTATGTGGGTACTGTGGAATCAAACGTGGGTTTTTTTGGCTTCACAGGTAAGCGGCTTAACCACTAAGCCATCTCTACAGCCCTAAACTGGTACATTTTTAGGAAGGTAAAATAAAAACATCAGTGTCTTAGGTTGGGGGTATAGCTTAGTTGTAGAACACTACTAACCTAGCATGTGTGAAGCTCTGCGTTTAATTCCCAGCTCACACACTGAAAGTGAGGGAGAGAGAAAACTTCTGGTACCTGACTAACAACCCTGCTTACTTAAAGTAAATGAATCTAAGGAAGTTATTCATCAGAAATCACAGGGATGTAGATAATGACTGTCATTACATAATTACTTATGAAACCTAAATAATGACACACTAGAAATATCCTGTGATATACTTCATTGTTCCTTATAAACTTTCATCTATACTGTTTATATCACATTAAAAAATTATTTATGTAGTTATTTATTGAGAAGGAGAGGGAGAGAATGGGCATGCCTTCAGCCACTGCAAACTCCAGATACATGTGCCACTTTGGCATCTGGCTTACATGGGTACTGGGGAATAGAACCTCAGTCCTTAGGTTCACAAGCAAGCACCTTAACCGCTAAGCCATCTCCCCAGTCCCTTATATTGCATTTTAATGATTTATTTGGCAACTGAGTCCTCTCTAGGTAGTATTCTCCACGAGAGAAGGGGTGTCTATGTTTAAATCTCTGGCACAAAATAAGGGTAGATTGCAGAAATCAAGAACAAATACATGAATACTAAATATTCATGATATAATGTTAAGGGAAAAATGTAAAGTATAGGAATGCAAGGAGTAAAACTGTAATTCATATACCCATGGAAACGGTTATACAAAATAAACAGTTACATTAGGATGGTGGGATGACCGGGTAACTTTTGAATTATTTTAACAATTGCATAATTTTAAACAATAATTTTGTAAAGTTGTTTTGGAACCTCAAAAACGAAAAATGTGAAAAAAAAGTGCTCTTATAAACACTAAAATGGATAAATCTTGAGGAGCTGCTCTCAGCTCACTCCAGAAACCTAGTGCCCTTTCTTTGCTTAAGGACAGAAGGACCCACAGTACTTATACTGCACAATTCTAGTTTCCTAAAGTCTCAAACAAAGGCAATCTGTTTTAAAGAAACAGGACAGTCCTCGAGAGTAGACAGTGAATTTACTGTTTCCTAACAGCAGGGGGTGCCAAAGGGATCATGATTCCCAGGAGATGACCAGGAGAGACACGCAGGGGTCTAGGTTAGAAACATTAGGTTACAGCGAGGCCGGGGTGTACAGAGTAAGCCTTAACCAACACTGAGCAGCTCTGTGCACCCAAGTGAACAAGTCACCCTTCATCTTCGCCTCTAGTGGAGGCAACAAATCATAGGTGCATTGGCCATGCTGGTAACTGTCCTGAACAGATATCCTAGCTAACACCACTGTGTGGTATATAGTTGGCACAGATTTTTGAAACAGCATTTTACATCCATCACCACTCTGAAACAATAGGCCTCAAGAGTTCCAGTTAGATGTGTAGCTGGGTATTGTTATGTGATCTATTAGCAAAGTCAGACATGTCACTACATCAAAAGATTTGTTTAATACCTTGATGACTTTAAACACAACAGGATTCTTGTATGTTCTAATGAATTTCATTTTATGCACTTATATACACTTTTCATGAGAGTGATTTCCACACTGTCAATGTCAGGGAATAGGTTAAGCACATCTGTTCAATCTAAACGAAGGCAACTGAGAGAAAAGTTCAAACTGGATCTGAACAAAGTTGGTGACAAAGTATTTTAATTAAAGCACGAGAGAAAAGTGGCTGTAGTACACATTGGATTTCTTGCACACAGAGACAAACCCAGAGGGGTGCTTCTCAGCATCTAAGCATACCAGAGCCTCTGCGGCCACTCACAGACAAATGTGCAAAGATCTCTCTCACATGCAGCAAAGCAGGTCTAGATGCTGGGGCATGAAATAATGCACATGTTCCCACATGTTTCTGGAACTGAAGACCTTCCAGATATCAAGTACCATCCACTAGATGAACAAAACCAAGAGCAGGTAAGCAATGGTAGAAGACAGGGACAAGAACCTAAGAATAATGGCAGTCAGTACTCACATTCGAACGAACAGTGACTCTTTGGATGTCAAACCAGGAGATGAATACTTCTCAACCAGGGCCAAAGTACTGAAGCCAAACTTATGAATGGGCTCATTGGAGTCCAGTGGGGGGAAATCCGTGTCCACCTCCCCATCGTCTTCAGCAATGTGCAGGCAGTAGGCACTGACATTGTCACTGAAAGGAAAACCACAAGGTGAGTGAATACAATGTAGGGAGGGGATAAGGAAACTAGAGGATGTGGCAAACTATGGACCCTGTTGATACAGTTAGAACTCTCAGCTCCTACTTCAACCAGTAGATAGAAAACACATGGCAGTACAAAGTTGGGAAATATGGGAAACGAGGGTCTCGATACTGTTAATCTACATTTACTGAGGCTCTGTTGTGGATATGATGTACAACTTAGTCCACAAGATCAAAGGTGAAGCTCATAATGTACTAGGGGAAACGTAAAGCACTATACTAACTACACACAAACAAGGATAAACAAAAGAAAATGCATGGGAACCAGAGACCCTTGATGCATAGGTACAAGGAAGACAGACTTGCTCTAGCTTGGGCAGTATACAAGGGGAACAGGACCATCTACACAGTTCTCCTTTCCTTGACACTTAGGTAGAAGGAAGACAGATCTGTTCTATCTCAGGCAGTGTGTATAGGGACCAGGTCCATCCATATAGTTCTTTCCCTGATGAGTAACTAACTCACTAAGCAGGATATGGTTCCAAACACCATGGATCTTAGCTGAATAAAAGCAAATTGCCTGATTGATCCTGATGTAGACATTTAGCTCTTTCTATCACTTCTGAATATTCCCCATGTCTCTGACATGTCCAGTCTGTACTAGTTTAGGCTTGCCTAATTTAAGATCAACACATAATCCTCCCTCCTCTTCAGGGAGAGTAAAAAGTCAGTTTGTTAAAAAATAGTGGAAACGATACCAACATATACACAATTTAAAAGCTCAATGAAATCAACACAAACACTTTAAGACAGCCTGTTCCAAAGAGGGTGTGAAATTGCAACCCCGCCAGCATTCAAAAACCGGCTGGCTTCAGGAACATAATCCCAGACTTTATAAAGCTGAAGAATTCTAAATTCTGTAGCTTAAATTTGGAGTTTTAATTACATGATTGATGCTTAAATTAATTAATTGCAAAGTGTATGCTAATTGTTTAATTGGTTGCTTGATCTATATAGATCATTTTTTGAATTAAATGAGTTGATTTACAAAGTTTATTGATTGAATGTGACAATGAATTATTTCACTGACTACCTGATTTGCAATTTTCCCAATTAATTCACAAATCTTTCTTTGCAACTCTGCTTACTGAGACAGAGCCTGCTTCAGGTGATCTATACTCAGGGAGTCTATCATGAGTGAGAGATATTTATTATATAAAATTGGTAATAGGGACAGGTTAAAATTAATGGAAACTGTAAATTTGCTAAATGGATGGATAACAAGAAAGTAATCTGGCTATGTTTGTCACTATAAATTTCTTGTGTTTTCAATGCTATTAAGAAATTTAAAACTCAGGTCTGAATGGTATGGGAAACTTGGAGATTAGCAACAGGGAATCAACTTAACCACAAAACAACTGTAGAAGCAGACACTCTGTGGATGAGGAAAAGGCCATGGCAGAGTACTGAGAGATCTGTGGTATAAAACTGGATGAGTTTAGAGCTTAGCTTAATGGCTCATGGGCTATGGATTTAGAGAGTAAGCTTTACCTTGAGTTTCCATTTCCACATCTATAAAAAGGTTATAACCACCTAATTCAGGATTACTTTAAGTAATAGATAATAAGGCTGGAGAGATGGCTTAGTGGTTAAGGTGTTTGCCTGTGAAGCCTAAGGACTCATGTTCGACTCTCCAGGTCCCACATAAGCCAGACACAGAAAATAATGCAAGCACGCAAGATTGCACATGTGCATAAGGGGGTGTACGTGTCTGGAGTTCAATTGCAGTGGCTGAAGGCCCTGGCACGCCAATTCTCTCTTTCTCTCTCACTCTCTCACATAAAAAAAAAAGCCAGTCTATTGGGATTCCCTCAAACAAACAAACAAAAAAAGATGTAGAGCCTAGCATGTAAGTAAAAATACATGGTAAGGTACTATAGCAAAGTCAGATGGAAACTAAGTTTTATAGTTATGTCAGTTCCTAAATTCTGGATACAGCAACAAAGAAACTGAGCAGCTCAATCCAGGTACATACTTGTGTAGGAGAGTTTAACACAGCTACTGTGCTATATAGCCTTGGGGCTGCTGAGCCTCTAGGGTTTTATGAACAGGGCAGACATTGATGGGTCAAGCAACAGGCAGCACAGATTATTTATTGCCATGTAAATCAACCTGAGAAATGTCTGTGATTCCCTAGCACCACAAAGGTTCAAGGGCAATAATAGGCCTATTGATCAAAGGAGAAAGCTAAACACTGATATCAGAAGAATTCTGCTTTGATGATCATGGAATGTCCCTCAGTCCCCGCAAAACAAATTCCAACAGATGCCATAAGCTCAGATCTAAGGAGCCAGTGCTCACTGCTAAGTGCTATTATTCTCTCTCCAACTCTTGAATACAAAGTATGAAATCATTCATTCAAAAATCATCTATAAAGTGTGCAAACTGCACTGCAGTCTGTCCTGAGCATTGAGGACAAAGCAAGAAAAGGGTTCCTGCTCTTATACAAAACAACTGGATATCTTTTTGGGATATCAGTAAAGTCTAGCAGTGTTTAAACAGCACTCTAAAGACTCCACATACCTGGACTGCAAGGCCACTGAGAAATCCTGAGAAAACCTGAAAGCACTGAGCTGAGCTGAAAACCTCCTCCATGTAGACCAGCTGACAGAAAGCTGGAAAAAGCCATGCTGCATACAGTTCAATGGGAGAGAGAGAAATCACCAATGAAGATAACCAACAGTGGACACTGCAAACCTTATATTTGACCAGCCAGGCCAAATGAGCCAATGGATGCAATAGTGGCACGTCTGCTATGGGGGAAACCAACTGCCCTCTAATTGGACTGGAGGCCCGCTCCATAGGAGGGAATACATCCCTGATACTGAAAACCTACAACAGGGGTAGTCTGAACCCTAGGGGTTTAATATCTGCTGCTGTCTGGCTAAATGTATATCCTATGCTCATCAAACTGCCCAGTAAGAACTTCTCTTAATGTTCATACCCATATATTAATGCTACTCTCACTTTTGGTTAGAGAAGCTTCTCTTTGCAGATGGCAGTGACCTTGGGATGACTCAGAAGGCACCATGATGCTGAGAAGAAGTGACAGAGGAGTGCTCAACACTGAAATATCTCTATCACACCTTCCAAGGCTCAGGGTCCATTGTGGAAGAGGTGGCAGAAAGAATGTAAGAGCCAGAGGAAGGGTAGGACTCCTTACAACATGCTCCTCCAGACACAAAATGGCCTGGACATTCATGACCTCACAGTGCCTGACACACCTACACAGACCATCATAAGAGGAGGAAAAGATGATGACATCAAAATAAAAGAGAGACTGATTGAGAGGGGGAGGGGATATGATGGAGAGTGGAGTTTCAAAGGGGCAAGTGGGGGGAGGGAGGGAATTACCATGGGATATTGTTTATAATCATGGAAGTTGTCAATTAAAAAAAAAAACAACCCTGCACTGTGCTCTGTCCTGAGCATTGGGGACAAAGCAAGAAAAGGGTTCCTGCTGTTATACAAAACAAATGGAAATCTTTTTGGGATATCAGTAAAGTCTAGCAGTGTTTAAACAGCACTCTCACCACTTATCTGAAAATCTGAGATAATGAGTAACATTCTATACTCTATGCATGAGCCTACTCTTTAGAAACTTGAAGCAGGACCAGGAACAAGGGAAATCTCAGCCACTGCATAAAAAGAAGCATGTGATCTAGACCTTGATCTCAGTACTCCCTGCTTCACTCATCCCCAGGGTCCAAGTGTTCACTGTCTACCATATTTTGGAATTACAAAGGAAATAATCTTATCTATCACATAAGGGTCTTATAAGGATTAAATCACTATTTATTGCACAGTGTGTGGCATGAGAAAGGATTCTCACTTTGCTATGATTTCTTCTGCAACTCTTCACCTTCTGGTGATAGTGAAGCAGGATGTACATTGTGAGGCAGAGAAACCTAAAGCTTCTGTTTGTGTTTACTAGAGGGGAAAAGTCATCAAGCAAATAATAAGTAACTAGAGAAAACTGGACCCACATGAGGAAGTTAAATTTTAGAGCTTGGTTGGCATGGAAGGAGCCATTTTTAGAGGGACTAAGAGCTTGTAAGAGGGCAGAGGTCTGAACAATAAATGGGTACAAAATGGAGCCTATGGTCAAAAGACAGCTTTGGAAGTACAGGAGATGAAGACATGGGACCAAACCTTTGATGAGTATAATAACTAAATTTCACTTATTTATGTTTCATGAAATACTTTTTTTTCACTGGGAAAATTTATTTCATTAAATTGCTCACCAATATTCATTTTATGTTCCAAGCCTGATGTGGCTTTTATGAAGGGACAAGCCTGTAACTCATAGCTAGATGGCATTTAATTCATACGTGAAAATTCAGGAGCATCCTAGATTTCACCATGTGATCTGGTGTGTTCAGTTTATATTCATAAGAATTCACTCATCTTAGTAAGATACAATATATACTTTTAAGCATGATGGCCAGAGAGCTGAATGCCTAGTGTATTGTTTTCAATGAAAAAGAAAAGAACACATGGCTCTGAAATGTCTCAGTACTTGGGCTTTGGTGTTGGAGGAGAGAATCAATATTCAGAGTGTAGCAGGTATTAGCAAGGAAAAATGGGGGAGAGGGTTGCAGCTCAGGAGTTGATTGCTGAAGTAAGAGGAAAAAAAATGTTAAGGCTGTCAAGGTTTCACTTCTCTAAAACCTTATAAAACGGAAAGCAGAAACTGATAAATACTGCAAGGTATGTCAGGCCATAGTTTAGCTTGAATTATCTGGTAAAGAGGATCCAGGTAGACAGCATACCAACTTGTTTCTAACTGGAAGCCAGACTGTCACACTACTCTCTGTCTCCTCTCCTTTCTGAGAGTCTCTTATGAAATGTTTTCAGATATATTGATCTTTTCTCTTTGCTGTTATTATCAGTCAGGTGCTTTCATTTTCTATATTATTTTTATCGCTAGATGTTCCACTTTCTGTCTTTGTGGTGTTCACATGTAGGCTGTTGTTTTAAACATGTGGAACCTGCTTATAATAATAGTTAATTGCTACTGCCATAATTTCTGGAAAGTCCTTTGTATTGCCCTGAATTAGAGACACTCTTCAAACATAATATTTGGAATTTGGAAACCCACAAAGTCTGTAAACATTCACTCTCAATCCTACTGCCAGAGGACTTTGTGGAAACATAAATGTGGCATCACCATCCCACGCTTAAAGCCTTTTTTTTTAAATAATTTTTTTTAACTTTTATTTATTTGAAAGTGACAGACAGAGAGACAGAAAGAGGCAGATACATATATAGAGAGAATGGGCATGCCAGGGCCTCCAGCCATTGCAAATGAACTCCAGATGCGTGCGCCCCCTTATGCATCTGGCTTATGTGGGTCCTGGGGAATCAAGCCTCAAACGGGGGTTCTTAAGCTTCACAGGCAAGCACTTAACTGCTAAGCCATCTCTCCAGACCCCCCTTTTTTAACTACCTTTACTATTAAATCATAAGAACATATCCAAGTACCCGTTTCTGTAATACCTTCCACTGTACTCTGCCAGCTTTCAACCAGCCTTCTGCCATACCAGACTCACACCTAGGGTTCTGACCCTGCCCTCTGCCTCTGTTAGATGCTCCCTCCTCAAGCCACACGCCAGTCCATCACTGTGCAGTCTTGTCAGCTTGTATCCACCTGGTCAAGTCACTGGGACTGACTCAAGTATCATTTCCACTAACACAGATTCTCTGACATGTCTTGTATCCCAACTCTATCTCCAGGCAGAACTAGACAGGCTTTCCCCATGGCCTCACAGCACTCTGCATGCTATTGTTTTGGATGTCTCAATGACACTGGAGGTGAGCATGTGTAATCTGGTTTCTCAACCATTAGCATAAAGCTCTAGTCACAATCTTCATGATTTTTTGTATTCCCAGTGCCTTGCATAGTGTCTAAGATGGTGTGAACAACTCGGCACATGTTTGATGGAAGGCAAGAAGGGGAGGAAGAAGGTGTTTCTTAAATGGCTATTGTGTCTGTGATGCTATTTGTTAAGAAGAACCTCATTAAGCCGGGCGTGGTGGCGCACGCCTTTAATCCCAGCACTCAGGAGGCAGAGGTAGGAGGATCGCCATGAGTTCGAGGCCACCCTGAGACTCCATAGTGAATTCCAGGTCAGCCTGGGCAAGAGTGAGACCCTACCTCGAAAAACAAAAACAAAAACAAAAACAACAACAAAAAAAAAGAACCTCATTTCTTTGTACAGAATCGTTAAAAGCAAGGGAAACAGAGGCAGGGCTAATTGAAATTCTGACTACACTACTTGCATTCCCCACAAGTCAATTGCTGAGAACAGCAATGATCATGGGTAGTCACTTAAATTCTTAGTCCATCTACAACTTCCAGAGCTGTCTGGAAGAACAAGAGGACACACTAAGAGTGCTGAGCACACAGAAGACAACCCACTGCCTTCTTATCTACCAGCCAGCAGCGTGGTGACTGTGACTGCGTGTGGGCTTTCCTCCTCCTCAGGTCAATGAGGATGATGTTTGGACTAGCTCCATATCTCACTCTTAAGCACGTCACTAGGTTGATCCATCCAGCTTTGTAGTTTCTGTTGAGTAAAGACCAGAAGCTTGCTACTTGCCTCAACAGACACTTGTAGAAGGACATCCCCTAGCCGGAAAAGGGTAGATCATTTCAGTTCAGATACCTTAATTTCCCATGCTCTCTCATCCATTCCCCAATTATTTCCTATGCTGTGTCACAGACTGAGGAATACAAGCTCATAAAACAGACATGGTCAAGACATCACACTAATAACCGTGCTACTACTATGAAGCCTTTCTTTGGATACTTCTTGAGTAATTTCAGCCTTTATCACATCCAAAACTAAACTCTTCCTTTGTCCCACTCTGAGCCTGTTTGTTTTCAGAACACCCTGTCTGTTTCAACATAGTGCCTCAGTGTCTAGTTTGGAGCTCTTCTCTCTCTTTACTAACTCATTCTGGATACTTCAATTAATATCTCTACATAGGTGTCTCCCTTTTCCATAAATTTCCAGCTTGTCTCTGTCTCTTCTCAATTCCAGCAACCAAATATAACACTGTGCACTGGGAAATAGCAACACTCAGAAAGCATGAATGAATACAAACAGTAAGTTAAATAAGCCAAGTGCTACTACACTACACTTGAAAGTTTCTTCTTCCTCAACATTCTGTAACTGTCTAGAGTAAAGCAATGACACTGCTCTTGTTTTCTAAATACATGGGGCCTAAAACTAAAAACTGTCGAAGCAATGACAAAGTGTAAAACTACAGAGACAATAAAAAGGTCAGTGGTCACCACAGTTGAGAAAGAAGGATGAATGAATGGATGGATGGAGCACAGGGCTTTGGAGATACTAAGAGAGAAAGGTGCAAAGGCATTTGTGACTAGAAAATAGCAAAAGTAGACAAAGTGTTATTGTCCGTTAAAAAAGTAAAGCCTTAAGATGCATGGGAGCACAGCTGCGAGCTGACTCATGGGGAAGGGCCACTTATGCTCATAGTGTTATTTAAGCAAGCGGTTCTTAATGACGACTCCAAGAAACATAAACTAGCAGCAGTGGCCCAGGCAGGGAGTATAAGATACCAAGAGCAGACACAGCTGTGCATGCAGATAATGAAAACAAGAAACAATAAAGAACATACAAAGAATCCAAATAGTAAAGATGGCCGGAACCATATAAAGTAAGGCCAACACTCCTAAATACTATGGGGCATCACAGAATCAAAGCAGTGTAATCACTTGAGATGTCAAGAAAGGGCTAAATTTTGCTGCTACTGCTGAATTGCTACCAGTACTGGCTATAGTCATAGCCGGCTTTTGTTACAATATGTAGTAACAATATAAACACACATTTAATGAGCACTTGCCATCTATTCATTCATTTCTTTTTCATAGTAAACAGTTAGTTCCCACTTCATTTTACACATGAGAATACCACATTTGTGTAGCTTATGTAATTCACCCAAGATCACCTGCTGTTAATACCAGACTTAAAACCAAGACTGTGGCTGTGTACCCCACAGTTGTGGTGTTTGTGTAGCGTGTGTGCTGCAAGTAGAGGCCAGAGGTTGCCATCTGGGATCTCCCTCTATCACTTTCCACCTCATGCATACATTTATCCACCCATCTTCACCTTATTTACTGAGACTGATCCCAGAGCTCACCAATTTGTCTAGTCTAGCTAGCCAGCTTGCCCCAGGGTTTTTCTCATCTCCACCAATAGAGTGCTGGGATTACAGGCGTGCACCACTATGTCCAGTATTTACATGGGTGCTGCTCATCCAAACTCCGTTACTCATGCTTGCACAGCAAGTGCTTTATCCACTGTCATCTCCCCAGCTCCAGGCACCTCACACTTTTAAGCACTATATTACTCTTAGAAAAGCAAAGATGCAGGCTGGAGAGATGGCTTAGCAGTTAAGGCACTTGCCTGTGAAGCGAAAGGACCCAGGTTCAATTCTCCAGGACCCATGTAAGACATATGCGCAAGGTGGTGCATGCATCTAGAGTTCATTTGCAGCAGCTGGAGGCCCTAGTGTGCCCTCTTTCTCTTTCCCTCTTTCTCTCTATCCCTCTCAAATAATAAATAAAATAAAATAGAAAAAAAAATAAAAAAGAAAGCAAAGTTGCTAACATATGTTAAAGAGCTTCTATGAAAAGTGGTTAGAGGGCTGAAGAGATGGTTCAATAGTTAAAGGCATTTGCTTGCAAAGCCTGACAGTTTGGTTTTCATTCCTCAGTATTCATGTAAAGCCAGATGCATAAAGTGGCACATGTGCCTGGATTTGTTTGTGGTGGTAGAAGACCCTGGCAGGCACACAATCTTTCTCTGCTCTGCTCTGTGTACTCTTTCTCTCTGTAATAAATAAATAAATAATTTAAAGGAAAATAATTAGAATCAAGTTTGATGCCTAGTTAGATAATCCCTTGACTAACTACAAACCTACCAACTTCCCCTAAGGATTCTACATAGCTGAAGATATGTTGTTTGCACTGTTTAGTATGGTAGCCATAAAGTACATGTGGCTACCAAGCATTATTATATGTGGCTAGATGGAATTGAGGTAAGCTATAAACTGCAAATAAGCATTAGATATTAAAAATTCATTACCAAAGCAACATATATCATTAAAACTTTTAATGTTGGGCTGGAGAGATGGCTTAGCAGCAAAGGTGCTTGCCTACAAACCCTAACAACCTGAGTTTGATTCCCCAGTACTCATGTAAAGCCAGACACACAAAGTGGCACATGCATCTGGAATTTGTTTTCAGTGGCTAGAGACCCTGAACTGCCCATTCCCTCACTCTGTCTCTCTCTTCTCTCTGTATCTGCTTTGCAAATAAAATAAAATTAAAACAAGATTTAAAAGACTTTTAATGTTGATTATATGTTGATAGCATTTTGCATACAATAAAATTTAAGTTTCTATGCACGTATGTATACATGTGTCATAGGGTGCATGTGGAGGTCACAGGACAATTGTGAGGTATTTGTGCTCTATTTTCTATGAGACAGGGTCTTGTTGCCATTGCAATGAACTACCAGACTACATACTGCCAGACCATTTGGCCTATAAGCTTTGGATTCTCCTGGCTCTGCCTCCCATCACCACAGGCATGTTGGATCACAGAAGCATGTATCACTTTGCAGCTGATTTTATGTGGGTGCTGAGAAACTGAACCCAAGCAGGACAGCTTTGCAAAAAAGTACTTTAACCACTGAGCCATCTCCCCAGCTCCCACTTTTGTTAATTTTTAAAATAATTACTAGCAAATTTAGAATTACAAATGTGCCTCATAATTGCAGCTTATATTACATTTCTTTTGAATGGCATGGTTCTATATCTGAAGCTTCCACTCACGGCCACAGCAACAATCTACAAAGTAGACTACTTCAGTTTCTGGATTATAACAAACTCTTTAGGGTTTTAGTAGCTCACCTATTAGGAGCCTGATAAACAACAAAGGCAGGTAAGAGACCAGAAAAATCTCACTGAATGTCTAGGGGGCAAGTAAAAGGAAGAATACAGGAAGGGGGTTGGTTGTTCTAGTCTACAAAAAGAGTCATAATATATGATTAAAGTCTTGAAATAAAAAATAGGGTAGTTAAAATTACCCTTGAAAATCCCTTAAATTATCTATGAAGTGGAGTAAATGTGGTTTTATATAAAGAACGGATGTAGATATCAAGTTCATGACAGGGTAAAACCTCACTGAATTTTATTTTTCTCTCACAAATGGGTATTATTCAAAATATATTGTTCCATTCTTGAATCTAATGGAGAACTATAATTTAAGAAATGTTTAAGAGTCTCTTACAGGTCATAAATAGGCCTGCAGAAATACAGTCAACTGATCTTTAACACAAGAGCAAAAATAATTCAATGAAGAAAAGACAGTAGTTTCAACATATAGTGCTGGAACAATCAGATATCCACATATAAAAACAAGGCATACAGATGTATAAGGTGGCACATGTGTCTAGAGTTTGTTTGTAGTGGCTAGGAGGTCCTGGTACACCCATTCTATCTATATATCTGTATGTATGTATGTGTGTGTGTGTGTGTATATATATATCCCTCCCTCCCTACCCCTCTCTCTCAAATAAATAAGTAAATAAGTAATAAAATAAATAAAACACTAAATGGAAGGGGAAGAAGATTCGATGGGGGATGGATTTGAGAGGGGGAAGATGGGGTAGGGGAGAGAATTATCATGGTTTACTATCTATACATATGGAAGCTGTCAATGAAAAGTTTTTTAAAAAAATCAATAAACATGAATAGTAAAGTCTAATTTTTTTAATTTGACTTTGTACAGACTGAAGTAATTTCAGTTAGTTTCTTCCTAATGTTTTCCTTAAAATCAGTGTGTCAAAATAACCAGGAAACCAGACTAAATTAAATTCCAAAGTCCAATCTTACACAAGAACTAACAAATTTTTTGTTGTTGTTATTCTTTGTTTTTTAAGGTAGGGTCTTACGCTGGTCCAGGCTGACCTGGAATTAACTATGTAGTCTCAGGGTGGCCTCAAACTCACGGCGATCCTCCTACCTGTTAGGATTAAAGGCCTGCGCCACCACGCCCAGCAAGAACTAACAGATTTTAAGGAAGCCAAGAATTCTGGTCAAATTTTCCATCCCTTCTCTGGGGCCAGTCTACTGTGGCAGTTTTCATGACACAGAAGCACCTGAATAGTTTTCTTAACAATCAGATTGAAATTGGAATAAAACTCTTACATTTACCTAGCAATCTGGCCATCTGTGCATGAAGTGTTTTTCTATGAGCCAACCCACTGGAAAAGACCAAGTAAGAGCCTACTGTAGCACTTAAGCAGGCTAGAAAGAAGATCCTTTGCACCATACTTCTCAACAGCAAGAGATCTCAAGGTTGATTTTTTTTTTATAGATTAACTTATAACAAACAGCACTGAGAAATCCAATGCTACTAAACTAAAGAGAACTTGAAAGGACTATAGCTTATACAGATTCAATGTAATATGATACCTCCAAGTATACATATGGAGCAACTATTAAAATATCAACATACTAGATACACTAAAGACTATAGATAAAAGATTTAATTTCAATAACAGAGGTTTATAAACTAGCACAAGAGAGAACCTTAAAAAGTTCACAGTTTTACATGTAATGAAATTGTTAAATATACTATTTTCATCTCTATCCTTAGCAATTTTTGGTCTGCCTTATGTCTTTTTTTTTATCTTTAGGTTTACAGTTTATTGTAAAAATTTTCTCTTCTTACAACAATGAGAAAATTAAGGGAACTAACATATGATAGATTAGGGCAATGAAATACATATGCATTTTAAAAATAGGCACAGATTCTTGCTTTATGTGCATTTTACCACATTAACATTTTTAAATATGTAGAGCCAAGAATTTTTTTTTTGTTTTGTTTTTGTTTTTTTGAGGTAGGGTTTTGCTCTAGTCCAGGCTGACCTGAATTTCACTATGCAGTCTCAAGGTGGCCTTGAACTTAAGGAAATCCTCCTACCTCTGCCTCCCGAGTGCTGGGATTAAAGGTGTGTGCCACCATGCCCGGCTCAAGAAAAAAATTTTTATAAGTAGCAAATGTGGATGATGGACTTGGAAATTTGACCAAATTAAGGTTTAAGGTTTTGCAAACTGAAGTTTTGGGTTTTACGTGGTGGTAAGACAAAGGAATTTTAAAAGTGTGACCATTTGTTATGTTGTACATATGTGTGTATGTAATTGGTCAACAACCTTCTGTTATTTAATCCAGTGGAGGGAATGGCTGTTTGGGTGATGGACATACTTCCAAGTTTTTTTTTTTTTATATATATATATCTTGAGTAGCTTAAACACATGAATCATTATTATTCCATGTGTGTCCCCAACACATGTTTTCTTCTTAAAAATTATTGTGGAGGTCACATGAATTTTCTTAGGAACCCTCATCCTTCCTTTGCCTATGAAAACGGTTTGCTACTCTCCAACTACAGCACCACACAGAGTCATGAAAATCAAGAGGGTCAAAATCCAAATCTGTGAAACTGCACTGGGGACTGAGGGAATGCTTACCTGAAAAGCCACCTGAAAAGTATCTGAAATCCTTTAAAGAAATAAGGTGTGCCATCCCAGTGGAATAATTGTGGTCAATAGGTACATCTAGGCTATAAAGTGGGCCAGACAAAGGGTTGGTGGCCTAAAAAGAGTGCTAAATATGCCTGAAAATGCAGAGAGTGCTGCTGAACTTAATGGTCTACACGTAGATTCTCTGGTTACCGAACATATCCAGATGAGAGCTCCCAAGATGCACCACCTCACTTACAGAGGTTGTGGTTAGATTAACCCAAACAGAAGCTCCCTTGCCACTGAAAAGGAACAAATTCTTCCCAAGCCAGAAAGGAAGCTGCATGGAAGAAAAATACGTCTCAAAGACAGATATCCTAGGAGGGAATGTGCTAGTGAAGAGCTGGGGTTCTGCTAGGGTGAAATACCAATTCTACCATTTGCATGGGTGGTTTAAGAACGTTATTTAGTGTTGAACTCCTGTCTCTTTTACTTAGTAGCCATGTAACCCTAGGCAAGTTAATTCACCAATCTTGGCTTTAGTGTCTAAACACTCTTCAAGGATTAGGTTAGACAATGTTTCTTTTTCTGTTTCGTCATTCCCAATTAATACTGAAAACAGTCTACATCACAACATCATCTTAAAGACGGCAATCAACTTTACCCTTGTCTGAGCCTAGTAGGTATCTCAGTTTGAATGGCTTTCTATTGCCACCAGAGAGAGCATTTTTCTTTTCTTTTCTTTCTTTTTTTTGTTTTTTGTTTTTTGAGGTAGAGTCTCATTCTAGTCCAGACTAACCTGGAATTTACTAGGTAGTCTCAGAGTGGCCTCAAACTCATGGTGATCCTCCTACCTCTGCCTCCCAAGTGCTGGGATTAAAGGCACATACCACCACGCCTGGCTCCACCAGAGTATTTTAATACCCAAAATTTATTCAGGCAAAAAATGGAGTACAAAGTCAGTAAGAACTTGAAAGAAGCTAGGCGCAGTGGTACACAACTATAATCCCTGCATTCAGAAGATGAGTTTAGGACAGCCTGTGTAATATAGCAAGACCCTGTCTCAAAAACAAAGAGGAGGGCTGGAGAGATGGCTTAGCAGTTAAGGTGCTTGCCTACAAAGCCTGGAAACCCATGTTTGACTCTCCAGATCTCACGTAAAGCAGATGTACAAGGTGACACAAGTGTAAGGTTGCACATGCACACTAGGTGGCACACACATCTGGAATTCAATTTCAGTGGCTGGAAGCCCAGCATGCCAAGTATCTCTCTCATTAAAAATAAAATAAAATAAATAAAGAGAAAAAAAGAAGAAAAGAAAGTTTGAAAGAATAATTTCATGTGTGGATTTAAAACTACAGCTAAGTAATTGGCTCATGCTAAATTAGAAAATGCAAGAGGGAAAGAAGATTTCTGAGTATCTACTTTAGAATAAAGGCAAAATCACTGCATTTTTCTATGTTCCCAGCTCTACTATGGAAAGAGCATGTAAACTGAAGGACAACTGTCAAAGAATAAATGCAATATAGTGATGCCCTTTAAAGGTCAAGGTGAAATGTATAGCCATTAGACATTCTCCTTCCCAGAAGAATATCTTTAGTATAACTGTGTAATGCCCAATAGAGCTTAGTGACTGAAAAACTGGGCGGAAGTACCCTATGGGATTGGATATGCTGTAACCAGAAGCTATAGGTTGTCAAGAAGAAAATCCCAGTGAAGTGGTAAGATACCTCCCAGTGAGTTGTTGATCAAGGAGGACTCTGATGCCTCAAAAACATTATGGACTGTTGCCAAGGATCTTGGTTGTTCACCAGAACTACATGGTAAGGCTCTATTACTGAAGACATCATATGCTTAGGCTTCAGGACACTAAGAAATCAAGCTGGAGCTAAGCTGAAAGGCACCTCTCAGCCAACTAGCTGTCAATGTTCGAAAGTGCTATGTAGCCTGCTAGAGGAGAAAAGTCACCAATAGTCTTAACTGTCAGTGGGCCCTGCAAAGCTATACAACTGGCCAGCTAGGCAAGATGTGCCTACTAGTGCAATCCTGGCATGCATGTTATGGGGGTAACCAACTGCTCTCTAGTTGGATATGTGGTCTACTCCTGAAGTGGAAATTCAGGCCTGGTACTGAAAACTTAACAAAACACCTAGGGCTAGGAAAGTCATAAGCCGTCGATGGAAGCTACTACTATTGTTTGCCTAAATGCATGTATGATGCCCACCAAATTGTCCTTTACATATTTATGTTTATGTCCATATATTAATGCTGCTCTCAATTATGGTCAGAGAAGCCTCTCTCTTTAGATGGCAGTAATAGCTAGGGAGACTCAAAATTCACCAGTGTACTATGAAGTGACAGTGGAGAGGAGTGTTCATGATAGGTGTAACTTCAGTAAGCAACCACTGTGTGGCCCTTAGTTGTGTCAGTGCAAACAAAGAATCCTAGCACTCCCCTTGCAGGGAGCAGGAGAAAAAGCAGGATACCAGGTATGAAAGGGTCAGCTTAGAGCTCCCTGATCTCAGTCAGTACCCCGGAGGCTGGCTTGGGGCTGCTTGGACTCTGTGAACATGCTGCAGAAGTGGGCCCCTTACTCCACCTTCCTGACTGAAGGGCTCCTATGACCCCAGTTCTTGGATCCCCTGTTCCAGAGGGTGCAGTTGGCCAGAGCTCCTGGTTGGTTCCCCACCTCCCAGTTCCCTGTGTGTGGGCTGTGGAAACGGGCATTTTGCTCTGGTATCTTGATTGGCTCCTGGGTACCCAAATCCCTATTCCCTTGAGTCAAAGGGTACATGGGCCAATGTAGGAGCTGGCCTCTTGCCCCTGGCTCTCCACCTTCCTGCATCCGGGTTTCCCAGCCTTTGATCCCTGTGTGCTGAAGAGTACGTGCAAGTGGAGTAAGTGGGCCAGAGCTCCCAGTTCCCCAGGTACCTTTGATGTACCTGCAATCTCCATAATCTGAGCATCTGTGGTTACAACCCCGTCATATACCAGTACACCAATCTGGTTCACATTTAAAACAGAACACCCACTGAAGATCCTAAAAGAACAAATATTTGTTTCCTCCTCAACAGAATAAGACGTTTCCCCAAGATGGGTGGACCACAATGCAAAAAAAAGAAAAAAAAGAAAACTGAGAGATCTCCACCAAGAGATGCCCAGTCTCACAATGGAAGCTTCTTTCAATGAAATCATAGAGAAATCAAAAGAAATTTAATACCAAAATGAAAACACAACAACTGATGAGACACTGATCAAAAAATTACAGAACTGGAAGCAAACCATCAAAAAATGAAATTGAGCAGAATTGTCTCGTAAGAGCATTCAGCTTTTGACAGTAGGCTTAAATTGATTTGAAGAAAACATTAGAACCCTCAAAAGAGATATAAATGAATTAAAAGTGAATCAACAAATGGAAGATCACAATAACCAATTGATTAAGCTTAATGAAGATTTGATCAAATGCAAGAATGCATTCCAGGAAGCATCAAGAAAATCAGAACTCGAACTGAAATCATACCTCAAAAAAGAGATGGACACGAAGCAAAATAATACAACAGAAAAAAAAAATCAAACAGAGCATTTAAAAACCTCTCTAGAACCCCTCACTAACAGAGTTATTCATGTGGAAGACAGAACCTCTGACCTAGAAGACAAGACAGAAGAAATTGACTGGGAGGCCAAAAACTTTGCTAAGTTCAAAAAAAATCAAGTGACCAGAATACAAGGGAGCTGTGGGATACCCTAAAATGACCAAACATCCAGATCATAGGTATACCAGAAGGAGAGGAAATCTAGGCTAGAGGCATAGACAACATATTCAACAAAATTATTGAAGAATATTTTCCCAGTCTCTCAAAAGAGAGGCCCATCCAGACACAAGAAGCCCACAGAACACCAAACAGGACCAAAGAAGAAGCTGTCAAAGGCACATTATAGTTAAAACACTTAACAATGAAAACAAAGAGAGAGTGCTAAATAAAAGCAGCAAGAGAGAAACAACTCACTACAATCAAAATGCTAGAAAGAATAGGCATGGGGGGTTTATATCTTAAGACAATAAAGACTATATATAAAGCACCTAAAGCCCAAATAATACTTAATTGGGAAAGACTCAAGGCGTTCCCATCGAGATCGGGAACAAGACAGGGGCGCCCACTCTCACTACTGCTCTTCAACGTAGTAATAGAAGTACTAGCCCAAGCAATAAGACAGGAGAAAGAAATAAAAGGGATACCAATTGGAAAGAAAGCCTGTCTAGTGCTGGAAAGCACTAAGTAAGCTACTGGGGGAAAGTGGCCAACAATGGTCTGAGCAACTAGAGGTCTAAGCTACTCAGAAGCAAACACTCTGACAGGATGTACACACCAGTCCAACAGAAGCACACAGCCTCAGTGGGTAAACAATAGCTTTCTGATTGGCTAAGAGATCTGCTCAGTGCAAAGGAACCCATATCTGGAATTGGGAACCAGATCAGCATCCTACGGAGACAAATATTATGTTCTCTAGTGTCAAGCTCTTACTAGTTTTTGGCTAAAAGAGGGGTTACATACATAAAATTCTCCCTAAATTAACAATGCTTATCCCATTTAAACTATGCTAACTTAACTCTCCATTGGAGAATCTGTTCTTTTTCAGAAGGCAGCGAGACCGAAGGAGATAAACTATCCCTTGCACTTCAACCCAGCCACAGATGAAACCACAGAGGAATTGAGGAGATAAGTAAGAGTTCTGCTTCCATGCTGAACCTGATAATCAGCACCAGGTTGAAGGAGACAGACCCTGAGGATACTCAACACCAACCAAAGCAGAGATCCAGAGGATCCTAAGAGCTTACCACTGAAGTAGACTTAAAACTCACCTACCATGGCTCAGGAAATTTTGTACAACAGGGGGTAGAAAGACTTTAAGAGCCACAGGTTGAGACATCATACCCAGAGGCATCCCTCCCCCCATAAATAACTGACTGCTGCTCCCACAACACATAACCCACAACCTCATGGGGAATACCTGCAATCCTACTGAGGAGGGTCCCTAATGGAATGGGGGCAGGGATGAGGGAAAAGAGGGTACCAACATATGATGTATCCATACAAAATATATTAATAATAATAATTAATAATAATAAAACATAAAAAAGGAAAAGTCAGCTTAGAGACTGCTCATGGCAGGGGTCAACAAGTATCAGCTCCTACTCATCTCCTCAAGTGCTAACTCTACCAGCAATACTCCTAAAAGTATTTTGATATCATTTAAATTCATTTTCTCATGCCTGTATTGGTAAGCCTATGTTGCAAGTACGTTCCCTGGGGTACATAGGCCCCAGGTCTGGGGAACATTGCACTGAACTGGTAGGGAGTCTGGCCCAAGGCCAATGCCTAGAAAGACCAATGTGGCCACAGAGTGCCAGAAACTAGGTCAGGCAAAGAGAAATGATTACTTGAGCTTTGGCTCCCGTCCTTCACTTGTATACTGCCAACAGATGAGCCCAATGAGATCTTGCACCCTGGCGCTGGCCATGGTCACCACGGTCATTGGCAGCAGTCTGTCCTGGCTCGAGTGCAGGGGGAGGTAGACATCAATCTTCTTGGTTGCAGTTGTACCTATATGACCCTGTGGACAGAGCACATGCATGAGTCAAGCACACCACCATGGCTGTGCAGACACTCCTAACCCAGACATCACTCTCCTGGCAGCCATCACTCTCCTGGTCTGGCTCCGGAGTCACTTCTACCCTTTATGCTTATATCTGCTCAAGCCCAAAACCATCCCAAAGTTTAAACACTATCGAGTTACAAGGTGGGTTTTCCTTTAATTTTAATGTTCTAATGTTTTAGCCATGTTTAACCCATAGCCATAAGGCCACATTTGGCCCAGAGTTACTATGAATATAGCCCAACATATAAACTTACTTAAAATATTATGAGTTTTTTTAAAATAATTTTTTCTAACTCAGTTGAGTGATTTCTGAGCATAAAGTCTGAAGATGACAACACAGTGTCTCAAAGTCACATGGTTGGACGTGCCTATGAGTTCTGTCAATAAGAAGAAAGACAAACACTACTCAGCAGAACAAGGAAATGGTGAGCAGAGCTGAGGCTTGCTGTTTGACTACTGTTATAACCCAATGTGTCCTTGGAGAAGACCCACCAGACACTGGCAAACAGCTGTGAATGCAGGCACACACTACCATGCTCTACTCTCCTTTCCTTTTCAGAACCTTCCAATCTTTAATGCCAGGGGATAAAGCAGATATTCTTGTCTCCACTAACACTTCCAAACTATTGCTTCTCCTTTTTGCAAAACTCCCTGCTCCCTGGAGGTTCAAGCCATCCAGCTCTATCACCTTCCTCTCCTGCTCTGTTTCTATTCCATGCAAACTGTGTGGCCATCTCCATTTGTTGTCAAAAGGTTTGTACTCCGTCCTTTGGTTCATGTCATTTCCCACCCAGGAATATGTCTACTGCACAGTATGCAGTGAAGTGTCACAGGGAGCTCAGGTCGCACTGGGGCAGCTCACCACCCTCATTCTCTCCCTACCTCAAGGAGCTCAGGTGAGACTGGGCATCTCTCCACCCTTCTTTCCTCGCACCTCAGGTCATAAAGCAGTCTTCTCTCTGCATCAAGTGGTGCCACCACCACATCAACTACTGACATCACAATCTTTATTCCTCTTTCTCACTCTACTGCCTATCTACCCCACTAGCAAGTTCTAGAGTAACTACTTCAGAAATGTGTTCCCCGACCCCCCAAAAAAGTTCTTCAATAGGGAGAAAGAATGATCTTTTCAATGAATGGCATGGGAGAACTAGACAGTTAAATGCAAAGGGATGACTCTGAACTCCTATCTCATATCATATATAATATTAGTTCAAAATGGATCAAAGATCTTAATGTAAGAGGTAACTTAAACTAAAATTTCTAGATGGATACAGATGTAAATCTTCATTACTTTGGATTAAACACTGATTTCTTTAAAATGACATCCAAAACCCAGGTAAGAAAAAAAAATGAGATGTCATCAAAATCAAAAGCTTTTGTGCTTCAAAGAATACTATCAAGAAAGTGAGGTCTGGAGAGATGGCTCAGTGGTTCAGGCTGTTGCCTGTGAAGCCTAACGACTCAGATTTGACGCTCCAGGTCCCATGTAAGCCAGACACACAAGGTGGCACACATGTCTTGAATTTGATTGCATTGGCTAGAGGCCCTGTGTGCCAATTCTCTCTCATTGAAAAGGGGGATGGGAGCCGGGCATGGTAGTGCATGCCTTTAATCCCAGCACTCAGGAGGCAGAGGTAGGAGGACTGCATGAGCTCAAGGACACCCTGAAACTACATACTGAATTCCAGGTCAGCCTGAGCTAGAGTGAGACCCTATCTCAAACAAACAAACAAAAAGGGGGGTCGG
Organism: Dipus sagitta; assembly: GCA_036346955.1. Taxonomy (NCBI): domain Eukaryota; kingdom Metazoa; phylum Chordata; class Mammalia; order Rodentia; family Dipodidae; genus Dipus; species Dipus sagitta. Next base: position 138,964,273 of record CM070770.1, read on the forward strand.
TGGGGCTGGAGAGATGGCTTAGTGGTTAAGGTGCTTGCCTGAAAAGCCTAAGGACCCAGGTTCTATTCCTCAGAACCCACATAAGCCAGATGCACAAGGTAGTGCCTGCATCTGGAGTTCATTTGTGGTGGCTAATGGCTGGCCCTGGTGCACCATTCTCTCTTCCTATCTGCCTCTTTTGGGGAAAAAAAAGGGGGGGGGCTGGAGAGATGGCTTAGCAGTTAAGGTGCTTGCCTATAAAGCCAAAGGACCCAGGTTCAATTCCTGAGGACCCACTTAAGCCAGATGCACAAGGTGGTGCATGCACCTGAAGTTTGTTTGCAGTGGCTGGAGATCCTGGTGTGCCCATTTTCTCTCCACCTGCCTCTCTCTCAAATAAATAAATAGAATATATTTTTTTTAAAAAAGATTGAAAAACAAAGAAAAAGAAAGTGAAAAGTTAACAATAGCCTGGGAAGAAATAGCTTTTCATCATGAATCTAATAAGGGTCTACTAATCTAGTATATCCTAAGAACTCTTACAATTCAATTGTAATTAGATAATGTAATTAAAATACAGGCAAAACATTTGAGCAGATATTTCTCCAAAGAATATATATAAATAGCCAACAGACACATGAAAAGATGTTCTATACCATTAATCATAATGAAAATCAAAATCACAGAGATCTCACTTCCTACCTACTAGGATAACTAGATTAAAAGTAGTGGCTAATAGTTGCGAAATATTGTGATTATAGTAGTTAAAAAACAATCTTTTGTGTACGCATACACACATGTACACATGTGTGTATACCAGTGCACATACACATACCAAAAAATGCCTGAAAAGAGTATATGAAGGCATAATGAAAATGAAAACTCATACATAGCCAGTGGCAATGCAAAATGGCACATCAACTGTAAAAAATGGTTAGGCAATCTATCAAAATGCTAAATATAAAAGGCTGGAGAGATGGCTCAGAGGTTAAGGTGCTTGCTTGCAAAGCCCAATGGCCTGAGTTTGATTCCCTAGTACCCATAAAGTATGCACAAAGTAGTGCATGTGTCTGGAGTTCATTTGCAGTGACAAGGCCTTTGTACATCCATCTCATTCTTTCTCTCTCTCTCCTTATAAATAATTTTTTTAAAGCTAAATGCAGACTTACCATATGACCTAGCAATTCCACTCCTAGGTAAATATCCAAGAGAATATGGAAACATACATGTGCATAAAACCTCGGAACACAAATGCTCATGGCAGTATTATTTATAGTGCCCAAAGAATGGAAGCAATCCAAATACTCATTAACTGATGAGTATATTAAAACAATTCATATAATGACATATTACTCAGCCATAAAAAAGAATGTACTGACACATGCTACAACTTAGTGAGCCTTGAAAAAATTATGCCAGACCTAAAAAGTCACCTATTGTATAAACCCTTTCATGTGAAATATCCAGAACAACCAAATTCTTAACAGACAAGATAGTAGAACAGTAGTTATCTGGAGATGCGAAGAGGGGACAATGTGAGGTGGTGGATTTTTGGGTATGTGACAAAAATGTTCTGGATTAGATAGTGGCTAATAGTTGCATAATATTGTGATTATACTAAAACCACAGAATCATATACTTAAAATGGTAAAACTTTTTTGTTTATATATCACCAGTTTATTATAAAAGGGAGGCACAGAAATTACTTACATGATGAAACATTTCAGAACTTCAGTGGTGGCCGGACATGGTGGCTCATACTTTTAATCTCAGCACTCAGGAGGCAGAGGTAGGAGGATCGCTGTGAGTTTGAGGCCACCCTGAGACTACATAGTGAATTCCAGGTCAGCCTGGGCTATAGTGAAACCCTACCTCAAAACACAGATAGACAGACAGACAGGAAAGAAAGGAAAGAAAGGAAGGAAGGAAAGAAAGGAAGGAAGGAAGGAAGGAAGGAAAGGGAGGGAGGAAAGGACGGAGGGAGGGAGGGAGGGAGGGAGGGAGGGAGGGAGGGAGGGAGGGAGATATAGCTGAGGGTGTAACTCACTGGAAGAGTGTTTTTATCAAGCATCAGTAAGAGTGGTTTTAATCCTCAATACTGGAGGGGAAAAACACCACTGAAATCCAATCACACCCTTCTTTAAATTCCTGCTGTGAGTGGTTCCCTTGACAATGAATAAACTTAAACTCTTACAATGTTTTATGATCTGGTGTCTGACCAGCTCTCCATCATCACCTACAGCCCACTCCCCAGTCTGCTCATCAGGTTTTAAGCACACTGGCCTTCTGTGTGTGGTACACTAGCATACATACATGCAATAGGTGTATACTTCTCCATCTTTGCATGCCTAACTTGTCACCCTTTAATGTACGTTCTTGGGCAAATGACTAAATCTCTCTGAACTTTTTTCCTCACATGTTAAGTATGCTAATGTTAAGATCTATCTGTCAAGCCAGGTGTGGTGGCACACATTTTAATGCCAGCACTTGGGAGGCAGAGGTAGGAAGATCACCATGTGTTTGAGGCCACCCTGAGACTACATAGTGAATTCTAGGTCAGCCTGAACTAAAGTGAGACCTTACTTCAAATCCCCCCCCCAACAAAAAAGAAAGATGTATATATAATAAAGACTACTATTGTTGAAGTTTAACATCTTTTGACTCCTGCTCATAGAGAAAATGCCACTGATGCTTATAAAAAGAAGCTGTCTGTTATTCTCATACACATATTCTGTTCATTTCCTTCACAGCAGTTAGCAGCTTAAAATTGTATAGTTACTTATGTTGATCCACAGCCCATGTCTTTCCTACTAGCCTCAAGCTTCCACAAGGGCTGTGACAATGTCTGCTCTGTTTATGGGCTCCATGCATGATTCTTAGCTTTGTGCCTGCCATACTGAAGACTTCCCCAAAAATCTGATCGGTGGGGCATAGTAGTACTTGTCTGTAGACCCAGCTAATCGGGAGATTGAAGTGGGAGGATCCTTAAGTCCAAGAATTTAGAGGGGGGGGGGGACTAAATGAAAACATCAAACCAACACACAAAAAAATTGCTTACCTATTGAATATGTGAATGACTCAAATACATACCTACCATGTGAGGAACTCAATCAATGTTAATTTCCTTCCTCCCTCCTACCCTTCCTGATGTGTCTGTTTCCAGGTCACAAAGGGAAATGGAGGAATCTTTAACACTAAAGCCTACCATTCTAAGGGACAAAAGCCAGAGCCAGAATAATAAACTCTGCATAATGTCAGTTTAAAAAATATTTTAGAGAAATTTTATTTTTCATATAACCAGTGAGGATTAATTCTCTGTAAGGCTGTCTTTCTCATAGGCATGTCCCTTTGCACACATATGCACACCTCTGCCTGTTTCTGTGTTATGAAGTAAGTAGTGAAAAGGGAATTCCCTGTAAACCTCTTGTCTTTCTCACAGATGTGCCCCTGTGCACATACATGCACACTTCTGCATTGTGAACAGTGAAAATGTAATTGTCTGTAAGGCTGTTTCTCAGAGTCATGTCCCTGTGCACACACATGCACACCTCTGCCTGTTTCTGTGTTATGAAGTAAGTAGTAAAAATGTAATTCTCTGTAAGTCTCGTCTCTTTCTCACAGATGTGCTCCTGTGCACATACATGCACACTTCTGAGTTTTGAATAGTGAAAAGGTAATTTTCTGTAAGACTCCTTTTCATAGACATGTCCCTGTGCAAACATGCTTGCTCTGCAGCTTGGAAATAGTAATTCCAATGGTGGAGTCTTTTGCAAATAGCAAGTATGTTGAAGGTTTCAGGCAGGCAAAATAGAAACTTCTAACCTTTCTACAGGTGATTTTTAGCCTTATATCACCTTCCTTTTCAGGCCCACAGCTTATAAACAACGTTTTTTGTTTGCTTGTTTGTGTGTTTTGAGGCAAGGTCTCACTCTAGCCTAAGCTGACCTGGACCTTATTCCATAATACAGGCCAGCCCTGGCTGACCTCAAACTTAAGAGTGATTCTCTTTACTCCAGCCTAGGATTATAGATATGAGCCACCCACCACACCTAGCTACTGCTCTCCATTTTTAGTTCTGCTTATTCCTCCTCCTTTTGAGGAACAAGAGCTGAGGGGCTGCAGCAATCACAGTATCTCACTCAAGATGTGGGTGCAAAATGGGAAGGAAACCATGAACACGCTTCATGTACTACAAAGTGCTCCCAAGGTGCAGAACATTATGTTAGAAAGGGTCTACGTTTTGAAGTCATACCCATTTCTATTCTATGATCACAAAAGGCTGAAAATGAATACGAAAGGGGTGCTAAAAATGAAAATGACGCCGGGCGTGGTGGCGCATGCCTTTAATCCCAGCACTCGGGAGGCAGAGGTAGGAGGATCGCCGTGAGTTCGAGGCCACCCTGAGACTCCATAGTGAATTCCAGGTCAGCCTGGGCTAGAGTGAGACCCTACCTTGAAAAACCAAAAAAAAAAAAAAAAAAAAAAAAAAAAAGACTATTCTAACAACAACAGGCATTTTAGAGCTGACTGTTAAGTAAACTCTACAAAATGTGTGTGTGCTTTATCTCATTTAATTCTTAGCATAGCTCTAAGAAAAAGCTCTAGTATTACCCATATATTTTAGCTCAGAAAACTAAGTCTCCTGAGGCTAATGTAACCTGCTCAATGTAGCAGCCATGGGGAAGAGCTGAGACTAAACCCCAAACCAGTGTGACTCCAAACCTGCTCCTTCAGACCCAGTGCCTTCTTATTCTACATGTCACCAACTCCTTTGCTCCACAGCTGGAACACCTACCTTCCCTCCCCCCTCTTTTCTCATAAACACAAAAGCTCTCCTAGAACCATCTCCCACAGGAGGAAAGAAATGTGTGGAGCTGCTCCAGGAGGTGGCTGACCACAGGCAGGACTGCTGTGCAAGAAATGAGGCCGGTGCTAAAGGTACTTCCAGGAACCTTTATCCTCCTTATTTCATAGTCAAATGGCAAGAATGGGGACAATGATCAGAATAAATATGGTAGATACTAATTGAATGAACAAAGCACTTTATCATCTTAATCTTCTAATTCCATCTCTAGGCATTGATGATGGGAAAAAGTGCCTTGCACAAACCCCGAAATTATGTATTTTTTAATAAGGAGCCTTTTCAGAAAAAGCTCAAGGTGGTGGCAGTTAGCTCGACCTAATAGTCCCTGTGTTGCAATATTTAGAGGAAATCATCTAAAACATAAAACAATCCATCAACATAATAGAAAGTAATTAACTTATAAAAAAATAAGGTGACCAAAGGATTAAAAGTATTCATCACACATCAAGGAAAGCAATATTCCAGAAGTCTAACATCTAACTATTAAAAAGCAACTAGTAATAAACAAGGATCATGTCACGATTTTATTGCATGGCAATTTATGTGTTCCCCAATACCAGACTGGGGAAACCAAGCCATAATTAGAGCGTGAGAAGGGGAACAGGGTAAATTGGTTTAGCTTTATCTTCTTGGTCTTTCATTCATTCATTCAAGTAATACCCAATGTGGCACCATGCTGGGACCTGAAGACCAAATCCAATCAACATGATGCAGACCATACCCTCACCAAACTCCTGGTCTGCTGGAGCTACAATGGACCATGTCGGAAGAACTCTAGGAAGGAAAAAGTGAAGGCTGCCTTGAGAGCCCAGGAGCATACATACTGAGGAGGCTGCCAAAATATGTATCCTTCTACTCAACAGAACCAGTAGCCCAAAAGATGCTTATATTTACTTACTATATCAACACACCCAAGGGGAGCAGTTCCTTCTGAGACACAGTATTATGAATGATTTTAATTTTCTACTCCATATTTTTCTGTATTTTCTATAATGAATATTATGCTTTCAATTAGAAACAAAATATTTTTACAAACAAAAAACAGGAGATAAAAAGAGCAAGAGTGACTACTGTACAGGATTTAAGACCATTAGATAAGAAAAAGAGAAGTGCAATGCTGAAAGTATAGCACATGTTAAGGCACCCAGCAAACATTTCTTAGGAACATACTATGTAGGTTGGAGCTGTAGCTAAACAGTAAAGTACTTCTCTAGCATATGGGAGGCCTGGGTTCCATTCCCAACACCAAAAAGGAAAGGAAAAAAGAAAGGAGGGAGGGAAGAAACATTTACGTGTGGTGCTGTGCTACTGGAAAGAAGCTTAAAAAATGTAACTCAGGCCGGGCGTGGTGGCGCACGCCTTTAATCCCAGCACTCGGGAGGCAGAGGTAGGAGGATCGTCATGAGTTCGAGGCCACCCTGAGACTGCATAGTGAGTTTCAGGTCAGCCTGGACTAGAGCGAGACCCTACCTTGAAAAACCAAAAAAAAAAAAAAAAAAAAAAAAAAAAAGTAACTCAGATCCCTTCTTATATCAGATTAAATAATTTTTATTAAAGAAAAATAATAAACCCATAGTCAGCTGTCCATGTGAAGTAGAATGCCTTTATCTACAGCAGCCCCTCAGAGAGGGAACTCTGATGCAGATCAAGAGCACAGGAAAAGTACCTCCTCAGCACAAGTGCAAGTCATGAAGCCAGACTCTAGAGTTCATGTCCCAAGACTTCATGACTTGTGGGCTCTGCAAATGCAGCCAGAATTTCAAACCCAACATATCCATGAAAGTTTTCTTCCCTATTAGTTTGCACCTCCTCCTATATTCATTCTCAGTTATAGCTTTCCGCATCTGCTCAGTCATCCATGCTCAGAAATGCAACTCTTCTCTCTATCCTATATTCTATATCTAGATATGCTGAGTCTACACAGTGAATTCCAGGTCAACCTGAGCTAGAGTGAGACCCTACCTGAAAACAAAATAATAATAAATAAATAAAACTTTAAAAAATTTAATAAAAAGAAAAGCAGCTAACACACACACACACACCCTGTCATACAAATCACTAGTCAAGGGATGTAGGTTTTCGTCTGCCCTTCAATTCAAATGTTTCTTCTTTCAAGAAGAGGAAAATCTAAAACTGTCCTCTTCTCTGCTCCCCTTGCAATCTGATTTGCACAGCCTAGCAGTTTTACTTTTCTCTGTATCTACCCTTAACCCTTCCTTCTTTACTCTCATTCAAACGTAATTACATAAAAGGAAAAACTTCCAGGGATTTTAAGGATTTCACCTTCTCCCCATGCCTATAACATGGTGTAGGGTTAGCTTTCTGAACTGAAAGCACCCCTCAGACTGACCAGACCCACCACACCTCTCCTGTCCCATGTAAACTGACTGCATTTCTACTTCCTCTTTTCCCTGTGAAGACCCCAGCATCGGTCACAGGATCTGACCTGTAGTACATCGATGGAATGAATAATTAATAGTACTACATGATCTAAAACACACGGCAGCTTGGAGAGATACTGTTAACCTATTTTCCACTGTTAGATATGGTTGTTTTCAACATTCCACTATTATAAATTATATTTGCCCAAACATTCTGATATAAATATGCAAATCATCATGTTGGAGAGATGGCTCAATGGTTAAGGTACTTACTTGCCTGCAGAGAGCCTAATGACCTGGATTCCATTCCCTAGTAGACATGTAAACCCAGATACACAAGGTGGCGCATGCATATGGAGTTCCATTTGCAGTGGCTAAAGACCCTACTGTGCCCATACACTCCCCCTCCCTCCCTCCCTCTCTCCTTCCCCTCCCCATTCTCTCTCTCCTTGCAAATAAATAAATAGTAAAAAAGAAATATGTACATATTCCAAGGTGTATCAGATTACTGTGCCAAGAGTTATGAACGCTTTGTAGCTTGTGATATATACTGGAAAAGTTTACTCATTCAAAAAAATTTTTATACCAATCATGAAAATACCAACATTATGAACTACAGGAAATCTAAATACTAACTTCTAAGATCTAAAAACATAAAATTTAAAAATAACTTCTAAAACATAGAATGTGAATAAGAACTCATTGAAATATACAGAACCTGAAATGATGATGAATTAAAATATTCCATATACCAGATCTTTTATCATGTGTCCCACTAATTAAAATAGATTTATCTGTTTCCTCTCTTAAAGCCAACTTCAAAATTATGCATCTGATAGGTTCTAAAATAGGGAAACAGAAAGAACAATAGACAGTACTTAGTTTACAATGCTTCTTTTGAGACAGGGCCTATCATGTAGACAAGGCTGGCCGCAATCGTGTACGCCTGTGCCTATGCTTCTCAAGTGCAGGAGGGTGGGACCACAAGCCTGTACATCATGCTCAGCCTTGTATATTCTTTAACAGTAAGTGGGTCAGCTGAACTAGGTCTTATGGATATAAAGCTCCATTAGCATGCACTTAACACCATAGTCTGGCAATAATACACTGAATAGCAGCTCTCCAAACTGCTGCTAAGTGTTCAATTTCTCTGCCAAAGGAAAGACCCACAAAGGATGGACAGTGTGACTGTTACATGGAGAGACAAGAAACAGGCAGCATCCTTCCATTAGTCATAGCCACACAAGCAGATCATTCTGTGTAATTTTAATGCAAAAGTAAGTGTATCTATGTACCCAGAGGAGATAAATGCAAATTCATAAACAAATTATTTGTAATCTGCTTAAGGGATGGTGATAGTTCCACTTGGCTAGTACTTTCCTCCCCAACTTTGTGAACAAGCGCCATAGGATGTTACATTCTGTCAATGGCCTGACATTTGGTACATGAGTCTCAAATGGTCACTTCTCTGGTGATATTTGAGCTTTATTTGTTCACAAGTAACATTTTCAAACAAACTCTGGCCTAAGCCAGACTACCTAATTATGAGAAATAAAGGGGTTCTACAAGGGAATAAGAATTAAATAACTCAAGCCGGGCGTGGTGGCGCACGCCTTTAATCCCAGCACTCAGGAGGCAGAGGTAGGAGGATTGCTGTGAGTTCGAGGCCACCCTGAGACTCCATAGTGAATTCCAGGTCAGCCTGGGCTAGAGTGAGACCCTACCTCGAAAAACCAAAAAAAAAAAAAAAAAAAAAAAAAAAAAAAAAAAAAAAAAAAAAGAATTAAATAACTCAATTTTATGAGCTCAAAAAATGAACTAACTTTTTAAAATTCAAAATGGCAACAATGAGTATAAATAGGCTTTATGCAAAATTCTATGACAAATCCATTCAGAGCTATGGACTTGGACTTGGCTTTGCAGTGCTATCTTAACCTCCAATAAATCTGGACCACTCAAAGGCTATTAAATTAACATTTCCCTGATCTGGCACCTGTAGTCAAGTTAATTTGTCAAAAACATTTCTGCAGTTTGTCACTGGACACTGTATTTTCTGACAAGTTTAAAATAAAAATTGACAAAATCTCATTAATTTCCTCTGAATTGCCAACCTTGGCTCCATTAAGCTTGTATTATCAAAAGCGTCAACTGTCACTCTTTCCTTCATAAGGTCAAGCTGTGGTGTGGGCATCTGCAGGATCCTTGTCGTAGTTTCAGAGGCTAGAGAGAGTCAGTGCGATTACAAGCTATAGAGTCAGACAGACTTGTGTTCAATCCCAGCACTTGTGGTGTGACCTGTGGCAACTTACTTCAAACTCTTTGAGTCATGATTTTCTTTCTCATTTACAAAACATGGACACTAACAGTCCTTCCTCATGGGGTTGTAGAGAGGACTCAATAAGATGAACACATGTAAAGCATTTATCCCATGCCTTGCCCACAGTAAGTGTGCATGCAGTGTTGGTTGTCTAGTACGTTTTCTTTTTTCTTTTTCCCCACCTTTACATTCACAGACTTTAAAAAAAAAAAAAAAAACCCCACTGCCATGCACAAACTTTTAAAACAGTAAAGAACCTTAAGGGCTATCCCCTTTAAAACATTACTAATAAATCATTGTCTTAAACTTGTTCTGAAGAAGTCTGTTGATGCTGCCCTGCTGTCTTCTGAAGAAACAAAGTCCTTGATGGCTAGGCAATGTTTCTTTCTGTTGATGTGCTCCTGCCCTGCAGATTTTGCCTACTGTTCTTGGTTCTGGCCCTCATGACATTTGAACAAGTCTACGGCCACTTTCATAGCCTCCTCTTCATAAACCCAGGGGTAACAAGCCAACAAACACCACCAACAACAACAAACCCACTTCTGTTACTAAGCACAGTGTGGAATGAGCCAGACTTCATCCTTTCAAGAACATAGCACAGAAAAATCATTTTCAATAGTTTTTCTTAAGCTAGTAGTTCCTATAACTTTTCCTTCTATAGCATTTAAGGAAAATACAAAGCTATAGTCTTCAGATATAAAATGAGAAAGAAGGCTATTACTCACTGGAAAGGTATTCTCTATTTAAAATATTCTGGCTTGCTTCAGCAGCACACAAACTAAAATTGGAACAATACAGAGAAGATAAGCATGGCCCCATGTAAGGATGACACACAAATTCATAAAATATTTTGATGCAAATTCATAAAATAAAATGGCTGGGTGTGGTGGCACATGCCTTTAATCCCAGCATTCAAGAGGCTGAGGTAGGAGGATCGCTGTGAGTTCTAGGCCGGTTTGAGACTAATTCCAGGTCAGCCGAGGCTACAACAAGACTCTACCTCAAAAATAAGAAAGAAAGAAAGAAAGAAAGAAAGAAAGAAAGAAAGAAAGAAAGAAAGAAAGAAGCCAGCCAGCCTGGCACTATTGGCTTGAACAACCTGAGTTATCACATGAGGTTTGGTAATAAGCTCAAATAATTATTTAAGGTATCAAAAAAAGGGGTTAGGGAGATGGCTCAGTGGATAAAGCGCTTGCTGTGCAGCGTGTGAACAGGGTTCAGATCCCCAGCACCCATGTTAGAGTGATGACCCCCTCTCAGGAAGAGAGGAAGCTCACACAAACTGGCTGGCAAGTCTAGTGGAAATGGCAAACTCTAGGTTCAGCAAGAGACTCTTCCTTAGTAAAAACAAGTAAAATGATGGAGGAAGACACCTAACATCATCCTCTGGCCTCCACGTGCATTTGTTCACCCATACACATAAGACGCATGCATACCACACACACACACACATATATACCCCAAAGATATCATCTTAAGAACTTCAACCATACAAATATAGGTAAGACATTTCACAATATATGAGGACATACTGAAGAAAACATCCTGAAAGCCTATTCGCACTGTATCAGGAACTACAGTTCTCTTATCAGTCTGAAATGCAGAAGGCAGTTCCAGGGGCAAGAGAAATGGCTCAACATTTAAGTATACTTCCTGTGGAAGTGTAAAGGTGTGATGGGGCCTGAGACCACCTTGTCTGAGTTTGAATCTCCAGAACACACATAAACAGCTGGGTGTGGCCATTCACATCTGTAACCCTAGTCCTATGGGGAACAGAGACTACTAGAGCTTCAGAATAGCAAGCCCTGGAATCAGAAGAGACTGTCACAAGGAAAAAAGAGACAGGTGAATGACCACGTCTTCTGGCCACTGCAGGCGAGTCCATGGGGCACTGCATCAGCACATACGTATGTGTATACCATAAACCACACATACAAAAAGGGGGGAGGCAATTTCAAATACAAATGGTTTCTGCCATCACAGTAGAAGCACTCTGCCTCTGATGCCAAACCACTCTTTGTAGAGTCAGTCTGGACTTAGAACCTGTCAGCATTGAATTGTGCAACCAGGAACAAGCTTGTAGCCTCTCTGAAAGTCAACTTCTTCAGCTATGAAATGCAGATGAGAACATCTACTTCCAAAGAACAATAGGAACATAAAGCAGAAGTACAGTACCCTCAAGTGCTTTGTAAGGCCACTAAGCGCAAAGCAATAGGTCCACCAGGCCCTGGCCTTAATCCTTAGCATCTCTCCTCCAAAAGCTCTGTGAACTGCCAAGTGTTATACAAAGCCAATTGGTGGTCCTTATTAATGTCAGTTAGACTGTTGCTCAACCTAAGTAGATTGTTGGACAAAACTTCCCTTCAAGGAAACAGAAGCAGAGGCAATAGGGAAAGTGATTTTGAAAGAAAAGCCATGGATGGCACTCTCCTCTCACCCAGCCTTAGGAGGTTACAACATGTACCAAAATGTGTTTTCACATAGGTGCAATCTGGACATTTTAAAGCCATCTTTATAGCATGTAAAGTGTCCATTTTGAATTTTCATAGCCATTGTGGGATTCTTAAGATCGTTAATGCTACACAGTGCTTTGCATTTAATTATACAAACAATAGCTTCCATAATGGTGATAATACCAGGGAAAGGTAATTTGAATGAACTAAGCCCTATCACCTAGCATAAGTTCAGAGACCTCTTCATTATTAAATCATTTATATAATAAAATCAATATGCTTTAAAAGTAAAAAGTTTTTTAAGACCATAAAGAAGAATTACATGTTTTAAACTCTATCAATTATTATAATTTAATGAGTCTTTTAAAGATTTAATATCAACTTTTAAAATTAAAACTCAATGGAGAATGTGTACTTGGCTCCATTACGAGATGATGTATCTCTAGAAAAGGTTACTGTACGGCCATTATCATACTCCTAAATTACATGGAAATTTTGGTACAGCCCTCCAACTACCCCAAGGACAATTTAATTCTAGAGACAGTGAAAGATTTTAAGAATATAAATTTGTGAAAATATAGAAAGAAATAATCCAGGCTTATGTATATTTATTTCTTGTAGCATTTCAGCTGATTAAACATTATAAAACTCTTCAATGTCAATATTCACCTTAAAATTATATTGTTTCCTTAATTTAACTAGCTTTTAAAGTCCACAAATTTCTATACAGTGCTAGGTTCATGGTTTGAGTGTTTTATCACTTTAAGACTCAATGTTCCTTAATGATACAATTCAAAATTTTCACTGAATCATTATTTAGTAAGTTATAAAAACCTCTTAAAATTAATCTTTCACGCACATATAGCTTATCCAAAGTTAGAATTTAATTAGATAGCCTTGCATAAATGGGCTTACTCCTTTATTTGCTCAGTCAGTGTATGTCTTTTCAGTAATTATAATTAATTCAAGTCCCTTATGCACCTCCTAGCAAACAATGTAAAAACATCAGACAAAAATGGAAATAAATAGCTTTGTACTTCTTCCAATTATGACATTCACTTTCATCTTCAAAATGCAGATTCAAGTAATTGGGCTGGGTACTGCTCTACATAAAAGAAGGCTACACAAAGAACTGCAGTGACTGAGAGGGATACACAGTGACAGCATGAAAGAACTACATCAGGCTCCTTCACATTAAAAAAGTTCAAATGCAGGAAGTCAACAGAGAAAGTTTTCATGTATACAGAAATACAAACAGCAAGTAAAAAAGACACTGAATTACTGCTCATCTAGAATACTACTTCCGTTGGAAAGAATTACCTGCCGTTATTTACGAAATTTTACAACAGAAAAGCAGTTGATCAGACCTTTATTCCACAAGCATTGAGTGCCTTAAAAAATGAGTGACATGCAGTGGGTACATGTGCGTGAACCTGCCCTTGAGAAGTAGTGGCAGGACTGCTGCAAGGTTCCAGGCCAGCATAGTCTACATAGTGAGTTACAGGCCAGCCTAGGCTATATACTGAGATCCTGTCTCAACGGAAAAAGATAGAAAGACAGACACACAGTGATTTCTGCCTGTCACATTACTCTATCAGGTAATCAGCACAGCCACATAGCACAAACTGAGCTAAGCACCAGGCTGACAATCTTGGCAGGCAGTAAAGCCAGCCAGAGAGCTCATACTTCTGTACAAGACCTCCCACCTCAGTTCTCTCTGCCATGAGACAAATATGTCATTGTGAAGTGTATCAGTGACTAAATCCAGCTACCCAGGTGGCAGTACCCAAATGTTCTTTGATAACAACAAGGGAGGAAAGCAGCAATTTTGCCCCTGGAGAGATGGGCAAGCAGCGTATGACATCAACATGGCATCAAGCCCTAACCCAAGCAATGAGAGAGGGCCTATGAGATGGTCCTTCTTGGGTTACAATTCTCAGCAGAAATAGGCAACAAAGACTTGCTCACAGGCGGAAACTGACAAGTCAACAGGGTACCAGGGCCTCCAGGGTGTCTCCTCAGCTCCCTGGCATTCTTTTTTCCTCATGTTCATTCTGAGCCTTACTCAGTGGATCTCCTCAGAGGTCCTAACTACACCAGACACAGGGAGAGTAGGGATTTTATCTTATTAAAATAGATATGGCTAATTTGTCTTTTCAAATTCATTTTAAATTAAATTGGATTTCCTTGGAAGGCTGCTAGGTCAGTTCCCCTGCTGTGAAGGCAGGACAAAGGTTAATTGCACACCCTTCACCAGTTCTTCTGCTCTCTTGGGCAGACTCTGATAACCTGCCCCAGAGGTGGTGAGGCTTTGGTTTATTGGGCAATAATGTTGCCATTAGAACCATTTACCATTATACCAAGAAACATTTTATTTTTTAACTAAAAAAAAAGATATGACTGTAATAACATGAAATGTAATGATATTACCAACTCATAGTTCTTTTAAAATACAAAACCATAGAATAACACCTGAACTATTTGCTTCCTTTAAAAGCCCCAACAGATACAAAAGTGCACACCCTCCTGGAGCAAACTGTTCTTTGGTTTCAATGTAAAATTCCATTAACACTCTCACTTAATTTATCTCATTTAGACTGTCTATGTTCATGAAAATTTAACCCAGTAATTCCCTGTTATACAAAGCATAACAAAGTATGAATACTTAAATACAATGTAAATAAAACACTTTATCAATTATATTTTTGTATTCTAAATTAGTGACTTCACTTAGCGTGTCTGCCTTGCGCAGCAGCACACTATTTTTCAATTAAAGGTCCAGATGTTCCAAAGGCTCCAGTAGGCAACAGCAGTTATGAGAAATGCTTTATCTGCATCATAATCATCACCACCACATCAGCTCCAGGCTGCATTAACATATTCATGTTTTATTCCAGCTCTCCTCCTAACAGAGTAGGTAATTATACCACACAGCAGAGAAGCACAAGCCTAAGAGAGCTGTACCATTTCCTTATAAGCAACCACCTGAACACCACATTTTCACACACAACCTTGAGATTCCATGGAGAATATTTAATTATAGTTAAACTTGCTTATCAGTAAGAACACTGACCATTTCAATTTTTCTTTTCTGGTGCCAGGAATTGACCCATGGTCTTGACATGCTAGGCAAGCATTCTACAAGTGAACTATACCCCCAGCCCAACCTTGTTTCAACAGTTTTTAATAAAAAGTAAAGCACAGCACAGACATATCACATTTAGATTCAAATATTATTCAAAGTGTAGATGGACTGTGTATAACTTTATGTGTGCAAAAACCTACCCATCATCTGTTACAACTCAAGCTATTTCTTCTCTTAAATGCCATTGTCATCTCTAAAACAAGTCAATTCAATTTTCATTCTTACTATGCAAAAATGACAATTCACCTAAGCTGAGATGGAGCAAGTATAGCAATTATCCCTGTTCCCTGTCTACAGGAAGTAATCCAGAGCAGAAGAAAATGCAAGTCTGACAGCTGCAACAAAAATGCTATTGCATTTATTATTTAGTTAATTAAATGACTCCCTTATCCCAAACAGATAAAAATAACTTATAAGAGATATTCCTATGCTTTGTAAACACAGTATAATTCATGAGAAATTATAGGTCCTCATCGTTAGGAGAAACCATAATAAAATTAATTTCAAGCATGATTTTTAAATTATTCTACAACATTCTTTAGTTTGAAGTATTCCAAGAGGAAATGTTCTAATGAAGATGTATTCAGAAGATAAATGCCTTTACAAACATTAAAACCTCAGACAGGTCAAACTTGGCAGGGTACACCTTAGCATCTGAAGGCAGACAGCATCCGCTCCTTCCTGAAGAAACCTTAGGTGGAACATTTTTAATACATCACCATGTCACTTTTTAATGTGCCCCAATCTATTAACCACATGGCAAACTAACAGGGATTTTTAAAATATGGGTTTTATGGCTTTGTGCTGGTGATTAATTAAATAAATAGCCACCATTTCACAAATCATCCCTCTAATTAGTCTAAAACAGACACTTTGCATTCACTGGCATTACTGCCATCTGAAGCTCACAGAAGGGCAGGAGCAGCACGGGCAACTGCATCTCTGCACTCTGAGCCCATTGTTGCAGCTCACGGCTGGCATCCCACTCTGCCACCCAGAGGCAGAGGTGCCATCTTTGCAGGTGCTGCAGTCAGCTGGAATTTGGCTCCAGCTGCTCAGAAAAGATGTTCTCCTTAATTATTCTCTCTCACCCTAAAGGAAACAATGAACAACAAAAGAATGAAGTACAGAAGAGGGTTTACTAGCAAGGCTCCTGGAGGGAATGAGGAGGTTGGTTGATTCAGGGCTAACTGTATTAGGTCAAACTGGCTTTGCTCAGAACTCAATTCATTATCTTGAATTCAGATATTAGCGATTATTTCCAAATCCTATTATTTAAAAGACTGAGGTTACTCTCTTGGAAACTGATAGAAATTCAACCTTAAGTTATTTTAGCAGTGTATCCTTAAAAATAGTAATTCCTCTGACAGCAAATTAAACTAAGAAATAATTTTTAGTGCCAGAAAAAAAAATCAAATGGGGCTATATCAATAATCAGATTTCCTTCAGGAAATGCATTAAGTAGTTTCCTAATCTTTTAAAACTCATTAGTAAGGGAATGAGAGAGAAGGAGGGAGGGAGGAAAAATTCAGTAAGACTAGCCAAAATACACTATTTCTGGAGAACAAGCTGTTCTTACTTCCCATCTTTAAGAATATTTCTAGAAGGAGGGATGAGAATCAACAAAAACAAATGGCACTTGAAAATGCCATAAATATTAAAAAGCAAAAGAACATTTCTATTAGTGAAAGGAGGAAATAGGGCATAGTAGAAAAGACCTGGATCTTAAAGCAAGGAAGACTCCAAAGAGTCTTAAACCTTTAGCAGAGTCATATGACCCATCAAATGTTAAAGGATTCTACACCTATCTTCAGTAATTACAGGGAAAATGTGATACTCTCCAGGTATATTCCTACAAAATAGTTGCCAGAAAATGTGGTCATGAGAAATTTCATGTGTTGAAAACTGGGCTGAAGGCAGAGCCTGGTTGTTTTTACTCTCCACAGTGTCTTTTACAAGCACCACACAGGCTGTACCCAGATCTGCAAACACTGTGCTCCAACTCTGAAGAGATGAGCACAAGAGGCACATTGACGTAGAACAGAACATTATGCTTGCAGTTCTGCAAACAACCCAAACCATCTGCAACTGAGAAGAAACATAGCAGTTACTCTAGCTCTATGTGTAGTTGTGGGGAAGGTGTTTGAGACTTTTTCTTCATGTGGCAGAAAATGAGAAGCAAGTGACTAGGGTTTTGATTCAACACACTTGGGCTTGAATTCTGGCTTTACTATTCAACTAGCTGTGTAACCTCAGGGAAGTCCATTCACCTTTCTAATCCTCAAATGAGGATAATAACACATACCCATACTTTCCAGGAAAGCTGGTGTGGTGGTTTGAATAGAATAGATGGCCCCCAATATATTCAGCTGTTTATTTGTTTGTAGTTTGCATCTGCAGCCACCTGGCTGGAGGCAGTATCACTGGGTGGATCTTAAGGTGTGGTGGTGGGTTTCAGATTTCAATCTAAAGATATATGCAAAGTGTGCCTAGCAGGAGTTCCTGAAGTGTGCTGTGGCTTTTGGCTTTTAGGCTTGTGCTTCTCTCTCTGCTTGGGCCTATGAAGGCAGGCCAGCTTCTTCTGCCATTATGGAACTTCCCCTGGATCTGTAAGCTTCAATAAATATCCCTTCCTCCATAACTGTGCCTGGTCTGGAAGTTCATCTCAGCAAACCTGAATCTGTCTGCTACAGCTGGGAAGGATGAAGAAACAGTACACATTCTGGCATACAGTAAGACATCCAAATAGCTTTTATTATATTAAGTTGAATCACATGAAAATGCTAGTATTCAATCATTCATGACCTACAAAATTGTAATTTTATATGGTAATAGCACAGTGGCTGAGATAATATTATGGGCTGGATAAGTGTGTAAAAATTCTCAAAGTAGAATAAATTTGACTCCTATCAAAGGAAGACAACCAAGATATACAGGTATTCTTAAAAGATTGGCTCTTGACTCCAACAATACAGCAGCCAGTGTTTATTAAAGGCTTTCTGTTGGTCAAGCACTAGCCCATGCATGATGTCCACAATGCTGATGTAAAATCAGAACGCAGCTCAGTGATGCAGAATCACCTTGTTCTTCCTACATCCACACTGCAGATGTAAAATCTCAACAGGCTCAGTGAGGCCACAGTCACTGTTCTTCCTACTTTACAAGGAAGTTTAGAGAAGTGTAGTAACCACTCAAGGTCACAGAGCTCATGAAGGTGAGCTGGCAGCCTAGGGCTGTCTAACTCCAGAGCCTGAGTTCTCACTCTTCACTTAAAAGTGCCTCACCATAAACCAAGCTGATTATTTCGTAGTTAATAAGGCTGTGTGGAGACAAAGAGCAACAATTCACAAATCAATGTACGGGTCTTCGAAAGGATAGATGTGTCAATGGGCCAGGAAGCCTCAAGAGTGGGAGGATTTTGAGCTGGAGGGATGGCTTAGCAGTTAAGGCATTTGCCTACAAAGCCAAAGGACCCAGGTTCGATTCCCCAGGACCCACGTTAGGCAGATGCACAAGGGGCCACACGTATTTGGAGTTCATTTACAATGGCTTTTGGAAATGTGGCAGAGGCCCTGGCATGCCCATTCTCTCCCCCCCCCCGCCCCGTTTCTCTGTCAAATAAGTAAATAAATAAAAACAAAATATTTTTTTTTAAAAAAAGAGTGGGAGGATTTCATACTCCCATCTTCATGGACTGAGATAATGGTATATCCAACAGTCCACTGTAACCATGTCATCTAACACACTACTTCCCTCTAGTCAGAGTCTTATTTAAGAATGAAAAAAGGAGGTTGGAAAGATGGCTCAGTTGGTAAGAGCACTTGCTGTACAAGCATGAAGACCTGAGTCTGGATCCCCAACAATGATGAAAAACCCAGTGCTGAGGGGGAGCTACAACAGGAGGATTGCTGGTCAGCCAGTGTAACCAAAAAATGGTTAACTCCGAGGTTACTGAGAGACCTTGTCTGAAGTAAATAAGGTGAAACAGTGATAGAGGAGGTTCTCCTCTGGTCTCCACACATGTGCTCATGGGTTGTATGAATCTGTACACACACATGCAGACTCATACACACACCACATATTACACCACACATATGACACAAACACCTCAAAATTAAAAGCAAAATACCATATACTACCAAGTTTCCAGGAAAAATCCTGAAGTTTTAATCAAATAGCTGTTGTGCTCCCATTCTGTTACAGGCAAGCAAGCCTTGTATATGTGACAAAGGCAGCAGCTTTCTACTTGTTGTTGTTTTTTTATTCATCTATCTGTGTTCACGTTTCTTACTTCCTGAACCTTTGCAGACGCAGAGTAAACAACAGAAAGGGAGCTGGCAGGCACTGACAGTGGGGAGGAAGCATTGGACTTTCGAAGGCAACATACTGAAAGCAATCACACTTGCATTTAAGACTTCTTGGGCTGCCTCTGTGGCACCAAGACCTACCAAAGATAAAGAAGATGTCTGTGCTAAGTTGAAAAGTAGAGACATCAGCATTTTTGCCTGCAGACCACTATTTCTGCTCTCCCCACAGCACTGATAAAACATCTGGAGTGCTTCTTCTGTGCAGCCCTGCTCATTGAGGCCCTGCTTAGGGACTTCCCTGGGGTTTCCTTTGCAACAATTGCAGCAGAGACTCTGAGAGGAACCCAAATGAGACGCCTTAACCTTCCTGTAAACTGATATTTCCATAGAGATTAAGACAAACATTTCAAATAAGCCAATTTCCTTTACTAAAAGCCAAAATGACAATAGTAATACCAAGAGAAATCTACAAAGACAATGATTAAGATGTACTTCTCCTGTCTCTGGGCAAAAAACATAGAGCAAAAGGTTAGATGGAGATGGGCAGCTGATTCCCCCTTATTTCTAACAGGATTCCCTGGAGCCTAACTACAAAGTCAGAGAAGTAGATCGCAGAAGGGCAAGCCTAACACTCCTTACTGTCTGACAAGGGCTGACACTGCATTTCATGTGCCTTTGCATTCCTACTGATTATAAATTTGTCCACTAGAAATGCAGCTATGTCTCCTTTCTAATGGGGTACTTCTAGAACTCTCGTTACTTTTTAAAGTGGTGAAAATAAAAACCAAACTATCTTGAGGTCCCTGAAGAAGAGAACAAATGGAGGCCTCTTTGACCCACTTAGATTTCACCCCAGGCCTGTTGTCCCCTGGTGACTGTTTTGTATATCCTGTCAGTATAACAGAACCAAGACTTAAGTATGGTTATTTGCTGGTTAACAAAGCAGTGAACTAAAGGGTGGTCTTGGAGAGAGAGCGAGTGAGAGACACAGACAGAGTATATGTATGTGTTAACCTCTTCATTGGCCTCCCCAGTGCTGTTACCTGGACACACAAAATATTCATGGTGATAGGGACAGCTGTATCAGGGGTTCAACAACATGATTTTTCATTTACCAAGGCTAATGCTCCTACTTCCTACTGTCAAATGTCCACCTCCCAGTACAAAAGACCAATACTGAGGTAATATCGTTAAGGAGACCAATCAGTCATTTGGTGCCAAATCTCTGTTAAGTCTTAGCAGAGATTGACATATACAGATTTACCTTTTTCTGACAATAGTTTTTGAACAAGCACCACAATTTCAGGGAGTCTAGTTTACCAAGATGGCAGCCTGCATAATACAGCACCACTTTGAAGAAACCACTTCCTAGTAAAGAAGGGGTGGTAGTAGTATATACCCACAGACTCCTTTGGTCATACTGCACACCACACTACCCAAAAGCTAGAAATCTAGCAGTGTAATTGAATAACATAGTAAGTAAAGATGAGCTCAGAGACACACCCTATGATGCAAGGTGATGACAGACTAAAAATACTGAGGGGAAGCAAGAATGGTCCCATGCACCAGACCCCTGGTAATCCACATAAGGACTCTGCACCCATCCCTACTGTAAGGAACCTGACTCTCAATGGAAGAATCTGCTTCCACTCAGAAACACAGCAGGAGTCATACTAAATATTAAAACTTCCCAAGCTCCTTTTATCAAGGGACATCGGTCAATAAGCAAAATCACTATCAGACAGGAACAGTTGACTCTCACACAGAGAGAACTTAAGGCTCCTGTTAAACAGTGGAGGTAGGAAGGCAATATACAGTCAGTAAATTTTAGAGGCATGTCTCATTATTCTTTTACCCAGTATTGAGGGTGAATGTGCAAATGATATAGCCACAGCCTAAAATGGGAAAATGGGGGCTTTGGAACCCTCAAGGAAACAGGCCTAGATTTAAGGCCATTGCACTATGTATGCCTTGTAGGCCAGCAGATGGGGGACTTGGATCCTAAAGGAAAGGGACCTAAACTTAAAGCCATCACACCATGAATGCCTCCTAGGCCACCAGACATGCTAACCAAGGATGAGGAGAGCAGAACAGACACTTGGAGATGAGAATCAGCTGCGGCCTCAAGATATGTTGCAGAAATGCCAACTGTGGTTTATCAGTCTTTATATGTTTCCCCCAAGAGAAGTTCCAATACAGACCTGCAAGTGTGGTACCAGAGCTTGCACAAAGCAAGTAAACTCAAGCAGCACTCAGGATGGAGTAGCACAGTCACCGACTATACCACCCAGATCCCCTCTTCAGGAAGGAAGGAAGGACACTTTTCTCAACTGCTGGGAAAGGTACTAGTTAATGGCTATTAGCTGCTAGTCCTTTCCTACAACTGAACTGGCTAAAAGAGCCTCCTTGACAGAGATTACACCTCCTTCTTGGGGTAGGTAACATCCAAAGATAGGTCAGATATAAGAGCACAGAGTCCAGACTCCCTTTCACCAACTTAGGACTCTCTAAAAGGTGACCTAAGCTGCACATAGCCTCATGGTATCATGTCTCCTTGCTATGATTGCATCACAGTCCCATTCCTCCCTACTCAATTATGTTTTTTCTTCCCTCCCTTCTTTTCATCCTATCATGAGACAGAGGCTCCCTAAGTTGCCCAGGCTGATCCCAAAATATGCATGTGTCACTATGCCCAGCTAAAATTATGTTCTCTTGCTTCTCTCACAGATGTGGATACAAAACAGCTCCCTAAGACATTTTCTACATCTTGTTCTCCATTCTGGAGTCTGCTTCTCAGGTGAACCAAACCTGTGACAAATTTTACCAATGAGTTCTAACAAACCTTCAAAATGCAATTATTTAGTATCAGTCATATTATTAAACAGCATTGAAAAAGACCAAGCTTAAATCTATGAATCTCCATATCCAAACCAGGAAGTTCTTTTTTAATTTTTTAAAAACATTGGTATTACTGGTATTAATAAATTCAGGACTCAGGGCTTCATTGGTAAACCCTCTACAACTGAGCTACACATTCCAGTTATGATTTTTGAGACTCGAGCCTCACTGTGTTGCCCAGACTGTTCTCAAACTCCTGGCCTTGCGTGATCTCCCTGTCCCAGTCCCTCACGTAGCTGGGAATACAGTTGTGTACCACCATGCCTGGCTCAAACCTCAGAATACAAACAGACGCATACAGGTCAGATTTACTTGAGAACAAAGATGCAAAGGTCCTAAAGAATACACCAGCAAAGCAGGCATGCAAAGTGATAGAATCTGGCAATCTAGCACTTGGGAGGCTCAGGCCAGAGGATTGTGAGTTTAATACCATAGACTACAAAATAAGGCCCTATCTCATAAAAGTCAAAAAGTGAAAAGGGGTTGAAGAGACGGCTTAGTGGTTAAGGCACTTGCCTGCAAAGCCTTAGGATCCAGGTTTGATTCTCTACGACCCACGTAAGCCAGATGCACAAGGTGGTGCATGTGTCTAGAGCCCATTTGCAGTGGCTGGAGGTCCTAGTGTGCCCATTCTTTCTCCCTCTCTTTCTCTGTCTCTTTTCTCTCTCTCAAATAAATAAATAAAATATTTTTTTTAAAACATGAAGAAGGAAAGAGGGGAGGGAAGGAGAAGGGAGGAGAAGAAATTAGCAAAGTAAGTCAGCATCACATTAAACTAGGATAGTTGATGAAAGCTAAGTTTATTGGATCAGTTGCAAGGCTGCTTTAACATAACACAAGAAAATAAATTACGGTAATCAATCATATTAAGAGACTAAAGAAGATAAGTCATGTGGTCACCTATACAAATATGGAAAGAATACTCAGTACATTCAA
Organism: Dipus sagitta; assembly: GCA_036346955.1. Lineage (NCBI taxonomy): Eukaryota > Metazoa > Chordata > Mammalia > Rodentia > Dipodidae > Dipus > Dipus sagitta. The sequence goes on from CM070770.1 coordinate 138,987,553, forward strand.
CATTCACTCATGACTTAAAAAGTAGTAGTTCTCTTGGCAAACAAGGGATGAAAGATCTTCCTTAACTCAACATGGACTATCTGCCAAAATAGCAAACATGTGAGTTAATAACAGAACATTAAATGTTTTCATTCATATCAAGAACAAGACTATCTCTTTTCAATATGGTATTGGAGGTTTTAGCAAAATCTGCAAATCAAGAAAAGTAAAGCATAAGAATAGGAAAAAGACAATAAATCCATCATTACATGGAAATAACTGACTCCACAGGAAACTTTTTGGTAAAATTTATAGAACTAAATAAAGAGTTTATTAAGGTTCTTGAAGTTAAATCAATGTAGAAGAATCAAGTGCATTTCTGTACATCAGCAACAAACAGGAAAACACTACTGTGTTAAAACGCATTGAGGGACTAGAGAGATGGCTTAGTGGTTGAGGTGCTTGCCTGTGAAGGACCCAAGTTCAATTACCCAGCACCCACATAAAGTTTGGATTTTGTCTGCCATGGCTAGAAACCCTGGTGTGCCCATTTTCTCCCCCTATATGCCTCTTTCTGTCTCTGTCATATAAATGAATATTAAAAAAAAAAAAAACACAGTGAGGACTGTGGAGGTGGCTCAGTGTGTTAAAGGTGCCTACTTGCAATGCCCATAGGCCTAGGTTCAATTCCCCAGTACCCACATAAAGCCAGATGCACAAAGTGGCACATGTGTCTAGAATTCTTTTGTGCTGGCAAGAGGCCCTGGTACACCTATACTCATTTCCATTCTCTCTCTCAAATAAATAACTAAATAAATAAACAACATTTTCTTTAAAAAATAATGAGAATAGAAAAAACTCCGAGTATTGTGGTGCATGACTATAATCCCAGCACTGAGGAGGCTGAGGCAGGAGGATCACAAGTCCTAATCTATCTTGTGCTACAAAGCAAAATTCTATCTTAAAAATTTTTTTTCACACACACAAAATATATAGGAATCAATGAAACAAAAGATATTAAAGGGCTGGGGAGATGGTTCAAGGGTTAAAGGTGCTAGCCTGCAAACTCTGGTTCAAATTCCCAGTACCCATGAGTAAAGCCAGATGTACAAACTGGTGCATGCATCTGGAGTTCATTTCCGTAGCAAGAAACCATGGTGTACTCATTCATAGTCTCTCTCTCTGACTGACTGACACACACACACACACACAGAGAGAGAGAGAGAGAGAGAGACAGAGAGAGAGAGAAATATTTTTTTAAAAATATGTTACAGACTTCCAGGGGGAAATTTTTTTAAATGTTAGGAAAGAAATTATGGAATTATTTAAAGAAATATGTATGTCATATCCAAACTGATAAACACAATGATTCTCCCAAATTGATGTACAGATTTCACCCAATTCTTATCAAAATCTTGGTGGATTTTTTTTTTACTTGGTAAGTTATTTCAAAACTGTAGAAGGGCAAAAGGTTAAGAATATACAAAACACTCCATGAATAAAAAAAGGGAAGTTCAGGAGTCATGATTTACCTGATATTAGAGGCTGTTTTAACTCTAATGTCACTGAAATCATGTGATATTAACCAAGGGAAAACCAAGTAACCATTGGAACAGAAGAGAATCCTGACACAGTATCAAGCACACAAGGAAATGTGGTCTGTGATTCAATCAGCACAAATCAGTACTGAACAATGAGACTTAAATAATGCCAAGACAGTAAGAATCAGAAAGGAATAAAAACCCGTGGTAGTTGGAATGAAAATGCCCCCAATAGACTCAAGCATTTTTGATTAAGCTTCCTATTTGGTTCCCAGCTGATGGAGTCTTTGGGGAGTAGAGCTTTGTTGTAGGAGGCCTATTGCATGTGGTGGGGGGAGCAGGCCTTGGGGTTTAATCTAGCCTACTATGCATTGACAGCCAGCTCACACTTACTATTCTCTTTGCTAGAATGTGTGAAGTGAGCCAGTTTGCTCTAGCCATGACAAAGCTTTCTTTTGAAATTGTAAGCCTGAAATAAACCCTTCCTACTTATAAGCTGCTTCTTGTCGGGTGTTTTGGTCTAGCAAGGAGAAACTAATTGCTACCAAACTGAAATTTTATCTCTTCTTCACCCCACACATATAAAAAACAAACAAAATCAATTCCAGGTGAATTATGAAAAACGTAAAGACAACATAAATAAATATAATATTGGTGTGAGGAGGATTTTTTTGTTTGTTTTAAAAAATAGTAATGCTTCATGAATTTGCATGTCTTCCTTATGCAGGGGCCATGCTTATCTTTTCTGCAGTGTTCCAATTTTAATATATATGCTGCCAAAACACACACTTGTTTGATTTCTTGAAGCAGGAAGTCACTCTAGCCCAGGCTGACCTACAACTCACAATGATCTCCTATCTTAGCCTCCTTAGTGCTAGGATTAAAGGGCATGAGCCACCATGCCCAAACAAGGGAAAGATTTCTTAAATTAAACTAAAAATCCGGTAAAATAGCTGACTTGGTAGAGCACTTGTCTGGCATGCAAAAGGCTCTAGACTCTTGGGAAGGTGTGTGGGAACGAGGAAAGAGAGCCAACATGAGAAAGAGAGGGAGAAGGAGAAGGAGAAGAGAAGAGGAGGAGGAAGGGAGTGAGAGAGGGAGAGCACACACAAAAAAAACAAAAAACAGAGAAACTCAATATATCAAAAACAAGACCTTTGGTTACAGAGGCTTCTTTTTGCAGATGGCAGTGACTATTGGGGGGACTCAAAACGTATCAAAGTCCTGAGAATAAGTGAGACTAAGTTGAGTGCTCACTAAATAAGATATCTCTAAGGCTTAGGGAATATTGCAGAAGAGTCGGCAGAAAGAATCTAATAGCCAGACGGTGTGGAGGAGTGCTTGTAAATATTGTCATTTGGACACAAAGTGGCTATTGTATTTATGACCTCACAGTGACTGTCATTACCTGCACAAGACCTGCACAGTATCAGGCCTATCATGAATAATGCAGGAGGGAAAATAAAAAATAAAAAAAAAGAAAAGTAGAAGAGGAACTAATTGAAATAAAGAAGGTGTTCAGACGAAGGGAAAAGAGACTATGGGGAAAGGGGACATAAAAGGAATTGGGAGGGCTTATGGTCAAAATACAGTATGTACATGAATGAAAACTGTCAATAAAAAGATTTTTAGAGCTGGGGAGATGGCTAAGTGGTTAAAGGTGTTTACTTGCATAGCCTGTCACCCAGATTTGATTCTCTATTACCCACAAATGCCAGATGCACAAAGTGACCCATGTGTCTGGAGTTCATCTGCAGTGTCAGGAGGCCCTGGTGTGTTCTTTCTCTCCCTTCCCAAATGATAAACAAATATAACTTTTTTAAAAAATAAAATATATTTGTAATATATGGTTCATAGCCTTTAAAAGTCTGTAATTTATAAGTAGCACTATTTTGGATAGCAATTAACTGGAAATAGGCCAAATGTCCATGAATAGGCAAGTGGATAATAAAGTGCAATGTATTCAGTGTAGTTTCTCTGCAAATGAGAATCAAGTAACTACTGCTACATGTATGGATCTCTGGAACACAATGTTAACATTAGGAATACTCAACCTAATTCCCTTTAGGTGACAGTTGAAAAGATTTTTTTTTTCAGAGACACAAGTATATGTATAAAATCATAAGCAGCAAGAGAGTTAAAACACTTTCAGAATGTGAAGGGAGCAAGAGGACACAGAGGGACTTTCAAAATAAAGGCAATACTTTTCCACGCATAATGGAGGACTGATACCTGAGTGATTATTATAGAACTATTTCTACATTGTTCGTGTTTCAAAATTTTTTTTCTCTATGTACTCAATACTTAAGTTTTACAAATTTAAAACAAGAGTATTTATAAGAGAACTTGTTAATGAGTGAACCCAGGGATAAGGGCAAAGCTCACTACCTTGCCAGCTTATATAGAAAGAAGTACTCACTGCTCCCAGGCAACTCCAGGCATGTTCCTCTATGTTCATAAATCTAGTCCCAGGCTGGGCTGGAGGTACAGCGCAACGCAGCATTAATAGGGCTTGCCTAGCCTGAACAAGGACCAAGCTTGAAGTCATGGGGAAGCAGCAAGTGGAAAGAAAAGAAAAAGGAGGAATAGATGACAAAGATGAAAAGAAAACAAAATCCCAACTCCTGTTATATTTAATTGAAGTTCCAGAAAACCTTCAACTTGTTTCAGTTGCAAATTAAAATACTGTTCTGATCAGGGCATGGCAGTGCACTCCTTTAATCCCAGCACTAGCAGGCAAAGGCAGGAGGACCACAGTGAGTTCTAGGCCAGCCTGGGCTACAGTGAGACCCTACCTCAAAAAAAAAAAAAAAAAAAAACTCGGGCTGGAGAGATGGCTTAGCCACTAAGCGCTTGCCTGCGAAGCCTAAGGACCCTGGTTCGAGGCTCGATTCCCCGGGACCACGTTAGCCAGATGCACAAGGGGCACAGGCGTCTGGAGTTCATTTGCAGTGGCTGGAAGCACTGGCGTGCCCATTCTCCTCTCTCTCTCTCTCTCTCTCTCTCTCTCTCTCTCTCTCTCTCTCTGTTGCTCTCAAATAAATAAACATAAACAAAAAATTTTTAAAAAACCTCCAAAATATTGGTTTGGATTCAATAAATGCATTATTATTGCTGGTAGAATACAAAGATAATCTCATGGCATACTGTCAAGCGTAAGCTTGACCTATTTATAATAGCAAAAACTACAAATATCTAGAAATAAACTTAATATACAAGACATTTAGAAAAACCTTCACACTAATTAATACAAAATCTAGAAGCTATAAGGAAAATTATTTTACTGCATGAAAAATTAGTGCCCAGTTGAACATAAATCCACGAACAAGGTCCCAAATAAACCTAACCTTCTTAATATATCAAGACCTTCAAGAGAATAAGAAGCAGTTCAAGAACCCAACATACCTGGGCAACTCACAATGTGTTATGGTTCTTAAAAGAAGGCCAGTGTTACTCATAAAGAAATGCAAATTATGGGCTGGAGAGATGGCTTAGCAGTGAAGCGCTTGCCTGTGAAGCCTAAGGACCCTGGTTCAAGGCTCGATTCCCCAGGACCTACATTGGCCAGATGCACAAGGGGGCACATGCATCTGGAGTTCGTTTGCAGTAGCTAGAAGTCCTGGCATGCCCATTCTCTCTCTCTCTCTCTCTCTGTCTGCTGCTCTCAAATAAATATAAATAAACAAAAAATTTTAAAAAAAGAAATGCAAATAAAAATTACATGTTCATTTTCCACCTATTAGATTGGCAAAAGTCCAAACATTTGATAAATTCTGGAGCAAAGCCACAGAGAAACAGGCATCCCCACACATTGCTGCTGGAAGTACAATTGGCATAATCCCCGTGGACAGCAATATGGAAATACTTATGAAAATCACAAATGCACATTCCCTCTCACCCACAATTCTTCTTGGAATTTAGCCTATATAACTGCACATGTTATAAATGTGCAAAATAATGTGCAAAAGGCTGGATGCACAAGATGACTCACTTCAGCATGCCTGATAACAGCTAAAGATTAGAAATTACTCAAGCTTCATCAATAGGGAATTAACTTAATAATTATACTTCCAGTGGAGTATTATGCCACTATGTGAAAGAATGAAAAACATTCTGAGTGCTAAAATAGACAGATTCCAAAGGTAGGACTGAGATATATGTAGCTCAGTAAAATGACAGGTGTATTCACTATTACCACATGCAAGATCCTGGTTCCATCCCCAGCAACACTCAACATACACAAACTATAACCTGTTAAAGGGGAAAGATGTATATATTCACATTTAAAAATATTTTATATTTATTAGAGAGAGAGAGAGAGAAATGCAGAGAGAATGGGCACACCAGGGCCTCTAGCCACTGCAAACAAATTCCAGACACACATGCCACCTTATGCATCTGGATTACATGGGTACTGGGGAACTGAATCTGGGTCCTCACTTAGGTTTTGCAGGCAAGCACCTTAACTGCTAAGCCATCTCCCCAGCTCTATATTCATATTTTTTAAGTAAATATTCAGAAAGTTATACAAATAGAAAGTAGACACCAGTAGAGACCAGATGAATCAGAACAGGAAAGAGCAAGACTTTTCACTGCTTATTATCTTTTTTCTTTTCTTTTCTTTTCTTTTTTTTTTTTGGTTTTTCAACGTAGGGTCTGGCTCTGGCTCTGGCTAACCTGGAATTAACTATGTAGTCTCAGGTTAGCCTCGAACTCATGGCGATCCTCCTACCTCTGCCTTCTAAGTGCTGGGATTAAAGGCGTGTGCCACCATGCCCATCTGCTTACTATCTTTTTATACTTTATAAAAATGCATTTTCTGGTCTGGAGAGATGGCTTAGTGGTTAAGGTGCTTGCCTGAGAAGCCTAAGGACCCATGTTTGATCTCTCTCCAGATCCCATGTAAGCCAGATGCACAAAAGGTGAGGCAAGTGCAGGGTCACACATGCCACTAGGTGATGCAAGGGTCTGGAGTTCAATTGCAGTGGCTGAAGCCTTGGCATGTCGATTCTCTCTTTCTCTCTCTCTCTCGCTCTATCTTTTAAAAAAATGTATTTTCTCTTGAAAACATGAAACCCAAAATAGCAGCAGCACCATAATTCACTTCAGGATGGGAATATGATCATCACCAATAGACTGAGAAGCTACTATCAATGCTAATAAGAGAACAGTGAGGTCCAGAGAAGCTTCCACATCTGTAAACCAGGGAGTATGTGACCATTAGAGGAGACAACATACAGCAAATACTCAGCACAATGCCTGACTAACAGTAATGGTTTATCCTTCACAAACCATCACTATTTTCAAGGATGTTTCCATCAACTGAACCAAATAAAGTCAGATAAAAAGTTTAGCAAAAATGCTAATTGATTTTTGTTTGTTTGTTTTTCAAGGTAGGGTCTCATTCTACCTCAGGCTGACCTGGAATTCACTATGTAGTCTCAGGGTGGCCTCGAACTCACAGCGATCCTCCTACCTCTGCCTCCTGAGTGCTGGGATTAAAGGCATGTGCCACCATGCCTGGCTTTCATTGATATTTTACTTGCATAGGCCAAACAATTTTTAGTTAACTGAAGGATGCATTAGCTATACAAATGGCATGGTTACTTTAAACTAACATCGGTAATGCCCCATAATTCTATTTATGTCTTTTTTTTTTTTGTTTTTTTGAGGTAGGGTCTCACTCTAGCCCAGGCTGACCTGGAATTCACTATGGAGTCTCAGGGTGGCCTAGAACTCACGGTGATCCTCCTACCTCTGCCTCCCGAGTGCTGGGATTAAAGGTGTGCGCCACCACGCCCGGCTTCTATTTATGTCTTTAAGGCCACTATTCATTAGTCTGACTAAACTTGATGAGAAAGGACATCAACAGAAAAGTTGAGGTGTGTAAGCATTACGTATTTTTAAAAGAAAAGGAGTCTGCACAGGTGTTGGGCTTTGAGAGGCCCGGACGTGAGGCCTAGTGGAACTTCCTGAGCCTAGCTAAAGTTTGGTGAACTGCCTCGGCCCAGCTTAGAACTCAGCAGGGGGCCGAAATGGCCTCTGGCCTGCTACTTCCGTACAGGAAGTTAGAGTCCCCGCCCGTGCATGCTTAGAACCAATCATCTCAGAGGTGGTGGATTAACCTCCTCAACGAATGCCTCTCATGGGGCACTAGTCTGCCGGGTTCTTAGTACCCCATGTTGGGCGCCAGACTGCTGGGCTCCCCCCACAGATAGTGCTGAGGAAGGACCAGGCCCGCTGGTTCCTCCCAAGGGGTTGAGGAGGAGGGTGAGTGTCCACCGCCAGGAACAAACCACCTAGCCCCGAGTCTTGTCAAAGCAGGTACTTGCTTTATTGTTACAGACCGGTATTTGTATAATGTTGAGAACGAAGGCGGGGACTTTAGGATGGGGTGAGATGTAAGAGCCAATAGCATACCACGACCTGAGATGATTGGTTCTAAGCGCGCACGGGCGGGGACTCTAACTTCCCGTGCGGGGTAGCAGGCCAGAGGCCATTTGGCCCCCTGCTGAGTCATAGCTGGGCGGAGGCAGTTCGCCAAACTTTAGCTAGGCTCAGGAAGTTCCACTAGGCCTCACGTCGGGGCCTTTCAAGGCCCAACACACAGGTACGTATAACTTGTAAAATTTCCATAAAGAAATGTTTGGCTACCAGATACTGCTAATTCCAAACTTAAACTTAACTCATAGACAATAATAGGACACCCCATACTGTGAACTGTCTTCAATATTTACCTGATGAAAAGACCATGAAGAGGACCTGGCTGAAAGCACAGCTGGTTTGTTGTGACTGGGTTATCATTATCACAAACTGAGGTAAGACTACATTGAGGAGAAGCTCACACATTTTTCTTCTTCTTCTTTTTAAACAAACTGGCCTCAAATTTTCCACCAACCTATTTCAGTCTCCTGATTTCTGGGCTAAAGCATTTTAATAGTAGTTTTAAGCTTTTGCCATTGCTGTCTGAGAAATATGCAAGATTAGCTCCCCAACTGGCATGGTGTGGGAAGAAATACAAACACAAGGAGAACTACTGGGGTCTAAGCAGGTCCTTACCACTCAGGACTAAAATCATACAGTGTAATTTTAAGCACATGTACATTTAGTCACCACATTATCAGAAAGGAGATCATTTCAATTCCTAGGTTTCTTAACTTTAGCTATAAAATGATACTTTCTGCCCTTTTAGAAATACTGTAAAGAGAAGTCCCCACCCTTCTCTTTGTATCAGAAAGAGTGAGCCACCTGGCATGGCCTCACCTGTTCCGTCTTCTTAGAAGTGCCTGCTCAGCAACTGTTTCTGTGTGCTCAGCATGCTAGGGTTAGGACCCTGACCAGCCTTCTAGTAGCAGGTCTTGGGGTCCAGGTTTCTTTGATCCAATTACTGGCATGGAAAGAGTAGGAGACGGTAATTATAGTAAGTCTGTCTCCTCAGCAGACCCAGCCTTCTCTGGCTCCATGAGTCATGCCTGGGTCTGGGCCTTGCAGTGTCCAACACTGTAGACACCAGTCTCATTTTGATACTAACATTTGAAGCACTTTATATAAAATTTAAACTCAGTCCCACAGTCATACCAGTCCCATTTCAATCACTAAGCAGTCCCTTGAGGCCAGATACTACCACACTGAACAGGGCAGACACAGAACATTTCCACCATCATAGAAAGGCCTGTTGTACACTGCTGGTTCAAGCTTAGAGGAGAATATACTATGAAAAGGCTCTAGGTCTTAACCAACTTCACCAAAAATGAAGTGCATATATGTCTCCATTTTCCTGCTATCTGTACAGAACTGTGACAGTGCCAAAGTCAGATGATGAGGTAGTACAATAAATACTCACCTTGGAGTTCCTAACAAAAGCCAGCACATGTGGAGTATTTATGGTATGCCAGAGACTACACAGAGCTTTATTTTAATTATCTTTATCTTATTTTAATACAGAAGATAATCTTATAAAGAAGGTACTATGATGATATCCTTTTTATAGTTTAAAAAAAACTAAGGCAGAGAGAAATTAGGTGATTTTCCATGGTCAGACTAAGTGCAAGAGTCAGGATTCAATTTATAAAAGCAAAAGCAAACAAATACGGTAAATACAAATCATATATAACAGCAGAAGTAAGTAGGACCCATCCCTCTGAAGCTTCCTGTGAACTTGGAACATTACAGAATTGCAGAAAATTAGAATAGGAATGGAAACTACTGAAGTTTTTCAGCACCATCTTTACCCTATGTCTCCTTTTGATGTCTGTAAGACATCCCACTCCCCAAAAGCATGTTGAGCACTTTACTACTGTTCCCGGCAGGCTTCTGTCTTCTGCATGCTCCTAATCACCATATATATTATGAGCCTTCACTTTCTGTTTTCATGTAAAAATTAATCTTTCATTTCCTAATATATGTAGGACCATAAAAATAGATGAATATGTGTAACTTTCCCAATTTTATGGATGGGAACACTAAAGCCAAAACAGAGTGGGGTGAGATGCCTTCCCTGCACTGAGAAAGAACTGGCCGAGACAAAACACACTGGTGAGGCACCACCAGGATTCTTTACTTCACAGCACTAGAACAGCAACAACTTCATCATCCTTCCACTCCAAAACTGTGGTGTCATTTGTCCTATTTGATGGTAGATATTACAGAAATTGTGGAAATGAAGGTCTGGGAATCCTTGCACAAAAATTCCCTCTGGGATTTTCATCATTAGTAGAACCAAGAGACCCTATAGAGCAAATCTACCTACTAATTGAGAAGGCAGAAGGTCAGCAAGTTACATATAAAACCCAGGCTTCCTGCCTATGACCAGGGTTGCTTATTTATTTAATTTTCTTAAGTGACTACTGAATGCCAGGGTCACTGGGAGTTGCTAGGGTTATAAAGATAAACTGGACACTGCCCCTGTTCACATGGATTCATTCTCATGAATCAAAGATACAGGCCTATGTAATTACAATGGAGTGTGGTGAGTACTGTTTGGAGGAATGAACACACAGACATCAGACGAGATATCATATGGGTTAAATCCTAAAAATGGAACAGAAATTCACAGGCAAAAAGGAAGACATTATGGGGATAGAGCGACAGAATAGCAGATGCAAAGCTATGACAGAACACAGAATGCACAAGATAGGGCAAATGACAAGGTAAGGGCAAGGTCATTTTCAATAAAATGCTTCAATATACAGATTACCAAGAAAATCCATATGAATATGAAGAATAAAATTTTAAGCATCATCTATGAACTATACTCTCATTATAAGTCATATATGCCAGATAGCAATATGTCTCTTTAACAAATGGTGCTGGGAAAGCCAGGTCTCTTCAATGAACAGTGTTGGGAAAACATGCAAAGACGGAAGGAAAGAAGGAAGGAAGGAAAGAAGGAAGGAAGGAAAGGGGAGGGAAGAAGATATAAGTGTTGGCAAAGATAGTGCACTGTTGATGAAAATGTAAAATGGTATAGCTACTATAGAACACAAACTGTGTTTTCCTCAAAAAATTGAAAATTGGGGCTGGAGAGATGGCTTAGTGGTTAAGGTGCTCATCTGCAAAGCCAAAGAACCCAGGTTCAATTCCCCAGGACCCACATAAGCCGGATGCACAAGGTGGGGCATGCATCTGGAGTTCATTTGCAGTGGCTGGAGACCCTAGTACGTACATACATACATTAGTTCGTTCTTTCCTTCTCATTTACTCTCTTTGCCTCTGTCTCTCTCAACTACATAGATAAAAATAAAATTAAAAATTAAAAACTTAATTATCATATGATCTAGCAACACTACCTCTATGATATTTTTATGGTAAAGATTTGAACATCCATATTCATTACAGCTTTACTCACAATAGCCAAGAGGAAGAAATAATCTAAATTTCCACCAATAGATGGATGGATAAGGAAAACACATACACAATGGGGTATTATTTAATCTTAAAAAGAAAGAAAAATCTGTCATATGCTGCAACATACATGAGCCCTGAGAACATTAGGCTAAGTAATAAGCCAATCACAAAAAGACAAATACTGAAATTATTCCCCTTACAAGAGGTATCTAAAATAAACTCTTAGAAAGTAGAAAAGTTACCAGGTGCTGGGGGAGAAGGAAATTTGAAGATGTCATTCAAATGATACAGAGGTTCAGTTTTAAAAGTTTAAAATGTTTAATATATCTAATACACATCAGTGTATACTATACTGTATGGTTGTTTAAGATGGTAAATTTCGAGCCAGGTGCAGTGGTGCATGCCATCAATCCCAGCATTTGAGATGCAGGGGTAGGAGGATCACCATGATTTCAAGGCCACCTTGAGACTATATAGTAAATTCCAAGTCAGCTTGGGCTAGTAGAACGAGACCCTACCTTGAAAAAAAAAAAAAAAAGATAGCAAATTTTGGAGATGGAGAGATATCTCAATGGGTAAAATGCTTGCCTTGCAAACATGAGAACCTCAGTTCAATCCCTAGTACACAAATTCTGGGCATGCTGTCATGCTACCTGCAATCCCAGGGTTAGGAACAGAGACAGGAGGATCCCTAGAGTTCATTAGCCAGCCAGTCTAATTGATGAACCAATAAGAGACCCTATCTCAAGAAGAGGTGGACAGCATTCCTGAGGATCGTCCAAGGTTGCCCTTGCCTCTACATGCACACGTGTGCCACATGCATGCACGCACACATGCACACACACACACATGTGCACACACACACACGTGTACCCACTCATATGAACACACATAGACACATACATAAAAAATAAAACTGTAAAATAAGATAGCTAAGCATGATGGCACACACCTTTAATCCCAGCACTCGAGAAGCAGAGGTAGGGGGATCACTGTGAGTTCAAGGCCAGCCTGAAAGTACATAGTGAATTTCAGGCCAGCCTGGGCTAGAGTGAGACCCTACCTCAAAAGGCAAAAAAAAAAAAAAAAAACCAGCTCTGGAGAAATGGCTTAGCAGTTAAGGTGCTTGCCTGCAAAGCCAAAGAACTCAGGTTCAATTCCCTAGGACCCATGTAAGCCAGATGGACAAGGTGGTACAAGCATCTGGAGTTCATTTGCAGTGGCTAGAAGCCCTGGTGTGCCCATTCTCTCTCTCTCTAAAAAAAAGCACATACATGAATATATATGTATATATATACATATATGTGTGTGTGTATGTATGTATGTATGTAAATTTTATACTTATTTGACTATACACATACACAAAATGCAAAAATAGGGAAATAAGAATATGGAAATATGTGTATGGTTCACTCAAAAATATCTATGCTAGTTGAGGCAGGAAGGGCAACTCATTAGACAAAAATACTTTTGTAACACACTTAATTCATTAACTTATTCAAATAAATGAATAGCAACACCAGTTTATAAACTTGAGCTTGAAAACTCTATGTGGGGAAGTAGAACAGAAGAGTGCCCAGATGCCAAGGGCACTGAGCCCAGGGTGAACTAAGTTAGAGTCTCCCAATGTGTTAGAATCAAAAACACCAATCAACACCAGGAATCCGTGCCATCTCACTCTAGCAACCCAAGGTAGTCAAGGGTCCAGGAACTCTGACTGCAGTCATTGCCTAGATTCCTCCAGGTCTGTGCCAGAGGCTTTCTAATAAACTATCTCTGCCCTTCAAAAGCTATATGGTTTATTACTTTACAGATGAGGTACATGCTTTTGCCCAAGGCAATATGGCAGCCTTGCTTTTTCTATGCAAGTCTGGGTGTGGGGGGGGGGATTAGGGCTCATCTGTTTCACTGTGTCTCCCCACAAGCAGCCAACACGGAACACTTACTCTGGAAAGATGATTAACACTCCCTCTGCCATGCCCTGCCTGGCAGAGCCATGCACAGCCTCTTTTACCTGAGAACCCGTCTGCTATTTTCAAGTGGTGCTCAGATTTTCCTAGGTCTTCTCTTCTCTGCCAGGAGTCTGTAAACCCACACCCTGTCTGGTTCCCACTCTCCACAGCCTCTAGGTGGCCCTATCTGATCAGAGGCTTTTTACAGTTATAAACATCTACCTTACACAAACTCACTTCCCCCCTCACACTAAATTCTCTGCTTTTCCTAACTAGAACTATAGTGACTACTCAGACCTAAAGGCAACACCCTACTTCACATATCAGGATTAAGTAAAAATCCTTCTTGATTAAGCCTCATCTCTTGCCTCTTGTATCCAAGTTTTGGGAACACTCAACTATCAGCATTCCCCTGCTTGAGAGCCTCTTGCCTGCCTAAACCCTTCTCAACCTTCAAGGCTTAACTTAGGATTCATCTAAGTAATCTCCCCTTAATTCTCTCCCATCCCAAGTGTGGACCCACACTCCTCCTTAAGGATCTTAGACTCCTCTCATAGCATTTATTACACTATACTGTAACTGTCTCAAATACCCCCAAGATGACACATACCACTAGGGAGAGAACTGTTTGTCTCATTCACCACTGTATCCTCAGCATGCACTCAACTCTGTGACACATGCACGCACTCAAAAAGAAGCTGAGAAGTGTGCGCATGTATGAATGAAGTTAAATCTGGCTCTGCAAAATCAGACTAAGCTCACAAACAACCAGCTATAACCCCAAATTTTTCTTCTATGTACTATTTGGTTAATCCTCATCTTTTCCTTCCATTTTTCCATCACAACACCACACACAAATAAGTGCATTTATGATCTAAGTCCAAGTATGATGTTAGCTTGTTATGATTACTTCATTCCCTTTGTCACTACACATGCTGCTTCTTCCTAGATTTCTGCTGTCCACAGAGTGCTCAGCCAATCATCATGTTCTCATTCAAGTTGTTGACAGCCAGGAGCACACAGCCCTACCGTTACCACAACAAACAACTCTCCAGTTTGACATGAATCCATTAATCTCTACTGTGGCTAGTCACTCAGCCAGGTGCAAGTTTACCTTAAAATACTACTTCCCAACATTTCTCCAGCTTGCCTGTAAGAGTACTAGGCAGTCACTGTGGATTAGAGCAAGACCCTACCTTGCAAAACCAAAATTGTGTGTGTGTGCGTGTGGCAAGATTCTGCTAAAATAGTTAGATACTTTATTGAAATTGAGAACACTGTGACTAAAGTACTCTGGCTAATCACTCAGCAGAGAAAGAAATGCTTATTCTGACCTGCTTGGTTTTGAGTCACCTCATGATGGCTTCTAGTGATCATTACGTCCCCTTCTCAGGACTGCAAGTCTCTCAGCTGCTAAACGAGAACTTATAAAGAGAAGAACACTTTTTCCCAAAGCTAGAAAGAGAAGGCTAAGAATATGCAGGTTGCTGAGGGAGATTTCATGCAAAGTGTGTTTTATGGACAATTTTAATGTGCAGGTCCAACTTGTAGAGCTTCTTAAGACAAAGGGAAAGTAACTAAGCCTGAGTATGAAGGAAAAAAAAAACATCCAGAAGAACCTGGCTCAAGGATAACCAACCTGGGACAAGAAGGACTAATAAAAAGAGAGTTCTTCCTGCCAGGCCACATCCTTGGTCACCAAAGTCAACTACAGCTGGGCCTCAGCCTGAATCCTCATTGTAAATATAATAAAATACACAGACCAGCTAAAGCAAAGCAGGAAAGCCATCTATATGTACAAGACAGCTGTCAGAAGGGCCAGTGTAGTTTCTTCAAAGCACCTTCTGGTGGCAATCCACCCTGTATTATATGTTTGGGACAATTTTGCTACAAAGGTCTATTGTGCAACATTTCCCCATTTCTCTTCCAGAAAAATGCAATGGTGATTATGTACTCACAGCCAGTGTAGCAAATCAGTTAAATTAAACTTGTATTTCATCTAACTTACACAGGATAGGAATAACATAACCAACTTTCTAATTTCATACTCTAGTACTCCCAAGTAAATAAAGGGGAAAAAAAGTAAAGTTCCCCCACAAATAGAACCTGTCACTCCTGGGATGTGCACTTTTCAGCTCATGCATCCTAAATGCATGTGGAGATATTATATGCACTTTCTATTTAGCAATTTAATTATATCTTTGCATTCAAAGAGTGGCAATGGTTTGCAGTAATAATCAGGTGAAAGCATTCTAACATTAATATGCTGGAATCCGATGTGTTAATTTGATGCAACTTTGCCTTGACAATATGTGATTAATTTGTTCTCAGACTAGCCCTGCTCCCAGCTCTGACAGTTTAAAATGCTGGGTTTCTCTATCCATATCGCTATTTGACACGCCTTAGCCCACTGCTTTGCTCAGACCACTGTTAATTTGTAATGAACTTGCTTTTCAGGGGCTCCTTCACTTTCAGTTCTGTCAGTGCGGCCTCCTTGAGGAAAATTACAAGTTTCTGTAGGTGTGATTACTGCCAAGTGCTGCTGATAAGAGGTTTGAGAAAACAGGCTTTATAAAGAAGTCTGTATTTAATCTGCTGAAACAGATTTATTGCCTCCGGACAGATAAATATAATACAAAGTTCTCTTACTTAAAAGTCATCCCCAAGCTCTCCCTTACCACCACTACCTCCTCCTAAACTAAAACACAGTTGCATTTCCAGGACTCAGTAATGAGTCACTCAGGGAAAAGAGGTGAATGTGTAATAAATTTAGCAGTAACAGTGATTCTTGTCATCAAATTAGACTTGCATGGGAGTCTTAAAAAACATACGAATACACTTTTCACATGTGGGAGAAGAGGAAAAAAATCCCAAGGAAACAATTATATTTTCACCTCCTTTCTAACTAGCCAAAGAATATTAAAGTTCTACCTACCCATTTCCTTGGGCAAACTGAGTACTAGTGAAGTTAGGTAAGGTTTAAGTTTCTCCGGCAATACAATCGTGATGATGCTCGATAAAGGGCAAAAGGAAGTCAGCGCTAAGAAGAGATAACAGTAAGGCAGCCAAGTAACAGCTCTACCTGTACCTTCAAAACACCTCAGCAAGGCAGTCTCAATTCCCTGCTGTTTCCAATCAAGGAAAGGGCCGAACTTGGGAGTGGGATCCTTATCTTTTGACTATTAAGCCCTCAGCTTTTCTCTATCACAATCTACCATCCTTTCTCTAGTCCACCCATAGGCAGAGCTAAGTCCTCTGACATAAAATTCACTTTCCTTGGCCCTCGCTCTTACTGTCTTCCATTCAATCTGCTCTCCCCAGCTACTGCTTCAATGACAACATCTAGAAGACTTCCTCTCTGCTCAGATGACCTGGTTCTTCCACATCAAGTGCACTGAGACACTCCCTACTGTGTGTGCCTTCCCCACACTGCTCATGAAGCAGCCACATCCACAAAAGAAGTGTGTATGTCAACTGTAGAGTGCCTGCTCAAAGGAATGCAGTCCAATCACTATTTGTATTACGTACAAAATAGAAAAGTTCAAAGGGGGAAAAAGTGTAAAAATTACAACTACATTCTAAATTATTATTCTCAAAACCACAATAACTTAGCATCTCAAAAAGATGCATAGGATTTGGGCTATAAGGTGAGTCTTTTATACAACATGTTTTCACCATATTATAGTTTATAACTAGTTTGCACATTCCTTCCCAGCAGAGATGGTAGTTTATTTCATGTCTGTATCAACAGGACATAAATGCAGAGGTTTAAGTTTTTCACTAAATTAAACAAATTGTTTGAAGGCATGTTTGTATCTGCTTTAAATATAGCAACTCAGTTCAGCCTGGCACGTGTCTGACCTTCTGGCATCAGCTGTGGCTGGTGTGGTAGGAACAGCTGCTGCCATGAGGGCCTTCCCTGAAAGGATATACACACCAGGGCACAGACCACATTCCCTATTCCCCAAGTCTTTCTCCTCCAGCAACTGGTGTCAGAAGAAACCCTTGGGACCTGCTGCTGAACAATAGGAAAGGGGAGACAGGCTTGAGAAACACACAATTTTGGGCCAGGCAAAACCAAAGACACCTCTTCAATAGCAGGTGTCATAATCAGACAGACAGAAGTTATCTTAACAGGGATGTACACAAGAGGAAAAACAGACATAAAAATCATATACTTTAAGAGCCCTGCTATACAGTGGTTTGGAAGAGTACATTGAAAAAAGTTAATGCATACATATATGTGTATAGAAATTTGCATATATGTATGCATGTATCATATATCAAAGTTATAATAAAAACAAGTTAAATAATATAGACAGTTCAAAATTCCCCCATACCTATCAACTCTATAACTGTAATAACTCCAAGTAACTGAATATCCCCTAACATGGGTTGAAAGATCAATCTAATACCAAAATAATCATTATCACTGAGGAGAAAAAAAAAGAAAATTCTTAATCAAACACTGGTGGGACACAGGGTAGATATATCTAATAACTACTACCAGACCATCATCAACTAAAAAAAAAAAATTAATGGGTTACATGCAATCATAAATGTGCACTGCTTCTCTGTTGGCCACAACAGCATCTTTACATCTGTGACCCTTCAGGACATTCCTATCAGCAAGGCTGAAAGAAAAGATAAGGGGTCCAGAGGAAGTTAAGTTCTTGACTACACAGATGCTAAACGGCAAGTCTGTGCAACCCTTTATCTGTCACCTTTAGTACCTTGTCCTAGGAGCCCATATGTCTGAGAATACACAAAGATGCACATGATCTCATTAGGAATGTCACAAAAACACCAGCTAGTACAAGTAGTAAGGATACAAAAAGCAGAGGGAACTGGGGTGGGGGGAGAAGCTAACCAAGGTAGCAAGGCACTAAGCAAACTGAGTTGTGCCCTAAATTCTGAAGAAATGCACATTGAGTATGGTCAGACAGGTCAAGGCCAGCTTTGGCTACATGAGAACCCATGTCAAAAAACACTGCCTCCTCCCCCCTTCAAAACAA
Organism: Dipus sagitta; assembly: GCA_036346955.1. Classification (NCBI taxonomy): domain Eukaryota; kingdom Metazoa; phylum Chordata; class Mammalia; order Rodentia; family Dipodidae; genus Dipus; species Dipus sagitta. The sequence continues at coordinate 139,005,886 of CM070770.1, forward strand.
AAATAAGGAAAGGGGCTGGTAGAGGTAGCCCCTTGTTTTAGCAGAGATATGAAAAAAAACAACAACAACAACAACTCATCAGGCATCTGATTCCAGCACTCAGAAGGCAGAGGATCACTGCTACATTCAAGGCCAGCCTGGGGCTACAGAGTGAATTCCAGATTAGCCTGGACTAGACTGACATCCTACGGGGGGGGGGGGGGGGGGTGGAGAGGGGACACTAGAACTCACTTATCAGCGAACATAACTGCCATAAAGTAAGAAAATGGGATTACATTTGGGGACAGGATGACAGAAGTCTTGGAATCAGGCTGACCTAGGCTCAAATACTATGTATCTTTCTTAATTGCTTGCTTTTTAAATATATATATATATATATATATATATATATATATAATATAACATATAATTTATTTATTTTACATATATAAATTTATAATTACATATAACATATAATTATATATTATATATATAAATTTATAATTTATTTATTTATTTGAGAGAGAGAAAGAGGCAGAGAGAGAGAGAGAATGGATGTGCCAAGGCCTCCAGCCACTGCAAACGAACTCCAGATGCATGTGCCCCCTTGTGCATCTGGCTTACATGGGTTCTGGAGAGCTGAATTGGGATCCTTTGGCTTGGCAGGCAAACGTCTTAACCACTAAGCCATCTCTCCAGCCGTAATTGCTTGCTTTTAATCATTCAGCCAACAAGGAATTATTGTGCACCTACGTGCCTTTGTGTAGTTTTCTTCTCTACCTCTTATTGTCCTCATCTGATAACAATAGTAGAAATCTCTCTGAACGAAGCATGGTGGTGCATGTCTTTAAGCCAGCACTCAGGAGGCTGAGGTAGGAGGATAGTCATGAGTTTAAGGCCAGTCTGGCCTATAGAGTGAGATACAGGTCAGCCTGGGCTAGCAACTGTGACCTTGCTTGAAACACACACACACACACACACACACGCACACACGTTTTCATGAAGCTTGTATGAGAAATGAAGTATTCATTATCAAAATAACATAACATCCCCACTATAAGAAGGTAGAAGACAGGCAAATGATGGTTGAGCTGATTTCAACAGTAAAATTACAGATGGAAAGTCTGGGGCAAGGACGCAGCTGCTGAAGGGCTGACAGGCGGACAAAGTTTTGCTACCTCAGGAGGGCAGTGGGAGTACATAATCTGGCCACTATTACATAGAACACACTGAGAGGGGATAAATGTCAGGGAGGCCAACCTGGAAGCTGTCACTGTAACAGAAATGAGATACTGTGAATCCTAAAACAAGGGAGTGCATGGAGAATCTGGGTAGTGTTAGATCTGACCAACATTAAGAAGAAATCAGTGGCAGATAGAGGACACACAATGGGGAGAGGGTGACTAAGAAGGAGGAAGGCACTCCATCAGTTTAGAGCTTAACATAGCTGAAATCTCATTCTGGAAATAATCATTCTTTGAAAATAATAACCTGGACATTGCTGACAAAAGACTCTTTGTTCGGCACACAAACCACATTAATATTTTTCTGTTTTTTCTATAAACTCCTAGTCACGTTTAAATACTGGTCTGTACAAATTACCTACATCTTTCCAAGATTAAACTACAATCTGCTTACTCTCACTCATGTCCCTCAATCATTCCGACCTGAGGAAGCAGAGGCTGAACCCTTTAAGACTGCAAGACATAAAACACTGTGTCATCAGCAGAACAGCAGTGCTCTGTCCCTGAGCACCTCATTGTCTCCTAAATGGCTTCAGCTACAAATATTCCACCAACAAAAAGACTTTATGAAAACCTCAGGGCAAAAGGAATGATTACTACCTTTGTGGCCAACCCCTCTGGGAAAACTTGGAGCCACTTAAAAACTGACTGAGAATTAACCTCACAATAACAAGTGAAAGACCTTTGGGAGCCTTCCACATATCATGCAAGAAGAACAGAGGTTAAGAACACTGCCTGGTGCTGCAATGCCTGGGTTCAATGGCTGACTCCTTCCCAGCCACATGAATGGCAAATTATTTAATAGATGCCTCAGTTTCCGTCTGCTATGGGGGATTATCACATTACCACCTCCCAATGCTATTATAAAAATTATACACACAAAAAATTCAGAATTGTGTGTGGCACACAAGAACCCCTCACTGTATGCTCACTATTACTGTTATCATCAAAATAGGGCAAATCTTGCATTTCCCTTCTTCCCTCCCAATTCCTACTGAGAACTATGCTGGGTATTATATGCACAGAGAACGGGAGCAGGGCACAAACAGGCATTGTGGAGTACAAAGGAAGCCCCTGCCAGGTGAGCTGAGGAGGTATTATGGAAGAAGCAACACCTGATTTGGCTTTAAAAGAGGACAAGTGGAAATTTTCCAAGAGAAAGAAGTTTGCATGGCAGCAGATATGCCATCTGATTTCTAATTCATAAAACCTGAGTAGGAACTGCAAGGCTCTGATCATGAGGGCCGACACTCAGCTTGCTGTCCCTGCTGGGGAGTGTCTGTACAAACACAGCAGGTTCATAGGAACAGAATCCTGAAGAGAGCCACTGAACAGCTAAATCATAAAGATTCTAGTCAGAAGCTCCTCAGACTCCATGAACTTCTTCAACTAAGACCTCAGTCTAGGCTCAGCATCTTTCTCTTCTAAATCCTTCTGTGCTTGTTTATTTTGCCAAATTCTGGGTGGGATCCGAGAGGACAGGGACTACCCTTTTATCAGTATACCCCTGGTACTGCTTACTCAGAAGCCAAGAAAACACTTGAAAAACACCTGATGAATGAATAGCCTGCTCTGCCTATAGCAGTACATTAAGAAAAAGAACACAAATGCTTAATGGTCTTCAAATGTTCCTAAAATGTCTCATATTGGTCATAAAATGATGTAATCTTAACATGGGTCACATCTCATGTTACTGTCTGGTTTCAGCCAGACAGGGTGAGAGGAGGCATTCAGTGTTACATAGTAAGACCCTTTCTCAAAGACAACTAAATAAATAAATGAAAGCAAGGGCAGGGTAGGGGGAGAAAACAAAGAAAATAGTGGTAGTAAGTAATAAAATCCAGGGCACATGAATCAAATACTTTTCTAGAATTAACCTGAACAAAGGTGAAACTGGTAACTTTTTCTTAAATTTTAGGTTCTTACATCCTACTAACATTCATTATATATGACAAGCAAATAACATATATTTGGAAAATATTTCTCTTTCATACATGTGAGTTCTTCCTAAACAGTATAAACTCCAGCCCAGTATCAATGTAGAGATAAGAATGTCTGTAACACAGATTACTTGCTGTACAGATCAGACATACACTGCCTGGCATATAGCAACGATTCACGCAACAGCAGACACTATGATCATCTTTATCTGTTATTCCTGAGGTTAAAAGTCTCAGTTCCTCCTTTCCCTTAATGTTTATAGTTTGTGCTTGGCACAAAACAACACTCAAATTTTCTGAATCGATGATTAAAAAAAAAAATCAAACCATTACCTTAATTTAGTGGCAGCGGGGGGGAGGGGGGGGAATTCATCTAACAACAGTTCTTTTTTTTGTTTTTTTTGTTTTTTTGTTTTTTGAGGTAGGGTCTCAGTCTAGCCCAGGCTGACCTGGAATTTACTATGGAGTCTCAGGGTGGCCTTGAACTCACAGCAATCCTCCTAACCTCTGCCTCCCGAGTGCTGGGATTAAAGGCGTGCACCACCATGACCGGCTACAATAGTTCTTTTTTTAAAAAAAAAATTTTTTTGAGGCAAGCCAAAAGACTGGCCTTTAAAAAAAAAATTAAGAGACAGAGAGAGAATGAATTGGCACGCCAGGGCCTTGAGCCAATGCAATCAAGTTCCTGGTGCACGTGCCCCCTTGTGCGCATGTGCGACATTGAGCACTTGCATCACTGTATTGTGCATCTGGTTTATGTGGGACCTGGAGAATTGAACATGAGTCCTTAGGCTTTGCAGACAAGTGCCTAAATTGCTAAGGCATCTCTCCAGTCTGTCAACAGTTTTTTTTTGTTTGTTTGTTTTGGTTTTTTGTTGTTGTTGTTGTTGTTGTTGTTGTTTTAGTTTTTTGAGGTAGGGTCTCATTCTAGTCCAGGTTGACCTGGAATTCACTGTGTAGTCTCAGGGTGGCCTCGAACTCGCAGCGATCCTCCTACCTCTGCCTCCTGAGTGCTGGGATTAAAGGTGTGCGCCACCACGCCCCTGAGTCTTAAAACTGAAATGCCACTATTAAAAACTGTTGACAGGCCAGGTGGGTCTTAAAACTGAAATGCCACTATTTAAAACTGTTGACAGGCCAGGTGGGTCTTAAAACTGAAATGCCACTATTAAAAACTGTTGACAGGCCAGGTGGCACACGCCTTTAATCCCAGCACTCAGGAGGCAGAGGTAGGAGGATCGCTGCGAGTTCGAGGCCACCCTGAGACTACACAGTGAATTCCAGGTCAGCCTGGACTAGAATGAGACCCTACCTCAAAAAAAAAAACAAAAAAAAAACAAAAAAAAAACCTCGGGCCCATCTATTAAAAATAGCCTACCAAGACTTTTCCGAACATGACTGGATGAGTTCCTCACTACTTTCCATTTTAACATGTTTTATAATTGTCATCACAACTACAACTACTACAGAGCTGGGTGTGGTGGCTCACACTTATGATCTCAGCACTCTGGAGGCTGAGGTAGCAAGACTGCCATGAGTTCAAGGCTAGCTTGGGCTATAGAGCAAGTTCCAGCACAGCCTGGGCTAGAGTGACACCCTGCCTCAAAAACAAAACAAAACAAAGAAGTAATACACAATCATTTCAGAAAACGAAGAATCTGAGAGGAATAAAACAAAATGCTAAATCTGTAAAAATCTTAGATAATCTCTCAATTTTGTGCACATCCTTTCCTACCTTTTCCTATGTGAATATAGTCATTTGAACAAAAACTAGTAATAATATGCAGACTATTTTATAGCTTAATTTTATTTTTTATTTTTGTTTCTTTGAGTCAGGGTTCTTGCTCTAGTCCAGGCTGACCTGGAATTAACTATGTAGTCTCAGGGTGGCCTTGAATTCATGGCGATCCTCCTATCTCTGCCTCCCAAGTGCTGGGATTAAAGGCGTGGTGCCACCATGCCTGGCTCTTTATAACTTAATTTTAAGATTTTTTTTTTTTTTGAGAGAAAAAGGGAGGGAGGGGGAGAGAGAGAGAGAGGGAGAGAATGGGCACACCAGGGCCTCCAGCCACTGCAAACGAACTCCAGACACATGTGCCCCCTTGTGCATCTGGCTAACGTGGGTCCTGGAGAGTTTGACTGGGATCTTTGGGCTTTGTAGGCAAATGCCTTAACATTAAGAAGAAATCAGTGGCAGATAGAGGGACACAATGGGGAGAGGGTGACTAAGAAGGAGGAAGGCACTCCATCAGTTTAGAGCTTAACATAGCTGAAATCTCATTCTGGAAATAATCATTCTTTGAAAATAATAACCTGGACATTGCTGACAAAAGACTCTTTGTTCGGCACACAAACCACATTAATATTTTTCTGTTTTTTCTATAAACTCCTAGTCACGTTTAAATACTGGTCTGTACAAATTACCTACATCTTTCCAAGATTAAACTACAATCTGCTTACTCTCACTCATGTCCCTCAATCATTCCGACCTGAGGAAGCAGAGGCTGAACCCTTTAAGACTGCAAGACATAAAACACTGTGTCATCAGCAGAACAGCAGTGCTCTGTCCCTGAGCACCTCATTGTCTCCTAAATGGCTTCAGCTACAAATATTCCACCAACAAAAAGACTTTATGAAAACCTCAGGGCAAAAGGAATGATTACTACCTTTGTGGCCAACCCCTCTGGGAAAACTTGGAGCCACTTAAAAACTGACTGAGAATTAACCTCACAATAACAAGTGAAAGACCTTTGGGAGCCTTCCACATATCATGCAAGAAGAACAGAGGTTAAGAACACTGCCTGGTGCTGCAATGCCTGGGTTCAATGGCTGACTCCTTCCCAGCCACATGAATGGCAAATTATTTAATAGATGCCTCAGTTTCCGTCTGCTATGGGGGATTATCACATTACCACCTCCCAATGCTATTATAAAAATTATACACACAAAAAATTCAGAATTGTGTGTGGCACACAAGAACCCCTCACTGTATGCTCACTATTACTGTTATCATCAAAATAGGGCAAATCTTGCATTTCCCTTCTTCCCTCCCAATTCCTACTGAGAACTATGCTGGGTATTATATGCACAGAGAACGGGAGCAGGGCACAAACAGGCATTGTGGAGTACAAAGGAAGCCCCTGCCAGGTGAGCTGAGGAGGTATTATGGAAGAAGCAACACCTGATTTGGCTTTAAAAGAGGACAAGTGGAAATTTTCCAAGAGAAAGAAGTTTGCATGGCAGCAGATATGCCATCTGATTTCTAATTCATAAAACCTGAGTAGGAACTGCAAGGCTCTGATCATGAGGGCCGACACTCAGCTTGCTGTCCCTGCTGGGGAGTGTCTGTACAAACACAGCAGGTTCATAGGAACAGAATCCTGAAGAGAGCCACTGAACAGCTAAATCATAAAGATTCTAGTCAGAAGCTCCTCAGACTCCATGAACTTCTTCAACTAAGACCTCAGTCTAGGCTCAGCATCTTTCTCTTCTAAATCCTTCTGTGCTTGTTTATTTTGCCAAATTCTGGGTGGGATCCGAGAGGACAGGGACTACCCTTTTATCAGTATACCCCTGGTACTGCTTACTCAGAAGCCAAGAAAACACTTGAAAAACACCTGATGAATGAATAGCCTGCTCTGCCTATAGCAGTACATTAAGAAAAAGAACACAAATGCTTAATGGTCTTCAAATGTTCCTAAAATGTCTCATATTGGTCATAAAATGATGTAATCTTAACATGGGTCACATCTCATGTTACTGTCTGGTTTCAGCCAGACAGGGTGAGAGGAGGCATTCAGTGTTACATAGTAAGACCCTTTCTCAAAGACAACTAAATAAATAAATGAAAGCAAGGGCAGGGTAGGGGGAGAAAACAAAGAAAATAGTGGTAGTAAGTAATAAAATCCAGGGCACATGAATCAAATACTTTTCTAGAATTAACCTGAACAAAGGTGAAACTGGTAACTTTTTCTTAAATTTTAGGTTCTTACATCCTACTAACATTCATTATATATGACAAGCAAATAACATATATTTGGAAAATATTTCTCTTTCATACATGTGAGTTCTTCCTAAACAGTATAAACTCCAGCCCAGTATCAATGTAGAGATAAGAATGTCTGTAACACAGATTACTTGCTGTACAGATCAGACATACACTGCCTGGCATATAGCAACGATTCACGCAACAGCAGACACTATGATCATCTTTATCTGTTATTCCTGAGGTTAAAAGTCTCAGTTCCTCCTTTCCCTTAATGTTTATAGTTTGTGCTTGGCACAAAACAACACTCAAATTTTCTGAATCGATGATTAAAAAAAAAATCAAACCATTACCTTAATTTAGTGGCAGCGGGGGGGAGGGGGGGGAATTCATCTAACAACAGTTCTTTTTTTTTGTTTTTTTTGTTTTTTTGTTTTTTGAGGTAGGGTCTCAGTCTAGCCCAGGCTGACCTGGAATTTACTATGGAGTCTCAGGGTGGCCTTGAACTCACAGCAATCCTCCTAACCTCTGCCTCCCGAGTGCTGGGATTAAAGGCGTGCACCACCATGACCGGCTACAATAGTTCTTTTTTTAAAAAAAAAATTTTTTTGAGGCAAGCCAAAAGACTGGCCTTTAAAAAAAAAATTAAGAGACAGAGAGAGAATGAATTGGCACGCCAGGGCCTTGAGCCAATGCAATCAAGTTCCTGGTGCACGTGCCCCCTTGTGCGCATGTGCGACATTGAGCACTTGCATCACTGTATTGTGCATCTGGTTTATGTGGGACCTGGAGAATTGAACATGAGTCCTTAGGCTTTGCAGACAAGTGCCTAAATTGCTAAGGCATCTCTCCAGTCTGTCAACAGTTTTTTTTGTTTGTTTGTTTTGGTTTTTTGTTGTTGTTGTTGTTGTTGTTGTTGTTTTAGTTTTTTGAGGTAGGGTCTCATTCTAGTCCAGGTTGACCTGGAATTCACTGTGTAGTCTCAGGGTGGCCTCGAACTCGCAGCGATCCTCCTACCTCTGCCTCCTGAGTGCTGGGATTAAAGGTGTGCGCCACCACGCCCCTGAGTCTTAAAACTGAAATGCCACTATTAAAAACTGTTGACAGGCCAGGTGGGTCTTAAAACTGAAATGCCACTATTTAAAACTGTTGACAGGCCAGGTGGGTCTTAAAACTGAAATGCCACTATTAAAAACTGTTGACAGGCCAGGTGGCACACGCCTTTAATCCCAGCACTCAGGAGGCAGAGGTAGGAGGATCGCTGCGAGTTCGAGGCCACCCTGAGACTACACAGTGAATTCCAGGTCAGCCTGGACTAGAATGAGACCCTACCTCAAAAAAAAAACAAAAAAAAAAACAAAAAAAAAACCTCGGGCCCATCTATTAAAAATAGCCTACCAAGACTTTTCCGAACATGACTGGATGAGTTCCTCACTACTTTCCATTTTAACATGTTTTATAATTGTCATCACAACTACAACTACTACAGAGCTGGGTGTGGTGGCTCACACTTATGATCTCAGCACTCTGGAGGCTGAGGTAGCAAGACTGCCATGAGTTCAAGGCTAGCTTGGGCTATAGAGCAAGTTCCAGCACAGCCTGGGCTAGAGTGACACCCTGCCTCAAAAACAAAACAAAACAAAGAAGTAATACACAATCATTTCAGAAAACGAAGAATCTGAGAGGAATAAAACAAAATGCTAAATCTGTAAAAATCTTAGATAATCTCTCAATTTTGTGCACATCCTTTCCTACCTTTTCCTATGTGAATATAGTCATTTGAACAAAAACTAGTAATAATATGCAGACTATTTTATAGCTTAATTTTATTTTTTATTTTTTGTTTCTTTGAGTCAGGGTTCTTGCTCTAGTCCAGGCTGACCTGGAATTAACTATGTAGTCTCAGGGTGGCCTTGAATTCATGGCGATCCTCCTATCTCTGCCTCCCAAGTGCTGGGATTAAAGGCGTGTGCCACCATGCCTGGCTCTTTATAACTTAATTTTAAGATTTTTTTTTTTTTTTGAGAGAAAAAGGGAGGGAGGGGGAGAGAGAGAGAGAGGGAGAGAATGGGCACACCAGGGCCTCCAGCCACTGCAAACGAACTCCAGACACATGTGCCCCCTTGTGCATCTGGCTAACGTGGGTCCTGGAGAGTTGACTGGGATCTTTGGGCTTTGTAGGCAAATGCCTTAACTGCCAAGCCATCTCTCCAGCCCCTATAGCTTACTTTTTATTACACCCTCTCTATGCCCAGAAGTGACAATGGCGGCATTACCCCAGTCCATCACGTGCTGCTCATTATGTAGCTTCTATGCCATAATTTACTTAATCTTCATTCCCGACATTTCAGCTTGTTTTCAACCTTTCAGTCATATACATAGTGAAAATACATATTTTGTAGATTTTTCTGGTTAATTCCTTAAAATATACTTCTAGATAAATGTTTTCTGAGCCACAGGGCTTACATATCATCAGGTTTTTGATACATAACACCAAATTCCCCAAAACCTCAACAATTTGATCATGCCAATTCTGTATCAAGGATTTTAGCTCTGCCTTACCTTAAAATTTCTGGATAGTTCAACATCAACAGAAATGTACATTTCTTTTTATAAGATAAACAATTGGATAAATAACCAGAAAATATCAAAATGTTTTGCATGTGCATGTGTGTGTGTCATATACACAGATGTGTGCAGATACTAGAGGAGACTGCCAGGTGTCCTTCTGTATTACTCATCCATGTATTTATTTGTGACGGAATGTCTTTCTCTGAACCAGGGAGCTGCTGTATTCAAGAGCCCCAGCAATTCTCCAGTCTCTGCTCTCCACAGGACTGGGGTTACAGGCATGTGTGGCCATGCCCTGCTGTTTATGTGGGTGCAGGGACACTGAAGCCAGACAGTCTTGGGCCTTCTCAGGCCCTCATGCTTGCAGGTCAAGTGCTCTTAACCACTAAGTCATATCCTTAGCCCAGAAAATACCAATTCTTGAGTGAAAGAATAAGCTTTAAAACTGGGCAAAATAACGACCACTTTTAATCCCCAAACTCAGGACGATTGTGAGAATTCAAGGCCACCATAGGCCACATAGCAAGCAAGTCCTTGTTTCAAAAGTTAAAAGGAAAACAAAAAAAGCACCAAAAAGAATAAGCCTTAATTCAATTGGAGCTCTGATTTAAAAAAAAAAAAGAAAAGAAAAGAAAGAAAGAAACATACATTCAGGAATCAGGCAGCCTTCTCAAAAGAGCTTAAGAGGAAAATGTAGAGATCAGAGATCAGAAAGCAGTGAATCTCCACAGGGGTATCCTTAGAAGGATAGATTTCAAGAGAAAATAGACACTTTACTAATGACCTCATAACCTCATAAGGCAGGTATCTAATATATGAACTACCAGGATGGTCTAAGACAACCTTCATTAACCCATTTACCTTAATTATTTTCATTAAGGATGGGTGCATAATAAGGGTTCAAAATTACAAACTGCAGGCAACTCATCCATCCTAATAGCAAGAGTCCTTGAAAATATGAAACAGAAAATTCCACATTTGCAAAATTTTTCCCCAAAATGGTAAAATTAATTTTTGCAACACAATTGTCCCTTTGCAATCACTGCTAATTTTAAGAGACTAGATAAAGAATTATTAGTACCATTAATGTAATATCAAAGTCACACCTATACATCCTTTTCCATAGAAAATGGTTCTTAATTTTCAAGTTGTTCTGCTTTATTAAAGCTCATTACCATTTCTCTTTTAATAAGTGCTCTTTAAAGTCATTACCTGCAGTGAAGTTAAAGGCAGAGCTATTAAAAGGTTACTTTAATGTGAATAATAGCCTCCCAATATACTCAAGTTAATTACTATTGGAAACTGGTTCTATTTTAATTTAATGTTGAACGCTTAATGAAGGATCTGCCGGGGTAGCAAAACTGACAAAAATTATTCATGGTCAACAGACCTATTCTTGCTGTCTCATTTAAAGAGATAATATCCGTTCCTAGTTCTACATAACTGCATTTAAATATCAAAATTACATCTTAACATTTTTCTATGTATATCTAATTGAATATGAAAAATGTGTTTTTTAAAATATTCAACAGCATGTTAGACATAGCACAATCATCAGTCATACTGTGGCAGACCTTCAAACATGTAGGAGGTGAAGAGAAATCTCAAAATCACCACAAAGAGAGAATCTTTGACAAACAGAACTTCATTCTTAGTCCTTTGTGCTTACATACATAAAGAGTCTGGCATGGAAAGAAAATAAGAGGGGAGAAGGCTGAACGAGTGTTAAAAGATACTTGTATCTGACGGAAGGTAGGGCCTCAAACCAGATGGAGAAGAAGCTAAGCCCCCAGCTTTGCAGGAACAGCTACAGAAGCAAACTCCACCCTTAACTACCTTATAAAAAGGATGTGAGTAGAGTTTTCCCTTTCTCACCTGTATCAAGTAAAGGAGCTAGAACACTTTCTTGACACCTGAGAACTGAAGTTCAGTGACAGCATGTAACACACCAATTTCATGGGCAACCCACAAATGGTGAACATGTGGGAGTTTTCTTTCCTAATCTAATTTTACCCAAAAAGTTACCAAGTGACCTTGACATCCAGAGAATCAACATGTTAGAACAATCCACTCATGTGAAATTAACATCACCTCTCCTCTGCCTATTGACAGCTTATTTATCCTTGCCAGCGGCGTGGCTTTGGAATGTAAACACCTAGAAGATACAATTCTCATTACATACAGTAAGTTATCTTTAAAAACATTTGAGAGAGGGACTGGGGAGAAGGCTTAGCAGTTAAGGCCCTTGTCTGTGAAGCCTAAGGACCCATGTTTGACTCTTCAGGTTCCATGTAAACCAGATGCACAAAGTGATACAAGTGTGCAAAGTTGCACATATGCACAAGGGGGCGCACACGTCTGTAGTTCGATTGCAGTGGGTAGAGGCCCTGACATGCCAATTCTTTCTCTTTCTCTCATAAAAAATAAAAAAAAATAAAAATTAAAAAAAAGGCTAGTCTGTTGGGCTTGCCTCAAAAAGAAAAAACTTAGAAAAGAAAAAATTAAAACAAAAACCCTCTGAGAGAACTGTGATAAAGAGATTGCTAAGCAAGTACTCTACCATTAAGCTATGTTCCCAGCATTTTTACTTCCAGGCAGAGTCTCACTAAGTTGCCCAGAATGACCTTGAATTTACCCTGTAGCCAAGAAGACCCTGAGCTTGAGATTCTCCCGCCTTAGTCTTCTGCATAACTGAGAATACAGGCCTGTACCACCAGACTTGGCAGTAATGACATCTTGACAGGTGTTGCAGTCAGGTTCACATTGCTAGCAGAAATCACCCAACCAAGAGCAGCTTGTAGGGAAAAGGGTTTATTTTGGTTTACAGACTCAAGGGTAAGCTCCATGATGGCAGGGAAAATGACGGCATGAGCAGAGAGTGGACACCACCTCCTGGCCAACATCAGGTGGACAACAGGAACAGGAGAGTGTGCCAAACACTGGCAAAGGGAAACTGGCTATAATACTCATAAGCCCTCCCTCAACAACACACTACCTCCAGTAGGCATTAATTCCCAAATCTCCAAAGCTGGGAACCTAGCATTCAGAACACCTAAGTTTATGGGGGACATCTGACTCAAACTACCACAACAGTTATCATAAATTGTAACTGAAACTGAACTCCTAATATCTTATATCAACACAGAAAAAGTCCTCTAGATTTAAAAATGTGTACATTCTTTAATCCTAGCACTTGGGAGGCAGAGGTAGGAGGATCACCATGAGTTCGAGGCCACCTTGAGACTACATAGTGAATTCCAGGTCAGCCTGAGCTAGAGTGAGACCTTACCTCGAAAAAACAACAACAAAAATGTGTACATTATTAATATTAAAGAAATGCTGATGTTATTTTAATGTGGGAGCCATCAGGAGGGCTTTGGAAAATAAAAAGACTTGAAATTTTAGCACAATAAATCCCTGTGGGCAGGATTACTTAATCAGGCATGGTCTCACAAAACTGTAATCCCAGAACATGGAAGGTAAAGGAAGGAGGCTCATAATAAGTCCAAGACCAGCCTGTGCTACAAAGCAACACCCTGTCAGAGTCACTTTGGATTCAAACCCAGCCATCATCTATCCCTTCTGTCAAGCTTTAGTTTCCTGATCTGTACAATAGTAATAGTAATAACACCCAGATACACGTGGTGAGAACTAAACAAATTACTATGTACAGTGTCAAGTGCAGAAATAGGTACAAAATAGGTACTCAAAAAATGTAGCTATGGTAATAATAAAGCTTTCTTAAGTGAGTTTAAATGCCATACTCTTAAAATAGGCTATCTTTACATGAATTGCGTTTCTCATGTTCCATAACTAATATGACAGAAAAGAGAAAAATAAAGGTTATTGTGGCCAAAAAGGAAAAATACCCTAGCAAGTTATTGTTTTGATACCATAATTAGGAAGAGAAAAATAAAAGTCAGCAAAACCAAAGTTTTAGAATAGTGATTATTAGATTTTCTTCTTTCCACTGTGGAAAAAGTCCTTCCTGTTGAAGAAGGCAGTGAAATTTTATCACAGCTATTGCTATTCATAAATCTTATATCTATTTTAATTCAATCTGGCCCTAGCCTCTGAGTTGCTGCACCACAATTTGATTACTATAACCATACTTTTTAACTGCTGTCAGGAAAGACAGCGCCTTATACAAACATCTGCCGGAACACATGCCTGCATTCTCCAGCACCAGCCTTAAATCACACACTGGTGATGAATCTTTATCTGACACTAATACTTTTTAACTTCATACAGACAATTAAAATGAATTGTAGCTAAATGCACATATAACAAATCAATTTAATCTTTGGTTGCATTGTAACATATTTTTTTAACTTCCTAAACTTACTTTCTTTACATGTATCTTTGTCTAGATGTTAAAACTTCAATGTAGTAGGAATGAGTGAAGATATTAATAAAACACAGCTCTTAGGATGCTGCCATGCAGTTGTACGCCTCAAAGAGTGTTGACATTTGAAATCCATCATTGCCATTTAGAAAATCCCACATGTATGTGTGGAGAGTTTCATTCTGGGTTTCATTATAAGAATGACCAAAGCTGAATCTCTGCTCTACAAATACATACAATATAATCTTTGACAAACACCCCGAGGATCAGAAGGTAGATAGATCAATGCTACTATTCATCCACTGCTCATCACTGATGCCCTTTACTCCTACACTCTTCCACATCAATCTTTACCACAGCACTTATCATTTATTCTACAGTGTACTGTTCATAGGTCTAGTCCTCTGCTTAATCAGATGTGCTTAATGTCACAAACCACTGTCACAGGCCTCAGTACTGAGTACCAGTCTGCAGGTGAAGTGTTCCTTTACTTGCTGGCTACATGGCCAGTCACGTCTTCCTTCAGGGTCCAGTTAGCCACATCTTATTTAGAGGTAGGACACACTAAATGTTTGGAATGAGCCAATATAGAGTGGCTGCTTAGTAAATATGTGCTAGCTGAATGAATGGATAAGTAGATAGACAGACTGGTGGATGGAGACTAAGAACAGATCCACTTTGCATATCAAGAAGATTGGATGGATGGACGGACAGGTAGATGAAGACTAAGAATGGATCCACTTTGCATACTAGGAAGATTGGATGCATGGATAGGTAGGCAGACAGAAAGATGGACAGAGACTTAAGAATGAATCCACTCTGCATACCAGGAAGATCTATGGAAGGAAACCAACATCTGTGAGGCACATATTGGTATTTATGTGTAAAACATTCCCCAGTCCCCAACCCCAATTTCATTTTGTTTTACATATAAGGAAACTGACACTTGTAAGACACAGTAACATCATCTAACAACACAACTGATAATAAGATTTAAACCAGTCTGACATATTTCTAGTTCACTGGTAAAGAAAAATCTTTTGTTTTTAAGCTCTCAATAATTTCAATTACAATGTTTTTTTTTTTTGCAATAATGACCACAAAAAAAAAAAAAATCTAGAAAAGTCAGCTGTGACACTGAAGTAAAGAAAAAAGAGGCTGCATTCCACTTCTACCACCTACTAATGGGTTATCTGTGAGTATCATTCACCTCTTTGCCTGTTTCCTCACCTTTAACATGAGTCAGCATACCTATGTCACAGTTTTGTTATCACAGCTAAAAGGAAAGCACACAGATGTACACACTCACAAGGCAGCTCTTTAGAATTCAAGTGTTCTCAGCTACAGCCCTCTGCATGTCAATGAGAGCCCAAACAAAACTACACAACCTTAAAACAAAAGGAATTTAAGAGTTCATCTACTCTGAATTCTCCTTTTCCTTTTTGTGTATTGTGCTAAGTGCTCGTGAGGAGGTGCACATGTTTGTGGGCATAGGGGGTGCACATGTGTGTGGGCTTATGTGTATGTGGAGGCATGAGTACAACCTAAGGTGGCGTTACACTATAGCACCCCTTTTTTGGTGACAGGGTCTTTCACTGTCTTGGAACTTGCCAAAGAGATTAAACTAACTGGCCAGTGAGCCCCAAGGAACTGCCTGTCTCCAGCACTGGAAGTACAAGTGTAGGCCATCACAGGCTTTTTTTTTTTTTTTTTTAATGGGTTCTGGGGATCAAACTCAGGCCTCATGGTTGGAAAGCAAGCACTTTCTTTAGCTAGTGAACTACCTCTCCAACCCTACTTATTTTTTAAAAAAATATTTATTTGCAAGCAGAGAAAAGAGAGTCAGACAGAGAGAATAGACATGCCAGGGACTTTAGCCCCTGCAAATGAACTCCA
The DNA here is from genome assembly GCA_036346955.1 of Dipus sagitta. Lineage (NCBI taxonomy): Eukaryota > Metazoa > Chordata > Mammalia > Rodentia > Dipodidae > Dipus > Dipus sagitta. The sequence goes on from CM070770.1 coordinate 139,021,846, forward strand.
TATTCATGTGCCACTTTGTGCATCTGGCTTTACATGGGTCCTGGGGAGTTGAACCTGGGTTGTTAGACTTTGCAGGCAAGTGACTTAACCAATGAGCCATCTCTCCAGCCCTAAATCCTCATTTTAAAAAATAAATCAAAGCTCATAGATGGAAGGTCACAGATCCTAGACCCAACAGAAAGACTGGCATGGCCAGGTCTAATACACACACCTTCTAATCATGTGCATGTGTTTCTTCTATCACATGTCCATCCAGTCCTGGAACTCCACTTTCCATTTTGTAAATATGAATGTCATTAAGGATGAAAATTAAACTGGATGTGGTAGCATATGCCTAAAGTCCCAGTTACTTGGAAGGTAAGATGAGAACATCACTTGGGCTCATGAGTTTAAGACCAGCTGTTCAACACATTAAGATGCCATTTCAAAAATCAGGAATGAACACTAAACATCTGAAAATTAAGCACCTGGATTTTATTCTGCTGGGTGGTCTGGGGTAATCATTTGACTTCTTGACATCAGTGTTTTCAGGGTGATAAAGTCAGAGCTCAGTCCTTTGACAGAAAATAATCTCTCTCTACTGCCAATTCCTGAAAAGTAAGGTGCTGCAGGATACAGTAGAGTCTAATATGCCATGGTCTTGGGTTCCTACAAGAGCTGTCTCCAGGCTTTTACTGGGACCTCAGTGCTTGATATACATTCCAACCAGACTTTATTTACTAACCTGATGATTGATTAGCTAAGCAAAAGGTAGTGCTGCAATAACAATCATGTTATAACAAAAATATGCCCAAGGAAACTCAGTCCACTAACCTCTAAGAATTACTATCAACATATTTGCTTAACTAACACTCAATATCTGCCTCATTAAAAATTACTGTTAAGGGTCTGGAGAGATGGCTTAGCGGTTAAGGTGCTTGCCTACAAAGCCTAAGGACCCAGGTTTGATTCTCCGGGTCCCAGGTAAGCCAGATAGATGCACATGATGGCGCATGCATCTGGAGTTCGTTGGCAGTGGCTGGAGGCCCTGGTGCACCCATTCTCACTCTGTCTCTTCCTCCCTCTCTCTATCTCTAATAAATAAAAATAAATCTAAAAAAATTACTGTTAGGAAAATACAAAAATAATCTTAAAACATAATTGCTGTCTTATTTTCTCCTAGAGGCCTGGTGAGTGAGCAGAGTATCCTACAATACAGCCTGTTGCAGACATAAGGTGACTGACTGACATCTGAAAGCAATTTCCCAGACAGAAGAGGCCTCTGGCATACAGGTCACTCCTACCTCAGAGAACACTCCCTCAGCTTCCTCAATACAAGTCAAGCAAGCAGGATACACTTGCTCCCCCCAAAAGGGTATGTGTAATATACGCAGGGAAATGGTAACAGCCTGTGATCTGCACTCAACAGGTCCAAACCCACTCATAATGGGAATTTCCCCTTCATCCTCGGCCCTTTTCAGTCTTTCCTAATGCAGGGATGGGCAACATCATCAACCATGGCTAGAATGAGAGCAGAATTATCTATTTCCCTATACACCATCAAGTCCTACCATGTTTACTATATAACACTTGAATTCATCTACTCCATTTCCATCAGTAGGTAAGACCAGGTTACATTTCTTCTCAATTTCTTTTCTTTCTCTCCCCCTCTCTCTCCCTCCCTCCTTATCTCTCTCTCTTCCAACTGCACTCCAAGTTTCTTGATTGGTCTTTCTATCCTCACAAGCCTCCTCAACTATATGCTGCTCAGCATAGCCTCAGTGATCTATTTTTGTAAAACACAAATCTGAGAAACTAGGGATTGATAGCTCAATGACAGAGCACTTGCCTAACATGTATAAGACCCTGGGTTCAGTCCCCAGCACTGAAAAAATAAAATAAAATAAAATAAAATAAAATAAAATAAAGCCACAAGCACCACCCTCCCCTACACACACACACACACACACACAAAAGACACTCTCCACAAACTTGATTACCTCACTACTCCATCTGAGATTTTTTTTTAAGATTTTATTTTTTTTAATTTATTTATTAGAGACAGAGAAAGGGAGAGAGAGAGTGAATGGGCACATCAGGGCCTCTAGCCAGTGAAAACGAACTTCAGATGCATGTGCCACCATGTGCATCTGGCTTATGTGGGACCTGGAGAACCAAACCTGGGTTTCACAGGCATGCGCTTTAACTGCTAAGCCACCTCTCCAACCCTTCATCTGAATTTTTTTTCAGGTTTCCCATGGCTCCCAGGTTATGAAAACACTTTCTCCAAATATGCCCTCTTTGCCTCTGGCACTTCATTATGAAGCAATCAATCTCACCCTCCAACTCCTCATAGCCTTCTTCCAGTTCCTCAAAACTGCTGAGCTCTCCCTTGCCACAAACTATCTGCACATCAGTTCTCTTTCACTTAAGAATCACCTCCATAGGGATATATCCCTAAGCCCCCAGACTATGTCAGATGTGCCTATGATAATGTTTTCACAGCACCAGGGGTCTCCACTGGAACCTGTGATTGGCTACACACTACATGGTGTAGTGGTGGCTACATCATGATTCAAATTTGACATTTCATTTGGTGATTATTTATGTAACTTCTATTTTCCCAGTAAAGGAAGAAACTCCATAAGGTCTGAAACCAGGTCTAGTTTTGTTCACCACTGTATCCAGCCTTCCTACACCAACATATAGTAGCCATTTATATCTGAAGTCAATAAGTGGCAATATGGCATAATTAGCTGGGTATGGTGGCACAAGCCTTTAATCCCAGCACTTGGGAGGCAGAGGTAGGAGAATTGCCATGAGTTTAAGGCCAGCTTGGGACTACATAGTAAATTCCAGGTCAGCCTGGGCTAAGAGTAAGATCCTACCTTGAAAAAGAAAGAAAGAAAAAGAAAAAAAAGAGAGAGACACAGAGAAAAGTAACAGTCTCTTAGCATTAGACATATACCAAGCACTTTTCTAGGTATGCATTCCCCATCTAAATGGAATGCCTCACAATATTTTAAGGTATTATTAATTTTGTTTTATATATGTAAAACAGTCTCAAACTGCCAGGTACAGTGGCTTGTGCTTGGACTTCTAGCACTTTGAGTGCTGAGGCAGAAGGATTGCTTTGAGTTTGAGGCCACCTAGGCTACACAGCAAGATTCTGTCTTATGAAGAAAAAAAGAAACAAAAGAAAGCCCAACAACAAAAAGGGGGGCTAAAGAGATGATTCAAGTGGATAAAAGCACTTGCTGTGCAAGTATGACAACCTGAGTTCAGATCCCCAGAACCTAATGTAAAACCAAACACAGTAACAAGCATCTGTAACTCCAATGTGCCTAAAGCTAGATGGAACGTGGAGATAGGAGAATCTCTGAAAGCTCACAAGAGAGCTAGCTTGATGTAGACAGCAGTGAACAGGAGATCCTGCCTCAAATAAGGTGGGAAGACAGAATGGATATCCACATGCATGCCATGGCATGCACAGGCACACATGCGCACACCTGCCTGGGAATATATATATTTTTTAATCAAAATCAGGGCTGGAAGGATGGTTTAGCAGTTACGGTGCTTGCCTGCAAAGCCAAAGGACCCAGGTTCAATTCCCCAGGACCCACGTAAGCCACATACAAAAGGTGGCGCGAGTTTGTTTGCAATGGCTGGAGGCCCTGGCATACCCACTATCTCTGTCTCTGTCTGTCTCTCTCTTTCCCTCTCTCTCTCTCTCTCTCTCTCTGTCTATCTCTCTCTCAAATAAATACTTAAAATTTTTTTAAAAAATAAGCAAAATTATTTATCCATTATCACATAACAAGTATATGGCAAAGTTAGGATTTTCATCAAAACCTGAAAAAAACATTTTCTTTCTTCCTTCCTTCCTTCCTTTCTTCTTTTTCTCCCCACCCCCTCCCCCATCTCTCTCCTTCTTCCCTCCCTCCCTTCCTTTGCAAGCAGAGAGAGAGAGACAGAATGGGCATGCCAGGGCCACTAGCCACTGCAAATGAACTCTAGATGTATGCACCACCTTGTGCATCCGGCTTTACGAGGGTACTGGGGAAACAGAACCCAGGCCATTATGCTTTGCAAGCAAGCACCTTAACTACTGAGCCATCTCTCCAGCCGAAGACAAACATTTTCTTTCCACTGCACTGCAAAATTCTGCTTCTATAAAAAGCCTTTAAAATGTTGAATTGAACATCTGTTGAGAATATCTAGAAGATAGCTTTGCAATCAAAGGAAACCTACCACAGATAGGCAAGGTTCAAAACAAATAGGAGAAAAGACACCTAGACAGAAAGCAGAATGAACAAGCTACTTTTAGGAACTCAGAGTTATTTAGCTTTGGAGTAGGATACTAAGACACTTTCTCTTGTTATAAGATTCCTACTTAACTTTTTTTGAACAGTACACAAAAATCCCTTTGGATTTTCAGTATAATGTCAAGCAACAAGAGAGTATTAATACAACGGTAAAGGAAAACTATCTCATTAAAACATGTCTTTAATGAAGTTGATCCGTCTATTAATATACCACAAAATATAAAAGGTTAGTGAATATCTAATATCTTCTTTTAGAAATATACTAACAAAAACTTGGGTCTATGAAAAGGAAGGTTAGAGAAATATAGACACAGAAATAGCAGCCAAGAGAATAGCTGCTAATATCACACTGTACTTTATTCATTATTTTAAATATCAAAACCAGAGTCAATGAAAGAGCAAGACACCTAATTCAAAACACACAGGTACCTTGTATTTTTGTCTCTTATAGGAAATGTATTGTAAACCCCATGAGAGCTCTTACTAATTGAGGCTGGGGGTGGGGCACAAAGACAGGCAGCTTACTGACTGTCGGTTATGCATCCAACTTCATTCTGTGTTACCTTCTCTGGGGTTAGTAGAGGGAGAGCAGGCCAGCTTTGCCAGTGGAGAAGAAGGAAGGCCAGAAGGCTCTTAAGCTCAAGGCCACTGCCTCCAGGCAGTTCAGGAAGCCATAAGCAAAAGCTGTTGAAAAGAAACACAGCCAACACTAACAAGCCTAGGCTGTGATTTTTTTGGCAAAGAGATTCTGAAGTTAAAATAATCTGACATATTAGAAGGAACCATTCTCATGATAGGAGTAAGTTTCCAAGTTCAGATGAGGAGCAATTTCTTCTAAGGTTATACTTTTTTTTAATGATTTCAATTCACTGACCTCTTCTAAGTTTGCAACATTTCTTAGTGACTTCACACTAGTATGTAAAATTTTAAGTGACTTTATTTAAAGAGATCTACTCAGTGCCAATGACTATAGAAAACATTTGTTCATAATTACCCAGACATAGGCTCAAACAATGCTGAAACCAGAGCAGCAGCAAAAATGTATTTAAGGACTATCATCCCAAAATGCTGCTAAAAGCTATTAACCAGTATGTGTTAATTGCCACAGCATTCATATTAATTTTCACTTCAGGCTCGACATTGTGGAATATTTCCCCTGATACATTTTAAACAAAGTTTAATTTAAGGAACTGCTTCTATCAACACTTATGAAAATTAACAGCCAAGCAATTAGCACTCATGAATTATCCCTTCCCCCATGCTCTCTGCAGTTTCCCTGTTAAAACAGTTTCTAACAGAGAAGTGAGTACTTTCTAACAAGTTAGCACAATCAAAGTCACAGTTGTCTAAATGAACCAGAATTGATTCTGCTTTTTCAAGCATTTGTCAGGGCAAACATCCTTTTACATTTGGAGAATAGCATTTAGCTAAATCAAGTAAGATATTTGACATTTTATTAAAACTTCAAGAAATTACTAATGTCCAACTATCTTTCCAATTGATTTTTTTAAAAGTAGCCACTGCTCTCCAAATAAATAATCAATAAGTAAATATAAAGGAAAGCAATTATCTGCCTTAATCTCTCTGTGGGAAGCAAGGGGCTAAAACCCCACTGCAGCTTCTGCTCTTCTGCTGGCAGTACACCTCTACCTTGTCTATATACCTTGTTTAAGGCAACATCCTAGAACACAGGTTCCTCTCAGTTAATCCTGTCATCAACTCAATAACTTACACAGGAAAGAGCAACCCTGTCCTCCTTCAGACGCAAAAGTGAAGTGTGCTAAGTGCTGCCTTTGTGCCACACATGTCCTGTTAAACAGGCATCTCATTCAGTCCTCAGGAGGAAGATAAAACTATCATCATCTCATTCTGAACTGGAGCATGGAGGGAGCAAAAACATCTTTTCCTCCTATCCTGCTAAGTTCTTGGCTAAGACCTCTGTAACAAGAAACAGATTAACCACAGAAAAGTATCCAGGTATATTTAATATAAAATTTACATGATATGAAGTTTTCATAAAGAAATGAAGACCCTCAAGAAACAATAAAACCTGAGAGTTTGTATTCTGGGTATGTTGAAGAGTGGAAAGTTTCAGAAAATATGACAATATAGGGGTGGTGTGAGAACCCAAGCTTGGATCCCAAGAATGCATGTAAAGCCAAATGCAGTAGCATGAGGGTCTGTAATCCCAATATGCACCTACATCAAGACAGGAGGCAGAGAACAGAAAAATCTCCCCGAAGCTTGCAGCCAAGCTATCTTGGTAAACGTAGCAGTGAATGAGAGACCCTGCCTCAAACAAGTCTGCAAGTGAAAAATGACACCCAATGTCCTCTTTCATATGTGTATACACATTCATACATACACACACTCACACACTGAAGAAACAAAAGATGTGAGGCAAGTGAAGTCAAATGGGGAAACTCACCAAGGCCTGCTCTTCCTCCCCATCCTCCCACCTTTGCAGGTAAGAAGGCTCCTTTCCTCCGAATATGGGAAAAACAGGCAGGAAAAGATCAGAGTACTTTTTGCTACATCTCAAATTTCTTCAGCCTATCAAGGTGCCACATTTCAAGGTAGTGAGCCCTGAACTTCATGAGCTTAGGTAATTAGTGTGAGGGCACAGGTAAGTGATGTGGTCAGTCCTACTACAAAACAGGCCAGTTCACCATCTACACTGCCAAGCTATTACAGGCCTCACTCTCTGCCGGGTGTTTTATCCTAGCATCATCCTATTTGATGTCACCTTTCCAGAGGCAAGCAAAAAGAAAAGTAGAAAATGTGACTGAGATGACATAACATAATCAATACAATCTCTTAGTAAGTTCTGACAAGCAATGGATACTTAGATATCTTGTGATCTGATGATAGCATCTGCAAACTCACTTTAAGTAGAATAATGGTATATACTAGCAAAAGCTTCTCTAGTAAAGGATAAGGAACAGAAAATCAAGAGTTAGAGTCATTTCTCTTTTTAAAAAAAGAAAAGAAAAAGAAAAAGAAAGCAGACTCTTTTTTTTTTTTTTTTTTTTTACCCTTTCCTTATTTGTTTGTTAGAGAGGAGAATGGGCACACAAAGGCATCTGCTGTTGCAGACAAACTCCAGACACATGCGCCACTTTGTGCATATGGCTTTACATAGGTACTGGGAAGTCAAACCCGGGTTATCAACTTTTGCAAGCAAGCACCTTTAACTGCTGAGCCATCTCCCTGGCCCTATATTTACTTCCTTTTAAAAACAAAAAATTATTTAGGAGAGGAGGAGGGCAGGTAGAGGGGAAGGGAGGGGAGGGGAGGGGAGGGGAGGGGAGGGGAGGGGAGGGGAGGGGAGGGGAGGGGAGGGGAGGGGAGAGGAGAGGAGAGGAGAGGAGAGGAGAGGAGAGGAGAGGAGAGGAGAGGAGAGGAGAGGAGAGGAGAGGAGAGGAGAGGAGAGGAGAGGAGGAGCATGCCAGGGCCTCTAGCCATTGCAAAAGAACTCCAGATGCATGTTCCACCTTGTGCATCTGGTTTGATGTGGGTACTGGGGAACTGAACTAGGGTCCTTAGGCTTTGCAAGGCAAGTACCTTAACCACTGAGTCATTTCCCCAGCTCTAGATTCACTTCTTAAAATATAATGCTGGGGCTGGGGATGCAGCTCCATGGTAGAATGTTTGCTTAGCATGCATGTGTAAGAGACCCTGGGTTCAATCTCTAATACAGGAGTGAACCACCAACATAACTTCATCTATAACAGGCAAGCACCTCAGGAGCACTTAAGCCAGAACTTCATCAATACAGTCCACTGTCATGATCTCAAAGCAACTCTAGACAAAGGCACATTTTTCACACACAGTGAAATCAGGACTGGAGCAAGAGGTTTTCTGATGTCTTAACCTCAGTAGCAGAGGTACTGTCTTACTAATGAGGCTATTTGAAGGTACCTTCTCAATGCCTGTCTAGCACAAGGTGAGGGCCCACAGTCAATCTTCTGCAACCCCTCCCCTCCCATTAAGCCTGATTGTACCTCATCAGACCAAAGCATTCCCTAAAGCCCCCCTGCAGTCTGTCTTGAACTATATTCAAACGACCAGTAAATAGACATAATAATCTACAGACCAAATCCAAGTCACAGATAGCTTCATCAGTTTGCTAAAGACATAATAATAATATGATTTAAAAAAATAAAGTCAACCTCCCCCAAAACCAAGTACAGTCCCAAGCATAGCCTTTCTCTCCCAATTTATGCTTTAAAAATATGTGAACTGGGGCTGGAGAGATGTCTCAGAGCTTAAAAGCACTTGCTTGCAAAGCCTGCTGCCCCAGATTTCATTCCCCATTACCCACAAAAAGCCAGATGCACCCAGTGGCATATGTGTCTGGAGTTTGTTTGCAGAGACAGGAAGCCCAGGTATGTGTCCATACTCACTCTCTCTTGTCAAATAAATATTTTTTAAAATATTTTTGTATTAACTAAAACAATAATTTTAAAAATAAATTTCAAGCTAGCTCCAGGCATCAAAAATTACTTGAAAATATTTGCTTTAATTTAGCATGAAAGCTGAGAGAAGCTTCCCTTTAGCTTCACCAAAACCAACGACCCTGTTTGCCCAAGCTGTTCAGGATGCTAGATATGCTGGCTTAACTGTGTACAATGTGATGGTCGTTCCATACCCAAAACAAAGCCAGATAAAACAAGTCCTTTCTTCCCATCTAACATAGTTTAATCTTAAGGGGGATTTCACAGTAGCTAGTCTCTTGAGGAAATACATAATTAAGTAGTTTTTTAGCATATTTAATTAGACCCCAAACTCTTCCTTGTCCCCTTCTCTCCCCAATTATGTACCATTTGCCCAAGAGACCTAAGCAACTCAGTTAATTATGTAAATAAGGCAAGTGCTATTCCCAAGAAGAGTAACATGAATATTTGTACGGAATAAACTGTACATATTTTAGTGGCTTTAACAAATCTTTGCAAAATATATATACTGTGTGTATGTGTTCAAAACCCTTACAATTGAGACAAAAAGCTTGGAAATCCAATAACAAGATGGTGAAATTATTAAAACAGAACACTCATTTCATTTCTTAAATATGAGCTGAATAAAAATAAAATAATTTTAAATTACAACAGTAACAAAAATTTAGTGCTGAATGTCAGATGATTTATGGGAAGAATCAATCTGGAAATTATTAAAGTCGACTCACATGGAAAAGGTTTTATTATCAAGGGGATGACATGATCTTAACTCTAGAGGCAGCCATGGCGCTGTTATAACTACTACAATCCCATTATTATGCAATCACAAAATGCTAATTTGATCATTTTGAGGTGTTATTTGAATAGTCATTTTAATTTCTAGGTTACAAAAAGGCTTGACTCAAGTATAATTCTCTATTAATCATTGAGATGTCATTGAATATCATATTGATGCATTTCACAAAGATAAAGAGTAATTTAATATGTACAGTACAATATCCTTCAAATATTAGCCACTTTCATTACATATCTGCCAAATGCATCAATATTAAATAACAGATGAGAACAAGGGTTTAATTGTATTGTAGCAATTGTAATATGTAGGATAATAATAAAATAGCATTGCATTGTAAGACAGACTTATTGATATAAAAATCTTTCTTCGTCAATGTGTAATTATGACTGTTCCATGCTCACATTTTTATGAATTACAAAAATATTTGGTAAGACAAAGCATAAAGAATGTTAAGTTTAAACACACATCCAACAAAAATAATTCCTATGTGACTAAGAAAATAGCTTTTAATTTTGTTTTAAAAAAACTTGTCACTAGCACTACAGAATTTAGCTATTGACACTTAACAGTTTACAACTTTCTGACACATCCAAATCCTATATAATAGTAAAAGGAAAACATAATATTTTTCTAAAATATATTTTTTAAAGATTGTGCTAGTTGTTGGCATGAAAGCGTTATCACACATTAATTATTCTAACATTTTCATTCTCAAACAATGAGATTGTATCAGGCAACAAAAACAAGTAAATTCCAGATACGTTGTGCCTGGTGTCTCACACCTATGATCCTAGCACTCAGGAGGCTGAGGTTGGAGAACTACTGCAAGCTCCAGGCCAGCCTAGGCTAGCAAGAGTTCTAGGCCAACCTGGGCTACAGTGAGACTCTTCTTCAATAAAGGGGGAAAAAAAGAGCGAGAGAGGGAGTACAACATTCTAAAAATGAGTTCTGGTGTTTTCTGGAGGAAATTCTCAAGCATATTAGGATCTTTATATTATGTATGTACCTTGTTTCTAGATCTTGCTCTCCTTCCCCACAAACATCAATAACCTCACCTGACAATGACCAAATACCCTTACTTCAGCCTATGGAATTAGACTAAATTGTCTAAGGTAAATGTTTCACACAGAAAACATGTCTTTGCTCACAGATGACAACCAGCAGAACTAGCACATGAGAAAGAAACATGCAAGCATAAGCAAAGAGCTACTACTTATTAATTGCAATCATGTTAAAATAAGATAAATTGTACATGGCCCCTACAGGCAACAAGCTATCACTCAGTACCCCACACCACTGCCAGGCAGCAAACGTAATGGCAATAAATTAAAAAAATCAACTGCTACTGTCTCCTGAAAAAACTCTGCTCAGTCAGCAGAGACACAGAGCAGCAGGAATGAGAGTAGGGCACTACACAAGGGACCAAGCTCCATCTGAAACAGGAGCCATTTTTCTAGAAGGAAAATAAACATACTTGAACTTTGAAACAGCAAACTGTTAAAAGAAACAGGAAAAAGCGCTGGAGAGATGGTTTAGTGATCAAGGCACATGCCTATGAAGCCTAAAGACCCAGGTTCGATTCTCCAGGTCGCACGTAAGCCAGACGCACATGGTGGTGCATGCATCTGGAGTTCGTTTCCACTGGCTAGAAGCCCTGACACACCAATTCTCTTTCTCTTTCTCCCCTCTGTCTCTAATTAAAAAAATAAATAAGCTAGGCGTGGTGGTGCACACCTTTAATCCCAGCACTTGGAAGGCAGAGGTAAGAGGATCACAGCGAGTTCAAGGCCACCCTGGGATTACGTAGTGAATTTCAGGTCAGCTGGGCTAGAGTGAGACCCTACCTCGAAAAACCAAATAAATAAATAAGTAAATAAATAAATCTTAAAAGAAACAGAAAAAAATAATAAAGCCATCTTCAAAGCAAGCATTAGACAAAGAAATATCCTAGAATTCTGAAGGGAAGATCAAACATCAACTATTTCTGCAGTCATATAAAGAATCAGAAAAGGGCTGGAGAGATGGCTTAGCGGTTAAGCGCTTGCCTGTGAAGCCGAAGGACCCCGGTTTGAGGCTCAATTCCCCAGGACCCATGTTAGCCAGATGCTCAAGGGGGCACACGCGTCTGCAGTGGCTGGAGGCCCTGGCGCTCCCATTGTCTCTCTCTATCTGCCTCTTTCTCTCTGTCTGTTGCTCTCAAATAAGTAAATAAAAAATAAAAATAAACAAAAAAAAGAATCAGACAAGTCAATGCAAAGTGCCTCCCAGAGCCACTTCTAGGCTTCCCCAACATACTGGACCTTCACTCATCACAATCCAGGTAGTCTAAACTCTCAAATAAAAGGAGTCCAAGGAGATAAAACAAGTAAATAGAAAAGTACAAACAAATCATCCCTGCCTCTCCTCATCTCTCTCTTGGATATGCACAGACCAGAGTAGGTCAAACTTATTATCCTCCTGCTTCAGTGTCCCAAGTGTTGGGATCATAGGTGTACAACACCACACTCGGCTTAAAGTATGTATTTATATGTGTATGTTTACATATATGTATCTGGGAGGATTCAAACAGTCTGAGATATCTATAAGTACAGAGAAAGAATAATAGAGATCACAAGACTTTTGATTTTACCCTCTGTGGTGGTTTGATTCAGGTGTCCCCCATAAACTTAGGTGTTCTGAATGCTAGGTTCCCAGCTGATGGATATTTGGGAATTAATGCCTCCTGAAGGGAGTGCATTGTTGGGGGCAGGCTTATGGGTGTTGTTTCCCCATGCCAGTGTTCGGCACACTCTCCTGTTGCTATTGTCCACCTTATGTTGGCCAGGGGGTGATGTCCACCCTCTGCTCATGTCATCATTTTCCCTGCTATCGTGGAGCTTCCCCTCGAGCCTGTAAGCCAAAATAAACCTCTTTTTCCCAGAAGCTGCTCTTAGTTGAGTGATTTCTACCAGCAATGTGACCCGGACTGCAAAACCCTCCTAACATATTACTATAGAAACAATGTGTCCAAACTCCTCCCTTTTTTATATGTTTGGTCTTAGAAAATGAGAATAACATTCGATAATACTGAGGCACTCTTGAAACCCTAAATCAAATACCAACAACTCCACTCAGCTGCAGTTCCATTTAAAGGGACAAAGTCTCATCTTTTTCACTTACCTTGCCATCAAATTTGGAATACTCATTAAAAGGGTTGTTCAGCTGCAGAGGGCACTGCTCCAGGCGTACAGATAGTATTGACTGCTTTCCAGAACTTGGAGGCTTCTCTTTGAGGGACTTTTTTTCAAATAGTGACTTTAACTCCTGGGCTAAAATATAAGAGGAAGATAAAAACATTGTTGTGATTACAGACACAGAAACAGTTTGTCCACCTTCCTAAAAAGCTTTCCTTGGAATGTTAAGGAGGGAGTGTTGAGGGGCATGTTCAGGTGTGATGTGTGCAGAAAGCTGCACATCTACTTCCATGTTTATACACTGAAAGGGCAGAAAGCACTGAAAACTGTACAGGCCAGGACTGTCAATGTAGAAGGTCTAGGGATTAAGGAACGGTTGGAGAGTCATAGCAACAAAACAGCCATCATGAGAGTATGCACAGCTGGTGCTCCAGCCAGCTCTACCACCAGCAGCTAGCAACTGGACACTTTACTACTCCCTCAGCTTGGCAAACTAGAAAAATCTCAAAGATCTTTCATGTCTCTAACACTATGTGATTTCAGAAGGTGAGGTCTAAAAGATCAAGGTCTACTTCTTCACAAGTTCCAATGGCGATCTAACACACAATCTTGATGGAAGCAAAGACGGAGGGAAGGAGAAGGGACTAACACAAGGCAGCATGCACAGCTCAAGTCAATGTATCCCACTGGATCCTCATAGAAAGCCTGTGAGGTGGGTTCTCCCATTATGCCAATTCCATCAAAGTGAAACCAGGTTAGATTGTATTGATTAGACCTAGGCCATGCAGCTAAGTAAATACCTGGGCTAAGATGTGCACTCAACAGAGGCTCTTGGCCATTAGGCACTGATGAAGAAATCAGACACTCAAATTTTGTTGCTCAAATGTGTGAATAAATCATGAAAGGAGAAACTGAATCAGGTTGGAGAGATGGTCTAGCAGTTAAGGCACTTGCCAGTGAAACTAAAGGACCCAGGTTTGATTCCCCAGAGCCCATGTTAAGCCAGATATACAAAGTGGCACATGTGTCTAGAGTTTGCAGTGGCTGGAGGCCCTGGTGCCCCCATTCTCTCTCTCTCACCCTCTTTCTCTCTGTCAAATAAATAAATATATGTATTTTAAAAAAACATAAATGCAGAATCACCAGCTTTTATCCACTAGTGAATCAAGACAAGTTAGCACCATACCATCTCTGTGATCATTTAATTCTCTAACCTGAGTGTTGATTAAGGTGGTCAATAGATGGCAAATGCATGAGAGTCTATACTTTTTCATTCTGTGAATATTAGAAACTGGGCCTTACACTTTTTTTTTTTTTTTTTTTTTTTTTTTTTTGAGGTAGGCTCTCACTCTAGCTGAGGCTGACCTGGAATTCACTATGTAGTATCTGGCTGGCCTTGAACTCACAACAATCCTCCTATCTCTGCCTCCCGAGTGCTGGGATTAAGGGTCTGAGCCGCCACACCTGGCCATTCTTAAACTTTTTAAATAAATCAATCTCCAACGGACAAGTTCAATGCCACACTACTCTTGAACAAAGTCAAATTAAACCAAGATAAATCACTAGACCTCTGAAACAGTTAACTTGGATTTTTTTTTTTTTTAACTAACTGAAACTACCTTTTCAACAGGCTGGTCAAGCAAACAAATCTCTGTAGAGTTAAGTGGCTGTGAGTCAGAAGATGGTAAGGTGTCTCCTATCCAGGTAGGCTCCAACACCACTAATAGAACCACATGTAGTATATGCTCATACAATTGTAACACTTCCAGTCAGAGATGGTCTGTATATATAACAGTGTTACCATAAGGTTGTATAACATCAAAACCATCATAGTGTGTATAAGTACTTTCTATGAATGTAATAGCAATAGTGCCTAATAAAATATTTCTTAGCCGGGCGTGGTGGCACATGCCTTTAATCCCAGCATTCGGGAGGCAGAGGTAGGAGGATTGCCATGAGTTAGAGGCCACCCCGAGACTACATAGTGAATTCCAGGTCAGCCTGGGCTAGAGTGAGACCCTACCTCAAAAAACAAACTATATATATTTCTTAAAATATATATCTTAGAGCTGGAGAGATGACTTAGTGGTTAAGCGCTTGCCTGTGAAGCCTAAGGACCCGGTTTGAGGCTGGATTCCCCAGGACCCATGTAAGCCAGATGCACAAGAGGGCGCATGCATCTGGAGTTCATTTGCAGTGGCTGGAGGCCCTTGGCGTGTCCATTCTCTCTCTCTCTGTCTCTCTATCTATCTATTTGCCTCTTTCTCTGTCGCTCTCAAATAAATAAAAATAAGCAAAATTAAAACATATCTTAGAAAGTTGATACATGACAATACTGCTTTTTATTACATATACATACCTGTGGCAAAGTTTATAAATTAAGAATAGTAAAAAAATCATTATTAACTAATAAAGCAATTATAATAATGTCCTATAACAAATTATGAAAAACTTATAAGTTGTTTATTTCTAGAATTTCCACATAGCATTTTTAGACTGAAGTTGAAATGAAACTATGGAAAGCAAAACTGAGAAGGGCCGGGCATGGTGGTGCACGCCTTTAATCCCAGCACTTGGGAGGCAAAGGTAGGAGGATAAAAATGAGTTCAAGGTCATCCTGAGACTACATAGTGAATTCCAGGTCAGCCTGAGCTAGAGTGAGACCCTACCTTGAAGAAAAACAAAAAAAAAACTGAGAAGGTACTGCCTCTAAATCTTTTTGAAATGTGGTACCTGATTGTAGACTCTAAACACATGAGTATATTTAAACATATTAACTGCACTTTCATGACAAAATGATCTTTTCAGCATTGTAAGTACCTTTCTACATGTACGCTAATAATAACGTTATAGCTACACTTGAGAAAGGAATATCAGTTATTTAATACCAACTATGGGCCTGGAGCAATGCTGGACATGAATTTTCTCAGGTTGTGCTCACATGGGCTGGAGAGATGGCTCAGCAGTTAAGGTGCTTTCCCATAAAGCCTAACAACCCAAGTGCAATTCCCCAGTACCCATGTAAATCCAGATGTACAAAGTGGCACATACATCTGGAATTAGTTTGCAGCAGCTAGAGGCCCTGATATGCCCATTCATTTTCTCTTTCTCCCTCTCCCAGCCTCTCCCCCTCTTCCCAGAGTATGGTGGCACACTCAGGAGGCAGAGGTAGGTAGGAGGATCACTGTGAGTTTGAGGCCAGCCTGAGACTACATAGTGAATTCCAGGTCAGCCTAGGCTAGAATGAGACCCTACCTAGGAAGAAAAAAAAAAGTTTAAGTACAGATAGTTTCTAATATTCACAGAATAAAAAAGTATAGAATCTCATGTATTTGCCCTACCTTGAAAAACCAAAATAATAATAATTATTATTAATATTATTTTGGGGTGTGTGTGAGGAAGAATGAGTGTAAGTGAGCACATGTGGAAGTCAGAGGACAACTTAGGATTGTTTTCTGCTTTCCACCTTATCTGAGGCAAGGTTTCTCTCTAGATTCTCCTGCTACTGTTCTTTTCTGTGCTCTCCACAAGCTTCTATGAAATTCTCAAATCTCTACCTCCCATCTCGCTATTAGTGTCAGTATACTGGGATTACAGAAGCTCACCACAGCTTCCTCACATGGGGTCCAGGGAATCATACTTGAAGACTCTAGCTTGAGTGGCATGTACTTTATCCACTGAGCCATCTTTCTAGCCCCAGCCTTGTGTTTTGAAATGACATCTATCACAGGTGAAATTAAATTGTGTTGATACAAATTTCAACAATAGCTGCCCCCAAGGAATAGAATGACCAGAAAGGGCAACTTTGGGGGATATAGAATTGCTCTATACTTCACTGGAATGATAGTTACAACACTATATATGGTTTTCAAAAATTATCATACATTTTCTGCCTGTACAATTTGCTAGAGGTATAATATACCTTGAAAAACATTAACAAAGAAAACCTAAAACATCTTCCTCTATATGCTGGTGACTCTCAATAATTATTTCTGGCACAAAGCATTCCTTAATAGTACAGCCTTATACATTAATTTTATATTTGGTATTTCCACTTTGAATGCCCATAACCAAACTCCTGATCTCCCTAAACCTATCCTTCCCACAGCCTCCCCTCAAACTTTTTTTTTTTTTTTTTTTTTTTTTTTTTTTTGAGGTAGGGTCTCATTCTAGCTCAGGCTGACCTGGAATTCACTCTGTAGTCTCAGGGTGGCCTTGAACTCAAGGTGATCCTCCTACCTCTGCCTCCCAAGTGCTGGGATTAAAGGCATGTGCCATCATGCCCGGCCCCTCAAACTCAATCTTACCTGCCAAAGCTTGGAAAATTTCAACTCTCTCATATCCCAAATTTTATCCATCAACAGATCCCTCAAAAGATATTTGGAACTGCCTCCATAGCTACAAAATTGCAAGTGTAATTTCTAAAAGCAAAGGAAAAGATAATAAAGAAGCCCAGGTACAATAATGAATTGGCAGTTCAGTTATAAAGAAAGTAGGGGCTGGAAGATTGCTCAACAGTTAAAGGTGCTTTCTTGCAAGCCTGCTGACAAGAGTTTGATTCCCCAGCACCCACACAGAGCCAGATGCAAAGTGGCTTATGCATCCGTGATCCCAACTTGTCTAGGCAATGGAAGGCAGAGCAAGGAGAATCCAGGTAGACTGGTGCACACAAAGCAGCAAAAACAAAACAACAAAGGAGACCCTATCTCAAGCAAAACAGGAGAAGACAATCTAAGGTTGTCCTCAGACCGCCACAAGTACACGTGGCATATGCATGCTCATACACACATGCATCACAAACATCCATATATCTATCCAAAGGACAAAAACAAAATCCTTAAGGTTTTCTTAGTAATCATATAACTGGTAAAGATGCTGCTATTTCTATTCTGAAACCAAGATTTTCAGCATGAGAGAAAAGACACAAACAAAAATAAAGAAAAAAGTTTAAAAGGATGGTTAAGGAGAAATTTAACCCAGTAAGCACCGTCAGTGTTCAGATTTTGGTCCCTAGGTACCACTTGCCATTAAAAAGAACCAGATCCCTTGAGAAATAGCTGATTTTAGATTTAAGGAAGGAAATATATATATAAGATAACCCTAGAATATAAGCCGGGCGTGGTGGTGCATGCCTTTAATCCTAGCACTTGGGAGGCAGAACTAGGAGGATCACCAAGAGTTCGAGGCCACCCTGAGACTATGTAGTGAATTTCAGACCAGCCTGGACTAGAGTGAGACCTAGACTAGAGAGACCCTACCTTGAAAAGCAAAAAAAAAAAAAAAAAAAAACCAAAACAAAACAAAACAAAAAGGACTACAAAAAGAATAACTGCAACAAGCTGAAAAATATCAAATATATTTTAATAGCAGTATATACCTGTGAGGCTGAAGCAGGAGAATCCCTACAAATTTAAGACCAGCCTGGTCTACACAGTAAGATCATGTCTCAAAAACAAAGCACTAAGTTCAAAACAATACAAAGGAAAAGACCTTCATCGGTTACCTATTAACAAAGAGAAAGAATCAAGCACTTCTGTCTTTCTTGCAAGCAGCATATCTGAAGATAACCAAATAATACGTTAGGGAAAGTTAAAGTTTCCTTTGACATGAAAACCAGCTAATGAATGAGAAATGATTGGTACAATTAGAAGTCACTATTTACAACTCCTACTAAAATACTACATCTAGAAAATGCCTATCAAAGGCCACTCAAACCATTTGGTGAAAAGCTGTTAGAGCAACTTAATGATGGACAGTCAACACCATACTCTGCTGTTAATCTCAACACTGTGTTAGCATAAGGCTGTCCACATTTCCTGATACAACACAACGTACATGACAATTAGCAAAATTCAGAATATGGAAAATTCCAGAGGATTAATGGTCCAGTTTCAACAAATAAATTACAGAAAAAAAAGAGGTTAAAAGGAAATGACATACATTAACCAAAGCAGTCTATGGACCTTTAAATCAAATATGAACAAACAAACTAGAAACAAAGAAAAAGAAAAATCAGGGAAATATGAACAGTGGATTAGGTATTTGAGAATATTAAAGAAACAATCTCAACATGTGCTATAAGGAAAATTAAACGTTTCTTTAATTTTTAATATATTAAAGAATTTAATAATATAAAGGTAAATTTTTCTAACACACATATATACATATATGGATATCTGAACAACATGGATATTAGGGTCTGGCTACATAACCTAGACTTGGTTTAAAACTCATAACCCTTTTGCCTTGGCTGTGATTATAGCTGTGTGCCACCATGCCCAGCTAATATAAAATTATTGGTTTTATTAATTTTTTTATTTTTGACCTTTCAAGGCAGGGTCTCAGAGTCCAAGCTGGCCTTAAATGCCTGATTCTCCTTCCTCAGTTTCCCAAGTGTTGGGATTACAGGCATATGCAGCAATGCCCAGCTTAAAAATTATTTCCTTATAATTAAAGTAATATAAAGAACATTAACATAGCCGGGAATGGTGGCGCACGCCTGTAATCCCAGCACTTGGGAGGCAGAGAGAGGAGGATCACCATGAGTTCAAGGCCACATAGCAAATTCCAGGTCAGCCTGAGCTAGAGTGAGACCCTACCTTGAAAAAAACAAAAACAAAAACAAACAAACAAAGGACATTAAGATAATATTAAAGCTTTAGAGAGTAGTGGTATTACAGTTTTGGTATGTGTTAGAAATGAATATTTAGTATGAAATTACTCTACCAGAATGAATGAATGCATGATGTAAAACCAGCCCATTCGGGTTGGAGAGATAGCTTAGCAGTTAAGCATTTGCCTGTGAAGCCTAAGGGCCCCGGTTCAAGGCTCGACTCCCCATGACCCACATTAGTCAGATGCACAAGGGGGCACATGCATCTAGAGTTCGTTTGCAGTGGCTGGAGGACCTGGCGCACCCATTCTCTATCTATCTCTGTCTCTTTCTCTCTTTGTCTGTCACTCTCAAATAAATAAATAAATAATTTTTTTTTTTAAAAAGGAGCTCAGGACTCATTAAAAAAAAAACAACAGCCCATTCATAAGGCACAGTTACATGTATTTTCTCTCTCCATCTCCCTCTGCCTCTCCCTTCCCCTCTCTCTGGCAGCACTAGGGATTGAAGGAACCCAGGACCTTGCTCACGGGTCCAGGCAAGTGCTCAGTCACTGAGCTTACATTCCTAGACCAACAGTTACACTGTTGAAGTTAACCTTCAAAATAAGTTTTTGTTATTATACACATAATTAGAAGTTTCCAACAAACACAATGTTGAAAAAATATCTGGACATTTAATTATCATCAGGTCTACAAGAAAACATCCATTGTAACAACTGGGAAGATGAGAATGCATACTAAAACCAGTAAGGGTTCTGGTAGAAAAGGGATGCAAAACAAATGTTTGACTACAATACGTTTCTTTGTAGAAACCAATAAGAAAGTGATAGGGAAGCTCATGGTTACACAACCAGAAATAACCTGAGTAGGCCATGCAAAAGTTTCAGGAACTATTTGTTCTCACAAGCAATATAAAAATGGGGGCTGGAGAGATGGCTTAGCAGTTAAGGCACTTGCCTGCAAAGCCAAAGAACCCAAGTTCAACTCCCCAGAACCCACATAAGACAGCTGCACAAGGTGGCACATGCGCCTAGAGTTCATTTGCAGTGGCTAGAAGCCCTGGTGCACACATTCTCTCTCTCTCTCTCCCGCCGCCCCTCGCTTTTAAAATAAAATTCTTTAATTTTAAGAAAGGAATATAAAAATGGGACTGAAAAGAAAGCTTAGTGGTTAAGGCACTGCCTGAGAAGCCTAAGGACCCAGGTTCGATTTCCCAGTACCCACATAAACCAGATGCATTAGGTGGTGCATATGTCTAGAGATTGTTTGCAGTGGCTAAAGGACCTGGCACGCCCATTTTCTCCCACCCCCTCTCTATCTGCCTCCTTCTCTCTCTCAAATAAAATAAATATTTTAAAAAGAAATATAAAAATGATCATGTTATTAGAATAATTTAAAATAACCCACCTATGCAAATGAAATCTACAATAAATACATCAAAATGTTAACCAGTTACTTCTGTGTGATTGGTAACTTTTTAGAATTTTTCTGATTTCTGTGTCTGTCTCTCTCTTATGTTTAAACTATAGCAAAGGGCTAGAGAGATGGCTTAGCACTTAAGATGCTTGCCTGTGAAGCCTAAGGACCCATGTTCTACTCTCCAGATCCCACGTTAGTCAGACAAAGGTAAGGCAAGCGCAAGGTCACACATGCCTACTAGGTGGTGCACGTGTCTGGAGTTCGATTGCAGTGACTGAGGCCCTGGAGTGCCAATTCTCTCTCTTCCTCTGTCTCTGCCTCTCTCTTATTCTCTCTAAAAGTAAAAAATAAATAAATAAATACAAGCTTTAAACTATAGATGATTTGGAAACTCCCTGAACCCTGACCACAGCTGAGAAGGAAGAAAACAAGGGCACTCCAACAAAGCTTCAGGATCAACTCCTGTAAATCAAGTCTTGAAGCCAGACTGGTTGGGTGAATAATTCTGGCTTTGCCACTTATTATTTGTGAGTAAGGAAATTATAAAAGCTGAACTCCAGTTCTCTCACCTAAAATATAAACATATTATCAGCTAATCTGCTAGACTTACATAAGGATGAAACAAACCTAGTAACTGGCACAATACAGCCCCAGAGCTGGTTACTCCTCAGAATTACCCAGGGAACTTCTGGAAGATACAGATTTATGGGTCCCTTTTCCCTAACTACTGAATTAAGAATTCCACAGGCAGAGTCTAGAAATATTTACACATGAAATGTCATCATAATATATACTTTGGGATGAACTTCTGATTTATATCTGTCTATAGGAATCATTATTTCTAGAAATCAGTAATATAAGTTACATAAACTTCAGGACTACTTATAAACTACATTATCACTGTGAGTTATCTCACTTTGTTTAAAAAAGCTTTATCTTGGGCTGGAGGGATGGTTTAGCAGTTAAGGCGTTTGCCTGCAAAGTCAAAGGACCCAGGTTTGATTCTCCAGGACCCACGTTAGCCAGATGCACAAGGGGGCGCACACATCTGGAGTTCATTTGCAGTGGCTGGAGGCCCTGGTGCACTCATTTTCTCTCTTTCTCTGTCAAATAAATAAAAAATAAAAATAAATAAATAAAATAAAACTTTATCTTCCAATTAGACTTCAAACTTCTTAAGGACACAATCATGTATTCCTATGCATATTACATAGAATTATTATTAAGCAAACAGGTGTTATAGAAGAAATACTTGTTGAAAACTCAATAAATAGTACACTGGGTTTTTTTTTTTTTTTTTTTTTTTTGGTGTTTCAAGGTAGGGTCTCACTTTAGCCCAGGCAGACTTGGAATTCACTATGTAGTCTCAGGGTGGCCTTGAACTCACAGTGATCCTCCTACCTCTGCCTCCCAAGTGCTGGGATTAAAGGTGTGCACCACCACACCTGGCTCATTAGGTATATCTTTAAAACAACAACAACATCAAAAAAGATAATGTGGGGCCTGGGAGATTGCTCAGTGGTTATAGATGCTTGATTTAAAGACAGTGAAGCTGGAGAGATGGCTTAGCAGTTATGGTGCTTGCCTGCGAAGCCTAAGGGCCCATGTTCAACTCTCCAGATCCCATGTAAGCCAGATGCACAAAGGTAAGGCAAGCACAAGGTTGCACATGCCCACTAGGTGGCGCAAGCATCTGGAGTTCAATATCAGTGGCTGAGGCCCTGGCACACCAATTCTCTCTCTCTCTAAAATAAAAAAATTTTAATGGGGGGGGGGAGACAATGAATGGGCTGGAGAGATGGGTCAGTAGTTAAGGAGCCTCTGCAAAGCCTAATGACCAGGATTCAGTTCCCCAGTACCCACATAAAGCCAGGTGCACAAAGAGGTGCAGGCATCTAAAGTTTCTTTGCATCAGCTGGAGACCCTGGTGTGTCCATTCTGTCTGTCTCTCTCTGCTTGCAAATAGATAAAATATCTTAAAAATAAATAAAAAGACAATAAATAAGGGTAACTAATATAAAGAATAAAATATCATTTTTTCTAATACCTTTTTATTTTTTGTTGTTATAACTGAATTTGAACTCAGGACTGGTTGAGCTACATCCCCAGCCTTCCAACATCATTTTAAAACAACAAAATTTAAAATACTGGCACTTGGTCTGGCAAGATGAATCAGCAGTTAAGGTACTTGCCTGAAAAGCCTAAGAATCAGGGTTCGATTCCCCAATACCCATGTAATGCCAGATGCACAAAGTGGCCCATCCATCTGGAGTTTATTTGCAGTAGCTGGAGGCCCTGGCATATCCATTCTCTATCTGCCTCTCTCTCAAATAAGTAAAACATGTTTTTAAAAATACTGGGACTTAATGTGACAAGAGAGACTACTGGTGGCACTTTGTTCACTTATGCCCATGGAGTTTCTCTAAAGGAATTACTCTAAGTAGTCACTTATATGGTCACATGCATATGGGTCACTATGTTCATTAAAAAAAAAAAAAAAAAAAAAAAACTACAAGGTATAAACCAGATGTCCTCAGGAAAAGGCCACATGGACCATGTTTTTTAATGATGGACTGGATTTAGACAGAATCACTGAAAGACATTCCATTGGAGCTCATGGTATTTATTACACTGAATCTTCTAGAAATAAAAAAAAATAAGAAAAAGAGATGAAAGGATTTTAACAAAAAGTAAGCAGTAGGAAAAGAATGAAAGAAGGAATGATTACCTATCCAAAATTCCCAAGAAAGATCAAAAGGATTTAGACATGGCATTTCTTGGCCAGAGAGGGCATGTTTAAGAGATGTGTGAAAAGAAAAGAGCTGCTCAGTTTGCCAGAGGATTCTTGGTGCACTCTTAACTCTAATTTCTCACATGCTTCAGAATACCCAGAGTGCTAAGCTGTGGTTTAATGATGAAACCCAGCCTAAGAAAAATTCAGAAATCCTGTGTGCTTTGAAGACGTTCACACTAGCCATCTGGAACAATCACTGGGCAAGCTATGTCGTTCGCTAACATTTCCAAGTACAGACAGCCAGTAAGGACCTCCTCCAGAAATAAGATCATGGAGTCAATTACTGAAATCTGCTAGAGACAGAAAAGAAAGGGAAGGAAATTAGAGAGAGAAAAAAATTATACTCACACAAACAGACACACGACAATGTATTTGCAAATGAAAGCAAAAGGGGAACTCCCCATTTCACCAGTGTACTCTGGAGCACCAAGCAGAGTTAAAGTGGTTCCAAACAAAAGGAATAAGAGGAAGAAGAGGAAGCAAAGTCTTCTTTATCAGATGTATCAAGATTCAAACTGAGGAACTTATTTATCACATTATAAAAGAGATTATTCTGCTTACAGATGGGATGCTCTATCCACCCTATTTTTATTGATTTATTTACCATTTTTAAAATATGAAAGTGAACAAGTAGATAAAGAAATAGAAGTGCTTAGACACACTGTCTTCATTACAAAAGAGTCACAGGAACTGCAGTAAGACACAGAAATCTGTGGTGGACAAGACAAATGAGGCACAGTGCTTTCAGTGGGTGTTAAACACATTTAGCAAGTGCAACATGCAGGAGAGTTTTAAAGTATCAAAAACAAAACTAGAGATGTGCTGGGTGTGGTGGCACATGCTCTTTTAATCCCAGCACTCGGGAGGCAGAGGTAGGAGGATCGCTGTCAGTTCGAGGCCACACTGAGACTACATAGTGAATTCCAGGTCAGCCTGAGCCAGAATGAGATGCTACCTTGAAAAACAAAACAAACAAACAACAACCAAAAAAACCTACAGATATTCAACAAGTGAAATTAAGAAAAAGAAATGAATGCTGCTGTTGTTTGAGATGGGGGGTCTTGCTATGTTGCCAAGGCTGGCCTTCAACTCAAGATTCTCCTGCCTTAGTCTCCTGAGTACTAGGATTACAGGTGTATTCTATATGCCCATGAGAACAGGGTTTCTAGCTCAATACAGACAGGCACTACTTAAAGGCAGTCACTGGGTAACTCATACCTAATGAGGACACTGGAATCTACAACCATAGAAGAGAGAAAGAAGCACATTGAGATCCTTTATATGAAAACAAAACTGTGTACAGAACACGTGGCTCTATCACACTGTTACTTTCTCAGCTGTAAGCATGAGCAATGATGCCTATGCTTTGCAAGTTGAAGATCTTTGCATTAGAGTAGATACATATCAAGTGTCTAGTACAGCACCAGGTAGGCTCTGCTGTCCATGTAACAATAATTAATATTACTTGTCTTCTAATTACTCTATATCAACCAACAGTCACAAAGACTTATTTGGCATCGACCTCACAGTAGCTGCAAAATATGAGGGCAAAAATAAAAAAGAAAATGATGACATAAAAATAGAAGAGGGACTAGTTGAAAAGAAGGGGTTCAGTGGAGAAGGGATATGGAAGGGAGGGCAAAGGAAGATGATAAGTAGGTTTATGATCAGGGTATATTACGTATATGAATAAAGGTTGTTAATAAAAAGTTTTATGTTTTTACTTTTTTTTTTTTTTTTTGAGATACGATCTCGCTGTAGCCCAGGCTGACCTGGAATTCACTATGTAGTCTCAGGGTGACCTCGAACTCATGGGGATCCTCCCATCTCTGTCTCCTGAGTGGTGGGATTAAAGGCATGTGCCACCACACCCAGCTGAGTTATTCTTATTTATTTTTTTTATTTTTTATTTTTGGTAAAAAATTTTGAAGAAATAAACAGAGTGAACAATGGGCATGTGTCCCTCTGAACAGTACAGAATGGCATGGTGTGTTATTTATAGAATGTCAGGGCTGATGCTGGGCGTGGTGGTGCACGCCTTCCATCCCAGCACTTGGGAGGCAGAGGTAGGAGGATTGTCTTGAGTTCAAGGGCACCCTGAGACACCATAGTGAATTCCAGGTCAGCCTGGGCTAGAATGAGACCCTATCTCAAAAAGCCAAAAAAAATAAATAAATAAAAGTCAGGGCTGGAGAGATGGCTTAGCGGTTAAGCGCTTGCCTGTGAAGCCTAAGGACCCCAGTTCAATGCTCAATTCCCTAGGACCCATGTTAGCCTGATGCACAGGGGGCGCACATGTCTGGACTTTGTTTGCAATGACTGGAGGCCCTGGAGCACCCACTCTCCTCTCTCACTCTCTGCCTCTTTCTCTCTCTGTCTGTCGCTCTCAAATAAACAAATAAATAAACAAAAAAATCAAAAAAAAATGTCATGTTGAAACACAAAAAGATATTAAAAAGAAACAGATTTATTAGGCAACTATGCCAAAGAGATACTAAGAAGTGCTGGGAGGATAGAGAAGACATTTCTTTTAAAGGAGAAGAGAAAGCCATTATAAAATATTTTAATTAACTAATGAATATTATAAAATCATTATGAAATATTTAATACCATTTTACTTTCAGAATTTTTAATCCTTCTATTCTGGCTAAGAATGAAGCACTGAAAAGCCGTAATATGGTCTTTACTCATGTACCAGCCTTCACTTACATACCATATGAACACATACCACACATGCTAATAATATCAGCAACATAATAGATTTTAAACTAGAAGAGTTAGCATATGTACAAAAAACAAAACAAAACTGTTATTAGGATCATTAATGAGCCAAGGGAAAGTCTAGGGAACTACACAAAGGAGTCTATAACCTAAAAGACTCATTCAAAAGATTATAGACTTCCCATAGCCATAAGACCAAGGTACTTGAGTAACAGTTTCACAAAAGGTCCCATTTAAATTAATCTCTGTGAAATGAAGTGCAAGGTGGCCAAAAGGACAAAACCTAACTAACACATGGCTTCAGAAAGCCAAAACACGCAAGTGAATATGAGAACTTAAAAGGATGAATTAAAAATGAAAAGTTCTTATATAATATAAACTAAATATACAGGTCTCAAATTAAGAATAAAGTAACTTCCATTTACCTGATTGCTTAGAATTTCTCTCTTTCCACTGAATATTTTTGCATTTGATCTGGTTTTGTCTCTCTTTGCGGAGTCGTTCTAATCTTTGAGCTTGAAGAGAAATATTATAACTATAAGTTTGTCAATGAAAGTTTACTATAAATAAAGACATAATTAACTACCTTTATATGAATAAAGATGTTTTATATTGCATATGTAGGAAGCAAGTCATAAAATTTTAAAGGTGGCACCCCTGAAAAGCAAATACCAACAAAAACATGAAAATATTCTTGATTTATAATTGAAATTAGAGGATATAAAACATTAATAGAGATCATAAAGATAGTATTAACATGGAAGAGAATAATAAAATGTGAAAACTTCTGTGATTAATATGACATTTCATTATATAAATCATTAATAACGGTCTTAAAGGAATTTTAATGCACAAATGAACTGAAGTGAATATTACATTACAGGAATAAAATTACTGTTATGAATTACTCTACCCGTTTCAAAAATTAAAGATAAATGAACTCAGACTAGACTATTAAAGTTTTAAATATAAAATCCTTTATCTAAAAATCATGAAAATTATAAAATGTCAAAGCTATATAAATTAGCATAGCTTTTCTTCAGTGGGCTGAAACAGTTTATAGGTAGTAAAATAAATGATTTGTATCTTTGTAACATTAGTCAAACCTTAAAAAGAACAATTTTTCTTTGAAAAAATTTTAAGATGTGCTGAAAGAATTGCAAAGTAAATTCCTTGGTCACTAATACAACCCACAATTTCAATTAATTATTAGCATTTAAGTGCTACCTAACGCAACCCCAGCAACAAGGGTCACCTAGAATTACACACTTGTGATTATACTGCCACTGAATGATCAACCTTTAAAAATTAGTGAAGTGATGCTTTAAAGAAATACCGTCCAGTATCCATTAACAAATGCTGCATACAATGATCACAATGGAAAAGGATGTCAGAATGGATGCCCTACTGATCTTCAACATCCTATTCAGGTACATTGCTAACAGAAGATAAATAAAATTTTGTGTTCAAGCACTTTCAAGGTAGAAATCATATACTTTTCCTTTGCATTATAATAGAAAAACATTGAAAATAAACTTGCCATAAACTTACACTATGTTGGTAAAAGAATTCTGATAATGTCACTATATCTAACCAAATCTCATTCAAGAAAAGTACTTTCAATTACAATTAATAATGTAAAGGGTGCAGCCAAAGTAACAGCATCACAAAGCTCTCATCTAGCAGCATTCTCCTAGTAAAATCCATTCCACCTGTCACATAAGATGTCATCTCAATAACCTGCAAGGGAGTCAGTTTCAACTAGAGAACTGAGAATCAATGATTCTAAATTATATTCAAACCTTCACTCAAGCCCTACTTTGATAAAGATTCCTTTAGATACTGGAAAGTGCTATTAATTATTTTCATCATGAGCACAAATTATTCTTTTTGATGTCACAGACCCTGAATTCTGAACTAAAGCTTTCATGTACCTTTCACTGAAACTGTCCAGCTCCACCTGTAATACCTTCTCATGATCATAATAAACATGTAAATATTTTCAGTGCTGTGTATTTCCTGCCACTACCTTCCCTAGAAGTCAACAAGTTACTGCTGCTGATCTGGAAATTATATGCTCTGATGGCCTACAACAGTATACCTGTCTTATCAGAACTATAAATATATTCTAAATAATATATCTAACTAAAGACAGTGGTTCATCACATTCTCCTTGAAAGACCACCTAAAACTATTATCTGGGAAATAAGAAATACTAAGTTCTTGAAAGCTAAAGACTAATATCAAAAACAGGGAGCACGGGGTGTGATGGTGCAAGCCTTTAATCCCAGTACTCAGGAAGCAGAGGTAGGAGGATCACCGTGAGTTCGAGGCCACCCTGAAACTACATAGTGAATTCCAGATCAGCCTGGACTGAAGCAAGACCCTACCTCAAAAACAAAAACAAAAACAAAAAAACACCAGGGAGCTCCTTTCTCACTTCTACATAGGAGCTCCTACTAAAGCTCACTCTCTCAATCCACACCCCACAATCCTTTAGGTGTATGAACTGTCTGGGGTAGTGGTCTGCGCTCCTGGACCAGTCTTCTTTGAGTATGAAAGGTTCTTTGTTATGTGATCCTGAAATCTGCTTCCAGGTGGTCTTCCTACTGGAAGTAGTGTTGCTCTGTAAAGTCACTCAAAATAGGACCACTTCCCTTTCTGCATGATAACTTTTTGGAAACATAATACTCAACATGTCTTTTTCACTCCTTTTCCACCTACAACTCTTCTGTTGCCTTTCTTCTACTACTATCATGTACAAGCCATCTCCATGCATAGAGATGGAGATGCTGTCAGACTCACTCTTGATCTTTCATACGCACTTTTAAAACAGTGATTCTCCCATGAAACCTATTCCAATGTCACACATCATTCTATACACCTGTTTACTGATTCAAAGCTCAGAAGACATGACTGGAAGACAATGTTTACCTGTGTTTGAGCGTCTTCTAATACCAAAGTCCCAACTTGAGGTAATATCGACTGACTGGGCATATACATAGCCCTGAGTCTCACCATTGCTTCCCTGAATTTCTGACCCACTGTCTCCAGGCATTGAAGGAGGATGAATCTTCTCTAGGTCAACATCATGATCAATGAGAACCATCTCACACATTCCCGTGTCATCACTGGTCACATGTGACTGTCGAATATGAGCTAGAATGATAGTTGGATTGTCCAAGAAGGCCATCCTTTCTGTAGGCCAATGTCCTTAAAAGGCTATTTTCTCCTCTTCATATTGTTTCACGAGCTCACCTCCCTAGAAACATGATGTACACAGCAATATTTAAGAATAAGGCAGAAAATGACTGAAGCATTTTTCAAACTCAATGCTATTTTGAAAAATCGACATTCATCCCTGTACCAAGAAGTTTCAAAGAATTGAATCTAAGCTGAGAAGAAATCCTTACAAGCACAATGGGCTATGGCTCCAGTCAATGAAATGCCCATGGTATCTGAAAGGAAGGCTTGCTCTCTTACAAAGCAATAGTACCTCCTAGACAGACTACTCAAAACACATAACTACTGTTGAAACAATAATTTCTTCTTCCTTTCTCCCTTCACTCCCATTTTTATTATTTTATAAGGGTATGGGAGACAAATTTCTCAAGTGACATATTAAGGTATGAAACTACATTTTACCAGTTTACATTTCTCCTCCAGTCACATGTTGTGAAGGGTTTAAAAGGGTCTAAACAAAGCTTTCTGAGTTACTAAGTCTTTTTTAGAAAAGTTTACCACCAAAGTAATTTTGCTCAATAAACATTTTTTTGCTTTCTTTTGATTTAAAATGCTATTTTGCTTTAAAATAAGACTTATTAATCAAAATTGCCTTGCTACAAGATTAACTTCTTATTTCAGAAACCTAATTATGAGAACTGCTTCCTGAATCTAGTTAAGACTGTAATGATATTTATTCTAGGAACTAGATGGTACCTCCTCAGTTCAGTGGGAACATTCAGCAAAGAAAGTATTATAAAACAGTGATTAGAAACTGCCCTAGAGTCACAACTAGGTTTAAAACTCAGCCCTATCACTTCCCAGTTACATGATCTTGGAAAATATATTTGGTTGTCAACTCCTCTTCCTGCTACCTCCCCTTCCACACACACATCAAATAATGGGACTTGAATGCAGGTCTTAGAAAGCACTCTACCACTGAGATACATCCCCAGCCCAATTTAATATTGTGAACCTTTCATTTTGCTTTTTTTTTCTTTGCTTTTTTTTTTCGAGTTAGGGTTTCCCGAGCCTTTCTTTTCTATCATTTGTAAGAGCGAGATACTGGGGAGAGAGGTAAGGTGCTCACAAGAGTAAATGACACATAGTTAAACAAATGTCCACTGCTGTTAATGATGATGGTGGTGGTAAAATTAGCACTAGTGATTCCTGTTTGAAGTAGGAGTAAAAGATGGATCTCATTTTCTTTACGGAGTCCACAGCAGATAAAGTAAGCCCATGGCTCCTTTGTCTCCTTTGTGATAAAGGCACTGTAAGGAAGCCAATTTCTTGCTCCTCAGTCATTCTCAAGTACATGGATACTGAAAGCTGGACAGAATATGTTCCCAGAGGATTTTTATTTTAAAAAATATTTCTAACTAGGGCTGTGGATATAGTAGGGTACTTGCCTAATACTGTTCAAGGCCCAAGATTTGATCCCCAGTAGAAAGAAGAAGAAAGTTTTATTTTTGCTTTTTTTCTTCTTTACTTCTTTATTTTTTTTTTCCAACAGGGTCTCATGTATCCCAGGCTAGTCTTGACCTCACTATGCAGCCACAGATGAACTCTAATCCTCCTGCCTCTGCCTCCCAAGTGCTAGGCTTGTAGGTATATATCATTTAGTCCAGTTTATGCAGTGCTAGAAACTAAACCCAGGAATTCATGTATGCTAGATAAGAACTCCACCAATTGAAGCACATCCTCAGTCCCTGTCACTGTTTCTTCCAAGAGATGGAACATGAGAAAAAAAATCTAATTACATAATTCATTACAGTAAGTGAGATTTTAAAAACTTTTCTCTATCAGCACATCATTTGATAGTCATTACGCAGTGGGTGTTAAAGATACTGAGAATCAAAGAAAGTCTAATTAGGGAGCACTGCTGATCAGGTAGTTACACTAATGTTTGGCCTTTTCCTTCAATATTTTCATAGCTGATTTCCCTTACTCTGAGGCAAATGAGAAATGCAAAGGTGAGTAAGACACCCCTGAATGATACACTGCAATGCAGACCTACTACACCCCTAACTAACACCATGAGATTGTCGAATTTCTAAGATAATCAGTCTTACACATGTTAATAAGTATGTGTATTGATCAAAATACACAAAACATAAAGACAGCATTTAAATTTCACTTGTAAAAATAAAACTTTTCCTATAATCACAAAGAGATGTATTCACCCATAGAAATACTTGTAAAGGAGAGTATCTGTCACAGAACCACGGTGTCATCACCAGCTACAAACAGCTCATGGGGCCATCACAGGAAGCTGACTGCCCTCTGTGAAAGGAAGGAAACTAGCTCCTGGCAGATGGGTGGTGCGTTTACCTTCACATTGACTAGCTCTTCCCTGCAAAACCAAGGGCTTCAGTAGGAAGCCACAAGTTTAATGGATGTTTTGGCACTAGAAACAATCAAAAGCCAAGAGTGAAGCAAGAATACACTGAGGGACCCTCAGTAAAATCTTCTTTTAGCAAAGTGAATCTGCTGCATCTTAACTTGCCTGGGAAGGAAGCAGCAAACATCTCTAAGGGGACACACCAACTCCCCACCTCAAAACACCCCACTAGCAGACAGCTACTCTGTGAAAACATGACTGACTACACATGTTGATGAATCTGTGTGATCCACTTAATGAATACTTATTCAACACCATTTCTGACAGGGAACTTCACAGGACTTCCCTGGGTAATTTGCTACTGTGCATATCACTGTCTAGCTCCTATTAGGTGTTCTTGAAGACTTGGGCTAAGTCCCACAAGGACAGGAGCCACAACACCACATTCTGGAAACCAAGGATGTTGCACACAGCAGGAATTCAATACATGTTGCTGTCCAACATCCAATGACTATCCAATTTTGTTGTTGAGATAAGTCATATATGAGCATGTCAGGTGTGTGATTATAAAGAAAGGATTGTATTTTTTAAATTAACACAGATACAACAGCTTCTCTCCAATATGCCCTTCAAAACTGTCACCTTGGGACACTATCAACTTATTCTAACACTGCTTTTCAGAACCAGGAGAATATTTTTGTTCATTTCTTAAGAGCAGCTAGGTATTATCTAAAGGTATACTTGATTTCCAAAACAAAGACATTCAAACCAAAAATGAAAATGAGTTTCTTTATCTGCTCAATTGTATAACCAGCAAAAAGATGTTTTAAAAAGTAGTGCAACAAGGGTTCAAAGAAATGAAACTCATACTGTAGGAGTAAAAGTAAGGGCATTTTAAAGAGATGTTTCGTAGCACATATCAAACTGTAAAAAATGAACACCCTATGTGAGCAACCCTACTCCTAGAATTTACCTTTAGGAGCTAACACTGTAAAAATGTTTATCTCAGAATTCCTATAATATGAAAGTAATCTAAACATCTAACAATAGTGCATATGTCATGACATAAACACACCACAAAATACTACATAGTGGTTAAAATATATGGTGGAGGAGGAATAAACAAAATCTGAAGTATACTAGGCAAGAATAGTTCTCAGCTAAAAAAAAATCTAAGAATACTAAAAATTTCAGTATTTCAAAAGATATGACTTAGAAATGCTGCTGTACTCAGTTCAATACCCAGTACTGACATAATAAAATAAGATGTTATTTACTGCTTCTGCAATTGCTGTCTCTTCAAAATTCAAATGACTTCCTGGATGTAACCAATTCTTGACTCAGAAATAGTCGTTTTTATATATTTTTACCCTATCATACACACAACATCAAAGCTTTTAGGAGGTCAGCTTCTCTAAGATTCTTTCCTTCCTTCCTTCCTTCCTTCCTTCCTTCCTTCCTTCCTTCCTTCCTTCCTTCCTCCCTCCCTCCCTCCCTCCCTCCCTCCCTCCCTCCCTCCCTCCCTCCCTTCCTTCCTTTCTTTCTGTTGACACTGGGGATGGAATCCAGGGTCTCACATATGCTAGACCACTGACCTAAGGCCCTCAGCCCCTCTTCCCACTTTTAAACTCCAGGTTCTTTAAAGTATAAAGGTTTACTAAAGATGGAATAGGGACATCCATGCAGAAGGGGAGGATAATAAGAGATGTTCCAAAATAAGGTATTTTTAATATACTGAGTCTCCCCTTATAAAAAGATATGTTCAACAAATATCTACTCATCCTCAATCTGTGCTAAGGGATGTTCCAGGTGTAGTTTGGACACTTGCACCACTTCACACACCCATTTCTGCTCATTAATAATTATGTAATGGGCTGGAGAGATGGCTTAGCAATTAGGTGCTTGCCTGCAAAGCCAAAGGACCCAGATTCGATTCCCCAGGATCTACGTAAGGCAGATGCACAAGGTAATTTGTTTGCAGTGCCTGGATGCCATGGCATGCCCATTCTCTCTCTCATCCTCTCTCTTCTCTCCCTCTCAAATAAATAAATCAAAATAAAATATTGAAAATAATAACAATCTTGTAACTGGGGCTAAAAAGATGGCTCAGTGGCTAAAGGTGCTTACTCCACAAGCCTGCAGACCACAGATTGGACTTCAGATCCCCAGCACTAACACAGCCACACACACATCTGTAATCCAAGTCTACAGCAATGGAAGGCGGAGTTGGGAGCAGCATCATGGAACAGCAAGTCTGATCTTTCCAGTGGCAAAACAATTAAGACCCTGTCTCAAACAAGGTGAAGGAGAGGACCAACACCCCAAGGTTATCCTCTAACTTTCACACATGCACATCTATACACACACAACACACACACACACACACAAATAACAACAGTAATAAATGATCATGCAGGGCTGAAGAGATGGCTCAGTGATTAAGGCACTTGCCTGCAAGGCCTAAAAACCAGGGTTCAGTTGCCCATTACCCACATAAAGCCAGATGCACAAAGTGGCACATGCATCTGAAGTTTGTTTTTTGCAGCTGCCTCTGCTCTGTCTCCCTTTCCTTCTTTCCCTCACTCCTCTCTCCTCTCTCTGCTTGCAAATACATAATAAAAATTTAAAAATGAATAAATACATGATCATGTAACCCACATAACCTGCTGGTGGGAACTTGGAACATTCTAAACACAGGAATCATTTTTAGTAGGTTTTAATGAATATTAGGGCTGAATAATCTCTTTTTGTATGTATGTATGGTTTTTTGAAACAAGGTCTCATTCTGCAGCTCAAGCTGCCATTGAGAGCACAGCAATCCTCCTACCTCAGTGCCCTAAATATTGGGACTATAGGCATGAGCAACCAAGCTCTAAATAATCTTTAATAGTAATAACTTTATGCACATAAATTCCCAAACTTTACTTACTGTGGTTTATAGGAAAACTGAAGTGCAGCACAGTAACACACATCCCCCCCATACACATCCCACACACACACACACACACACTTTCTGAGGCACAGAAAGGTTAAGACGCTTGTCCAAAGCCATACAGCTAGCAACAAGGCTCAAACCAAGAGCTAGGATCTAAGCACTAACCACAGCTTTCCAGAACCAAGAGCAACACAGAATTAAAACTGTCATAATAAAATGACTTTTAAACATCCTATTGCTGTGTCTTTTGTGTTCTAAGGCCTGAGAGAAATTTCTCCCATGGGTTTTCATGAAAGCTATGACACAAATGTGTAGACAACACCCTTGGCTATCCTTTACTAATGCTACAGTGATTTTTGAATAGCAGCAAAAAGTGCATGTAACGATTGCTGAAAAAAAAATAAACATCACAAAATTTCTTACATGAAAGGAGTTGTAAAGATCATATTCTGTGCTACATGAAGCCACAGGGAGTTTAAGTACCCAGTTAGGTCTAAATTTATTTTTTGTTTGGCTGGGGTTTTTTTGTTTTTGTTTTTGTTTTTGTTTTTGTTTTCAGTGCTGGGGATCCAACCCAGGAGCCTCCTACATGCTAGGCAAGCACTCTGCTAAGCCCCAAACCCCATCAGTATTTGTTTAAATCCCTACTGATTTAGGCAATTTCAGCTTTAAGTCCATACCTGAAGAACTCTATCTTACTTCAAATGACACATCATAAGCAAATGAGCCCTCTCTGTATTCTTTCACTCTCTGAGGACCTGAATGGGTGACAATCTGACTTAAAATATTCACATGCAACCAATGGTTACAAAGAAATTCCACTTTTCTAGACTTTTTCAGACTACTCCTTGCTCACTTCTTTCTGCAAGGCAGATTTGCAGGCCCTCACCTGCAAACAGTGAAACTTGTCTGCATAAGCACCAGCCCGCTGGTTCTCACAGGTCTGCAAACTCCCAATCAAAAATTACTGCTGCCCCATCAATGTGTCATATAAATGTTGGCATGTTAATTGTGTATTTATAAGATTGTTAATGGTTAGTTAATTTACCTCCTACACTATTATTGTACTTGAAGTGATTTAACGTCTGCTGAGGGAGTTAACAACACGTAACAGCAGATGCGAGATTTTTTTTTACCTTTGCACACTGTCCCCCGACTTCACACCATTAGCATTGGGAAGGTAAGCTGATTTGTGCACATGAGTCCTCAAGACTGAGTCTCAGAAATAATTACACTTATTTTCCACAACAAGAGTGATCACAAGTTAGGAAAACAAAATCTTTTTATTATATATGAAGGTTTCCATTTATAGAAACCAACAGACCAGCTTTTTACTAAGATTTCAACATTCTTTGATCTAGTTAAAACTCAGAATTCATACCTCCTGGAATTTGAAAATAATTGAAATGACAATTAAAATGGAATGCAGTTTATCGCTTTTAAATCTTTCTCTAGCATTCTCCGATTTAACTTTAAATTAAACCTTCATTTATTTTTTAGTCTAGCAAAAATTACTCTTTTTTAACTGCTCTGGGAATTAAAAATCCTTGTGCATATGCCTAACTTCAGTAAGCAGTGAACAGTGAGACCATATATCTGGAAAGCTTATTTTCTCCTCTCCCATTTGTATTTCCACAATTTGAGTAAACGTGCTTGTAGATTAAAACAACAGAAAAGAAGTATTTATTTCAGAAAGAGGCAGATAGAGTGAATTGGCACACCAGAACTCTAGCCACTGCAAACG
The DNA here is from genome assembly GCA_036346955.1 of Dipus sagitta. Lineage (NCBI taxonomy): Eukaryota > Metazoa > Chordata > Mammalia > Rodentia > Dipodidae > Dipus > Dipus sagitta. The sequence goes on from CM070770.1 coordinate 139,058,367, forward strand.
CACTCCAGACGCATGGGCCACCTTTTGCATTTGGCTTTACATGGATACTGGGGAATCGAACCTGAGTCCTTTGTCTTTGCAGGCAAGCATCTTAAGTGCTAAACCATTTCTCCAGCCCTGAAAAGAAATATATATACCTTCTTGCAAATGAAGTTCACCCACTAAGCATCATCTGAGTGCTAGTACTTAGGAATTCTACAAAAATGTATAGCACTGCCTACCCCCAACAGGTTTACGGCAGCTGCAGGCACTACCACACACAGTACAGTAACGTGATACAATGTGTACATCCACCTCCAATGACAATGCTTTCCGAGAGACAGGTAAGTCCCAGAAAGCTTCAGGAAAGGAGAGCATGGCATTTTAAGGAGAGCTGAGCTATCCTTAGCAGAAACACATGTGAGCACATAAGAGCACATGGAAGGTATATCTTTAAAGGCTATAACCTTTGCAGCTCCTCTTATCAACCCATTGACAGGTAGACTCTATATGTCCACTCCTTGAATCTGGGGCCAGGGATATTGTGGAAATAGTGCTGTGGAACTTCCGAAGCTCGACCTAAGATGCTCTGGACTTGGAGCACCTCCAAGTCATTAAAAGAAAAATAATGTTTATTTTGTAGTGTCAGGGCTAGAACTCAAGGCCTTGTGCATGCTTAGGCAAGCACTCTACCACTGAGCTACACTCTCTGCTCCAAAAAGAATTTTCTCATAACTCATATGTTGCACTTTATCTATAATACCCTGCAACGATTTGTTTTAATAGGAAAAAAATATCACTAGAGCCAGGAGTGGTGGCACACGCCTGTAAGCCTAGCACTCTGGAGGTATAGACAGAGGAATCAGAAGTTCAAGGTCATCCTTAGCTACATAGTTCAAGGCCAGCCTAGCCTACAAGAAAACCATCTTAACAAGAGAGGGAGGCAAAGGGAGGAAGAAGAAAAAGGGGGGGGGGAGATAGGAAAGAGAAAGAAATACCACTAAAATTTATACTCCAAGAAAAAGCTCAGTGCTTATTTTAGTGGATTCCAGCACCCCAGGGCACACAAAGGGATTCTCTAAATGCCAGTTTGAATGGTAAGGGTCTAATGGGAAAACAGGCTTTGGTATAATGCTTTATCATAGACAAAACTCTAAATTTTGCTCAATAGATGTTTTCTATGACAAACACAGTGATTGTTTTGAAATAACACTTACTAGCTATCAACAGCTGCACTTCAGACAAACTAATCACCCACCCATCCCCCAAAACTCCATACCTGCCAACATTTCTGGCTGCCGTAAAAATATGCCAGTTTGATGTAACATAGCCCTACCTAAATTATTATTATTTTTCTAATGGGTGTTGTCTCTAACATAATACTTTGATTGACATTTATGAAAATAAATATTTATGAGTTTTACTTTAAGATTTCAGGTAAAAATATTTATAGTTTTACCTAGCATCAAGATATGAATAATGTCAAAGAAACTATACTATTTTTCAATGTGAAATTATTGGCTTGGGAATTTAAACTGTGAAAGCACTCACCTGCTTACAAAACACTCACTCATGGATCTCACAAGTAGTTATAAAACACTGACTATGTGTCAGGCACAAAAGATACAGTGAGAGAGAAAAATTAAAAAGATATGGCTCCTGCCTTCATGGAACTGAAAAGCATATACAGTAGACAGACATCTAAAACAGTTCGAACCTCTCTCAAGTATTGGTGGATCTCACAGGCTTCTAGCCCACAGAACATAGCTGAGGCAATCCCTTGATGACATTCTGCTACATATGAAACTATCTTAGGCAACTGAAGAGAGAGATATTCAGCCAGGGAGTGGGCCTTGGAGAAGCAATCACCATGTTACAGAAACAAAGATACCAATGACTGAAGGCAATCTGTGAATACTTAGAATGGCCCCAGCCATCAGTTAGGAAGAAAAGGAGACAAGAGATCTAAGTCAGAGAGCCACAAGTATATGAATTTTACCAACAACCTGAGAAAGCTTAGGGGCTTCCTCTAGTTAAGCTCCTACCTGAGATCACAACCAACACTTTAAATTCATTCCTGTGAAACCGTAAGAGGGACCCCACTTGAAGCCTAACTCCTCACTGTGAGAACATAAGCTTATAATGTTTTAAAACCAGTAAGTCTATGGCATTGTTATACATCAAGAACAAAATGAAAACAAACCCAAAGGCCTCCACATACTACTCTTCGGGCTCTCTACACTCATCAGTCCCTCCACCTCCTACAACCCCCAGGTCTGCTAGCCTTTGGTAATGACAGCCCTTTATCTAAGACTTGTCTTCTCCTCCAACACAATACTTATCTTCTAGTCCAACTCATTTATCTTATCCCTTGCAAACCCTTCTCCAAATCTCAGGGCCCAAATGGTCTTAAAGGCACTTTTATTTCTACCTTCCTTATAAGCTAATTGCAAAAATACCATTTCTAAGTATCTGCCTGTTTCAAAGTCATAGTCCAATTGTTGGTTTCAGTAACATACTTATCAAAAAGTATAATCTCTCTGTTCCCAAGTCACTTGCTGAGGACCCAGCAACAGTATCAGACATTTAGAATTGTCTAGAGGCATCTCTGGTTGTCACAGTGGAAAAGGGTGCTATTAACATGCAGTAGGAAGACACCAGGGGTATTGTAAAACATGATGCATGGGGCTGGAGAGATTGCTCAGTAGTTAAGGTACTTGCCTGCAAAGTCTAACAATCCTGGTTCAATTCCCCAGTAGCCATATAAAGCCAGATGCACAAAGTGGCACATGCATCTGGAGTTTGTTTGCAGAGGCTAGAGACCCTGGCACACCCATTCCCTCTGCCTCTCTTCTCTCTCTCAGCTTGCAAATAAATAAATAAAATGTTTGAAAAAAAAAAAAACATGATGCTTACACAGGATAGTGCTCACACAAAGAGCCATAACCCCAAAATGTCAATGTCAACAATGCTGAGGTTGAGAAACCTCAAAATGTGGCTTGAAAGCCCTAAATTTGTGGTAATTTCTTAAGACTAAACCAAAGAACTATGCTACTAAAATCTATGTCCAACTTGTAGGATTAGGTTAAGGAGATGATCCCATCATGCAAGCATGAAAACCTTAGTTTGGATTCCCAGCACCTAGCCAGGTGTGGTGGCACACAGCTATCATTGCAGTGCTTGGTAGGTAGAGACAGGAGGACCCCCCAGGCAAGCTGATTAAACAGCACAATCAGTGAACTCTGGTTTCAATGAGAGACTCTGTCTTCATAAATAAGATGAAGAGTGACTGAGGAAGACATTTGAGTTGACTTCTGGCACACGCGTGCGCACGTGCACATGCACACGTGCACACGCACACATACACACACACACACATGTGCACACACAAACAATTACTGGTACCTATTTTAACTTTTCTGAAAGCTTAACATACCCTAAGGAAAACAAAAACCAAAGCTCAAATTACTACTATAAATACAAGTTGTAGTTCCTCAAACTTATCCCTTATTCTAAAAGGCATGCCTGCCTTTCTTTACTTGGCCACTTCCCACTTATTACTTAAGATTCAGCTCAATGGTCAATTCTTCCAAGAACCTTACTAATGATCCCCCTAGGTTAGCTATTCTCTTCTCTATGTTCCCACTACACTGCACTGCATTGTCCTCCTAACAAATAATTAGTCCAGAACATTACCTACAACAGAGCAAGTGTTGAATTTATTCACTCAGCCAATATGCATTGGATGCCAAATGTGCCAGGAACTGTTCTATATACAAAAAAGTATAGAAGAAAAAAGGTCCTGCCCTCATGTAGCTCACATTCTAAAGAAGGGACATAGGCCAACAAAACAGACATTATACTAGCTAGAAGTACTCTAGAGAGAAAGAGTCATGGGTTGCAAGAATGCCTCCCAGAGAAAATGCATCTGCCATACCACCTGAAGCAGAGGAGAGAAAAACCATACAGACATTTGAGAGGAAAGAGTGGCCAAGTAGAAGAGTGCATGTCTGCTTGCTATTCAAAGAGCAGTCAGGAGTCCTGCAAGGGGGCAAAGTAGTGGAGGACAGATAAGCTGTGGAACAGTAGGGCAAGAGGATGGAGAGATGGCTTAGTGATTAAGGCACTTGCCTGCAAAGCCAAAGGACCTCAGTTCAATTCCCCAGAACCCACATGAGCCAGATGCACAAGGTGACACATGCATCTGGAGTTCGTTTGCAGTAGCTGCAGGCCCTGGAGCACCATTCTCATATTCTCCTCTCTCTCTCTCTCTCTCTCTTTCTCTCTCTCTCTCTCTCTCCTTCTCTCTCACAAATAAATAAAAAGTAAAATATTAAAAAAAAAAAAAAAAAGAGTAGGGCAAAACCTGTAGGGCCTTGCAGGCCATTCTAAGACCTATGGTCTTTCTCTAAGAGAAATGAGGAGACAGTGGAAATTGTGAGGAGAGCAATGTGAATATCTAACATAATAAAAGGATTTCCCTAACTGCTTTGTTCAGGAGTGCGTGAATAGATTAATGAGTAAAGGAATGACAAGCTAATCACACTGTAGATTTGTTCCTTTTTATTTATTTATTTTTTGAGGCAAGCCCAATGATGTTTTTTTTTCTTAATGCAAGAAAATAAAAGCGAGAGGGAGAGAATTGGCAAGCCAGGGTCTCCAGCCACTGCAATCGAACTCCAGACACATGTGCCACCTTGTACACATGTGCAGTCTTGTAGGCTTGCATCACTTTGTGCTTCTGGTTTACATGGGATCTGAAGAGTGGAACATGGGTCCTTAGGCTTCTCAGGCAACAACCTTAATCACTAAGCCATCTCTCCAGCCCTTGCTTTCCTTTTCAATAATAAACTGCCTTATACTGGTTTTCTTTGTTGTGTTTCTTTGTTTTTTGGAGGTAGGGTCTCACTCTAGCCCAGGATGACCTCAAACTCACAGTGATTCTCTTACTTCTGCCTCCCCAGTGCTGGGATTAAAGGCATGCACCACCACACCCAGCAAACTTACACTGATTTTCTTAGCTTCTTCAGGGCACTATCTCATCAGTATGTTGCCAATTTCTGGTAGAATGAGACTGGCATCCAATATGAGTAAAGTGTGGCATAAACAGGAAAACAAATGAACCTTTCTTATTCCTAAGGGGCTGTGCCACAATTTAAGTGGGTGGAAAAGACTCCTTGTAATGAGGCTGGCTCAGTATATAGTCTAAGCTTATTTTCCTTTTATTGTCTCATTGGTGTTTGAAATTTGCTTAAACACATGAAGAATGAAAGTGATGTTTCCATGTACCTGACTCTCAGGATACCCACATTAATTAAAAGCAGTAACACAGTTCATTGCAAGGACCACTGAGGAAATCTGAATTTCAGTTTCCCAATTATCAGAGACCTAATTGCATGTTATTGGACAAGTCATTTTTCTCATTCACAAAACTATAGTATAGATTCTATTGCTATCCATGCTTTATAAATCAGTAAACAAAGGCACAAACTTGCCAAAGGCCACATAAATAAAAGGTGAACCCACAGTAAAACCCAGGCAGCCTGGGCCTATAATCTGTTCCAAAACCACACAGTTCCACTCTAAACCCAAGCTGCCTGGCTCCAGAACCCTGCCCCAGAACCACACAGTTCCACTCTAAACCCAGGCTGCTTGGCTCCAGAATCACACAGTTCCACTCTAAACCCAGGCTGCCTGGCTCCAAACCCATTCCAGAACCATAAAGTTCCACTCTAAACCCACACTGCTTGGCTCCACAACCCACTCCAGAACCACACAGTTTCACTCTAAACCCACTCCATCACAATCTTCTTAGCCCATTGCCCATACTAGTCTAAGAAAGGGTTCAAACATCTGCTCATTCCACCACATGTGTAAGTTAGGGATAAAAAAAAAAAAATGCTGTCACAGTCCCTATCCTCAAGAGGAGAGTAAAGCAGAGCTCAATAAAGCACAAGAGCAATGCTAGAGGATTCTGTATGTACTATGGAAACACAAAGGAAAGATATCTAGATGAAACTTCACTAAGGTGAGACAAGACAATGGAGGTTGTTGCCTTACTCAACAGTGAAAAAGGAGCTGGCACCAAAATAACCTACAATACTGGCTCCTTGATCAAAAGTGTTTATAATAAACTCCCTTCAGTTCTGTCCTACAGACTGCAAATTAGTACTAAGCCATCCAAGAGTTACTGCAAAAGCAAAGAGGATTCTTTGTAGTGGGACATGCCACAGAAATGGAGCAGGCTGAGAAGGGTATGTAGTCTGAGAACAATCAAGCACTAGGCCACCTAGGTTCAAATCTAGAATTGGCCACTCACTGTGAGGCCTAAGGAAAGTAACACCTTCTGTGTCTACACTCCCTTGTCTGTAAATGGGAAAAATGTTTTAGGGGGCTACCTCACAAGACTATTGAGCAGATGAATGAAAGAACGGATTTGGGAACTTATGACACTGTCTGGGGCATGGCATGTACCATACAAATGTTCACTACTATTGTTGCTATTACTCCCTGAATCCAAGATGAATCTCCAGTGATGACAAGTTGGATGGTCAGAGGAGGGTCAGAGAACATGAAAGACAGCATGACACTGAAGTTGTAAACATCAGGATACATTTATCCACTAAAACCACATGGAGTTCTAAGTTGCCAACAAATTAGCAGAGAGACTGCTCTGGAAACCATAGAGAAGATTAATCTAGTGGACGGGACAGAGAACTGGTTATAAAGCTGTGACTACAGCCCAGGGAAGTGATGATGAAGTCTGAAAGGAAGCAGTGAAAGATGATTTATCAATTCAAGAACTATTTAAGAGATGAAAAACTTGGTGGCTGAGAGGAAGTGGAGGGGTAAAGTCTATAGTTTATATGACAGCACCATCAAGCAACATTGTCAACTCAAAAGTAGGAGCAGGTTAGCAGGCACAGGGAAGATAAGTTCTTTTTCAGACATAATGAACTTGAAATGACTATGGGTTACCCAGACAGCCATCAAGACCCAAACCTAGGTGACACACACTTGTAATCCTAGCACTTGGGGTACAGTTGGGTCACAAGTTTGAGACCAACCTAGGCTACACAGCAAGATGGGGGGGGGGCCTTATACTTCACAAGAAAGCTCTGAGTAAATGTGGGAGTCATCAACATACAAGTGAAAGATCAGGCCAAAGATATGAATGAACTTGCCCAGGTAGGTATTTAAGGCAAGAACATTCCAGGAACAGCAACAGTTAAAGGCAGGCTGAGGGAAGACTGAGGAGACAGCTCAGTCAATAAAGTGCTTGCCATATAAGCATGAAGAACTGAGGTCAGATACCTAGACTCCACATAAAAGCCTAGTCAATTTGGTAAGTTCCAGGTTCGTAACAGACGAAGGTGGGAATAATCAAAAACCCAATCGTTTGGATTGGAATGGATAAGAAAAGTGTACCACAAACATACAGTGGAATACTACTTGACAACCAAGAACTGATGCTGCTCCAGCACAGATGATATCTGGAAACAGGCAATTGGATTCCATTTATGTAAAGGTTTGAGATCAGCAAAGCCATACAGAGGAAATAGAATACTGGATGCCAAGAGCAGGGGAAGGAGGACTAGGGAGTGACTGCTCTAAATAGACTTCAGGATTCTTTTTTTCTTTTCCAACTTTATTTAGAAATCAAATCCAGATCCCAGTACCCCCCAACACCCTCCCCCACCCCAGCCATAATTTAAATAACTTAGAGACAGAGTGAGAGAAGGAAAGGAGGGAGGAAGAAGAGCCCACTTACAGCTGCCTCAGAGCCCTCTTCTTATCTGTCTTTTCCTTGGTTGCCAGCTTCTTATCATGCTCGCCTGCATGCATCTTGGCCATGGGACCCTCAGCTCCAGCAAGGCCTCCAGGGGCCATGGGGTCAGTGGAGGAGGCTGCTGCACCACTGGCCTGGGCCCGACCAGCCTCAGCTCTCCCGCCACTGGGAGCTTTCCTCATTGAGCCTCCTCATTGAGCGCTGACTCTGGGTTAGGGTGGATCAGCAGGCACTTGATGGTCAGCAGCAGCACATGTCGGATGCCCAGCTCAGCTGTCCAGTCCCTCTTGAGAACATGGACAGAGATCTTATCATCAGCTCCCACATTTGGGTGGAAGACCTTAGTAAGGAAGTAGCCCTTGGGTGGTGAGGCTGGGAAGTCCTTGCCCAGTAAAAGTTTCATGTGGGACAGACCTCCAGCATAGAGGATCCCTTTGTGACCCTCAATGGTGACCTGCAGGTCGGTGAGGTCCTCCTCATTGGGGAAGACCTTAATGCCACTGGGTGGGTCAGCGGTGAGCATGGACACCTCCTTGTATACCGGGTGGATGATGTGAGGCAGCAGGTTCTCCATGTGGGAGCTCATGATTTCAGCTGGCCCGGGGGCGGGGGGACCCAACAACTAACGCTGTGACCACAGAGAGGGCCACGGCACCCAGTTGCACTCTACAACCTCCAGTGACGCGCAGCACCACAAACCACTCTTCATGCTACGCCTACCCAGCCAGCACTAGACTTGAGGATTCTTGACAGGATAACAGAAATGTTTTGGAATGAGATAATAATGATGTTCACATAACTTTGCAAATTTACAAAAGCCATAAACTACATACTGTAAAAGGGTGAGTTTTATAGTATGTGAGTTATATCTCAATAATAAAGGAGGAAATTATGGGCTGGGAAGATGATTCAATGGTTAAAGGTGCTAGCTTCGCGAGTCTGCCAACTAGAGTTTGATCTCCAGCATCCTTCAATCCCCAGCACACATGTAAAGCTGGATGCAAAGCGGTGCATATGTCAGTATCCCCAGCATGCCTATGGCAATGGGAGATGGGGTCAGAATCCAGAAGTTAGCAGGACAGCTAGACTGGCCTTCCCAGTACAAAAAGACAAGAAACCCTGTCTCAAACAAGGTAGAAAGGGAGGACTAACACCTCAAGGTTGTCCTCTGACCTCCACACATGTGCAGTGGAATGTACACACTAACACACACACAAATATTTTTTTAAAAGGGAAAGAGCATAAACCAGGAAAGCTGAAACCCACACTACATCCAAAAATTTCTTTTAGTTCAGATCATTCCAACCCAAGAATGCCAACAAAGTACTTAACTGAGCAGAACTAGCAGGAATCATTTTTTTTTAATTTTACACAATTTATAATAAAAAAAATTAACTCTTCGTGGAAAAACAAGAGGTTCCAAGTCTTTTCTTGGGAAGGGAGGGGGAAGAAGGGGAGAACTGTGAAGCATATTCCTGTACTGGTAGCTAACCTGTGTTCCTAGATGAGGGCGGTACATCCCAGAGCCAAATTCCCCTACACTGCAGTAGCTCCCTCCTCCTCCAGGGCCCAGACAATGTTCTAATCCATACCAGAGCTCCTGCCCAAGAAGCCACAATGCCTCTGTCAGTGGTCTACTGAGGCACCAGTTCCTAGGAAGCAATTCTCTTCATTCATGTTGGAATAAACAAACTGAAAAGGATAAACAAAAAACAGTCTGGCATGACAGAAAGCACAAAGGCTTTGGAGAGCTGGTGTACTCCTAATTCCACCACCTCACAGCTGAGAAAATTGTTAGTTCACAGTATCTCTGGCCTTAGTTCTTGATTAACCTTTTTCTTCTCCTCCTTTCTCCTTCTTTTCCTTCTTTCCTCTCCTTTTCCTTTTTTAGGCAAGATCTCTAGCCCAGACTGACCTAGAACTCACTATGTAGCCTAGGCTGGCCTCAAACTCAAATTCCTATCCCAGACTCCAGACTGCTGAGATCTTAGGCATGAGCCACTATGCCTGGCTCAGTTCTTGATTTTCATAGGATCTCACAAAGCTGCTGCCTCATGGTAAGGCCACAAAATGTCACTTAAGTGTTTATGTTCTTCCCTACTAACCAGAAAGAAAGTTAGTTGCTAGTATTGTTCATTTGGGGTCAATACGGAAAAGAAGACTTATAGGCCCCTTAATTATGACATACTCTAGCAATATGCCCACATTTCAAATGAACATAACATTAGATAGCATATAGTTTCTAAATTGAGAGCCCAAATTATTCTTTCTACAGGTCCTAAAGACATTTAATTCGCAATCCTTTTCTTTCTCTCTGCAGATCTCACCCATTTCTCTTTATCTGGAGAGCATCATCTCTCCACACAGCTACTACAATTGTTTCCTAACTTGTCCTGAAATCTTTCCCTGATTTTGAAAGCTCCTTACCAAGACTGAACCATGCCTGCCCATGCAACCTCGTCCACCACTGGCCTCTCAGTTCTCACCAAGTCTTGAACATAAATTCTCAGGAAATTTTCTCTACACTGCCACCTGACTTCTTCATGTTTATATTCCAATTTAGTTATCACCTGCCCCAGGTAGACGGCTTCGCCAAGTCCAGTGTTGATAATCCTGCACACTCACCTTGATGTTCAGTACTCTTAATATTTATTTTAATTTTGGAGAATGGGTTTAAGTATGTTGCCCTGACTGGCGTGGAACTTGAGAGGCAAACCAGGCTGGCCTCAAACTCATTGAAATCTTCCTACTGGGATTACAGGCACGTGCCACCTGGTCCAGGCATCAACACTAAGAAAACTTCTCAAGGCAGGTTCTACTCAATGTAGTCTGTCCTCTCCCTTCCAAGGCTGCAAGCCCTGCAAGAGCAGGGGCTGTGTTTGTGTGGCTCACTTCTTATACCTATTCAGCAAAACTCAGACTAACAGATGAGAAGACACTACACATATTTTTATTGCAAAAGATTAAAGTTATTTTTAATTTCAAAATATTTACTTAGAGAGACAGAGAGAAGAAGAAGGTAGAGAGAGAGCAAGCGAGCGAGCATGGGCGCACCAGGGCTTCCAGCCACTGCAAACCAACTCCAGATGCTTGTGCATCTGGCTTACATGGCTACTGGGGAATTGAACCTGGGTCCTTAGGCTTCACAGGCAAGTGCCGTAACTGCTAAACCATCTTTCCAGCCCTATTTTTTTTAATTTGTTCATTTTTTTGTTTATTTTTATTTATTTATTTTATTGCGACAGAGAGAGAAAGAGGCAGATCAAGAGAGAGAGGGAGAGTGGGCGTGCCAGGGCTTCCAGCCACTGCAAACCAACTCCTGATGCATGCGCCCCCCTTGTGCATCTGGCTAATGTGGGTCCTGGGGAACTGAGCCTTGAACCGGGGTCCTTAGGCTTCACAGGCAAACGCTTAACTGCTAAGCCATCTCTCCAACCCTCCAGCCCTATTTCTAAAGAAAATAAGATATATAAAAGAAACAATTCCTCATAACATCTGGGGAGAAAAGGACTTAAACACATAAGCATTTCTTTTTTTATTTTTATTTTTTTACTTTAGAGAGAGTGAGACAGAGAGAGAATTGGCATGCCAGGGCCTCAGCCACTGAAATCGAACTCCAGATGCTTGTACTACCTAGTGGGCATGTGCGACCTTCTGCTTGCCTCACACCTTTATGCATGTGGCTTATGTGGGATCTGGAGAGGTGAACACGGGTCCTCAGACTTTACAGGCAAGCGCCTTAACTGCTAAGCCATCTCTCCAGTCCACATATGCATTTCTTAACGCTTATACTAAGTACACTGTAGAGAGCTAAATAGCCAGGCATGGTGGTGAACATCAGTAATCCAGTAATCCAGCAGAGGCAGGAGGACTACAAGTTTGAGGGCAGCCTAGGCTTTATAGCAAGTCTGTCTCTGCTCTGTCTCTGACACACACACAAACACATGTACATGCACACACATGGAGCCCCAGTAGGAATGGTGCTCTTAACATTGTTCTTAAACTCTTTATTTTCCTTAAGTGGAAAAGGTATGTACTTGCCATTTGTAAACATTATACTGAAAAATGAAACAACCCCCCCCCCAGAATATTAAGACACACTAAACAGAACTGTGCTCACTTCAAATAGCTCACCAACTGAAGGTTACTGTGAAGTACTTCAAATTCCATAAGCACTCTGGATGGAATGTGGAAAGAAATGTTCCCAGCACAGACTAAAGTACAGAAGGTACAAAGAAAATGAAGCTTGATGAGTGATTACCTAAGGAGGTTGAAACTGATGATGAATATATTGCTCTGAAGTTACTAACCAGGCTTCTGTTTCTGAGATAGAGTCAAGACACAACATATCTAACACGTCCCAAGTATAAATAGTAGTGTCTAATCATTCAATATAACTAGAATAATTTCCTTTACCTAGTTTAAGACATATACATCTTTATCATATTTCAGATTTAGGTTTTTTTTTTTACTTTGGATTTTATACCATCAACTTGATTTCTAATCATGTTTTTTGCCTATGCTAACGAGAAGCTATCTAACTCAGAATGTTAGTATCTCTTTGGAATGTGACCACTCTTTTAGTTCTGTTCATATGCAGCAACTTTAATCTAGTGATCAGAGCTCCATTAGCTTGTGAAGAAACAGTTTCTTGGGTAAGAGGAATTGCCCCACACAAGGATCCTAAGCAAATAAACAAGTACAAAACAGGCAGAGATTATAAATTAGGGCAGACAAATCTGTATCTAGCCCCACACTGATAAAGAGCATTCTATCAATACAGTGAAATGCTAATCTCCTAATTAACAACCTAATTAGGTAATTATGGCTTTGCAGAGGGATGCCGAAATGAAATATGACAACATGGTCACCTCTTTATATGGCACCTGTGGGCCTTTTCAGCTGTCACTGCAGAGAGTGCAATATCAATTTGAGCAGAAGACAAAATACTGTCATCTCTCATTCTGATAATAAGCAGAATGCTTTGGAAAGATGCAGTTTACAAAAGAAACAACTTCCCTGATATTTTCCCAATTTCAGTAAGCTCAAATACTTATTAAATTAAATGCATGTTTTTATACCATATGCAGGAGAATTAGCATGCATAGTTTAAAAAAAAAAAAACCTAACTGGCCATAATGCTTAATGTGCATGCTAAAACTATTTCAATTATGAAATACATGATAATGAGGAAAGCGTATAAAGCAACAATTCATCATGGTATTTTAACATTCATGCTTCTACTGACACCAGAAAAATGCAAATCTAAACAAATTTGTCTGCAATTTTTTCCTAAAAAAATTTTTTAAAAAGACAGAATTAAACACCTGTGAAAGTAAATTAAAATAGAGACAAAACCTGAAGAATCCCTGAGCAGACAAAGTCAGTTAGACTTTACACATGACCTTAACCTTGTTTGATTTGCCAACATTAATGAAACTTAATGGCGTATTTCTTATAAATTCTAATCCTAAAGAAAAACAGAACTTAACATCCAACCAGTCAGAAACAGCCAATCAACTTACAATCCAATAACAAGGGAATCCTTGGTGGGATAGATCAAATAAGGCAATGTACAACTTCAATCAACTAGTCTTTGCCATATTTCCATTTCTTACCTCAAAAATCTTCCTCTTGCTTTCCCTAGTATGACACCTGAACAACATCTGGTTTAGAGCCCCTCAATCTATTAGTTGCTGTTTTCTTAAAAATTCTGTTGCACCTTACCCTATTTCTTTTAACCACAAATAATTTTCTATATGAAAAAAGCACTTCCTGATATAAGCTGTAAACTCTATGTATCAAACATCAACCTCAATTTCACAGAGGAATGCATCCCCTCTGAAAGTCAAGACTGTCACAGGCCTATCACTGTCCCCCTGGACTCAAAAGAGACAGCACGAGGACACTAGTTCCCCAACATAACTATAATTCTGTAATTTTTAAAACATATTTTATTTATTTGAAAGAGATAGAAAGAGTCAGAGAGAGAATGAGAATGGGCACACCAGGTCCTCCAGCCATTGCAAACAAACTCCAGACACATGTGCCCCCCCTTGTGCATCTGGCTTACATGGGTCCTGGGGAATCGAACCTGGGTCCTTAGGCTTTGCAGGCAAGCACTTTATAACTGTTAAACCATCTCTCCAGACCCTGTTTATTTTTTTTCTTTTTTTGAGATATATTACAGGTGTGCCCCACTACACCCATCTGCAGTAAATATTCTTGAACATGAGTATTTTTCTATATCTAGTATCATTTCCTAAAACTAAAACCACAAGCTTAAAGGCATGTATAACTCCCTAATATAGCTTCTAATAAATGCTACCCAAGGTCATTTTAGAAAAGCTTTACCAATTTACAACCCCACAAGTAATAAATGAGTGACCTTCTCACCACCAATCTTTGACAGCAATGAATTTGTTTTACTAAATCTTTAAACTCCATTCATATCACAAGGTTATACCTGTAATCAAATATACTCACAACATAATCAAAAACAACTTTCTGTAATCATTAACTTTAAATGACTAAGGAGAATGGTCAGAGCTGATGACAATCCCCAAAACAAGGGCCAGTTCCAACACCCAAATCTAGAGCAACATGAAATGTTAATAACTAAAGCACTAAATTTAGAGTCAGAAGGCAGCTGGGTCAAGTCCCGCTTCACCACTACTGGACAGCCTATAGCTTGAAGCAATTCTTCTGTAAGCTTCATGAGCTTCAGTTTCCCTAAATTTCAGCACTGCTAAAAATAAGACTGAGGTCAACAGAATACCCCTTGTTCCAATCACTTCCAAGGGTAGTCAAGGGCACAAAGCAAAAAAAGTCAAACAAGAAAGTACAAGAGTCTAATGGTAGTTAACAGATCCATTTAACAGCCCACAAAACAGCATGTCAAAACTTGTCTCAACAGTGCACAGTAGGTACATGTGCTAAGTAATTCTCCAAGCACAAATGAAATTGACAAGACTAATTTCATGATCCAGACATAAAAATAAGTCTCGTTCCTTCACAATTGCTCCGTAGTGTCATTGCTTATTACACTGTACTAGAATCTAGGATGTCTTGTGCCCTGGACACTGGTAACTGCATCTCTCTTGTAGCATCATAGTTCCTATTGGGTACTGGCACAAATGACTGCAATAAGTTTTCACAGGTACTGTTTGAGATTAACATTACTATCACCACTTTGCAAAGTGTCTGGGTCTCACAGATAGCTGACAGCTGTGAAAACCCAGGTGGGTGTGGTTTCAAAGTCCTACTTTACACTGCTGCAACAATCACACCATGCTTCAGTTCTCTACATGTTAATAACAAAAGTTTATTCCAAGAGCTACTGCTGGAGCAGTGGGGTATGGCTCTGTGGTGAAAGTACTTACTTGCAAAGCCTATCAGCCCAGGTTTAATTCTCCAACTACCCATGTAAAGTTAGATGGGCTTTCACTTGCAGTAGCAAGAGACCCTGGCACTCCCTCATGCACACACACATATATAAATAAAAATAAAAAATAAAAACAGCCAGGCATGGTGGTGCATGCCTTTAATCCCAGCACTCGGTAGGCTAAGGTAGGATTGCTCTGAGTTCAAGGCCACCCTGAGACTACATAGTGAGTTCCAGGTCAGTCTGAGCTACAGCAATACCCTATCTCAAAAAACAAAAACAAAAATTTAAAAAGCTACCATTTCCAAAATAATAACATTCCTTTCCTTCAAACAATTTCCTACCATTTCTCTGTGTATGACAGTACTAATTTATACATAGTACCTTAAAATGAGTCCACAGGGGGGCTGGAAGGATGGCTTAGCGGTTAAAGGCGTTTGCCTGCAAAGCCAAAGGACCCAGGTTTGATTCCCCAGGACCCACGTTAGCCAGATGCACAAGGGGGTGCAAGTGTCTGGAGTTCGTTTACAGTGGCTGAAGGACCCGGCATGCCCATTCTCTCTCTCTCCCTCCCTCCCTCCCTCTTTCTCTGTCAAATAAATAAATAAATAAAAATTAAAATGAGTCCACAGGGAACAAAAAATGTTAGTTTTTGAACTTTGTACACACTGACCACTTTATTTGTACTAATAATGAAGGCATATTCATGAAGGCACACTCAAATGTAGGTTATTATCAAGCTAATACCACACATACTTGGGGGTAAATGTGACATAACAGTCCATTTTTTTTCACAAGCAGTTACTAGATCTTAATCATAATAGTTATTCGAGTACCTTTTTGCTTTTTCCAGAATTTCAAGGGTTTTCTTTAAAGCAGTTTCTCTCCATTTTCTCACTTTCAATTACTTAAAGCTGTTTCCTACTTTTCATCCAAATTTTGTGTTTTCTATATTAAATCTATTTCCTCAATACATCCAGACCACTACCAAGTAGAGTAAGTAAATTGTGGGTGACTGCTCATTTTTATATTCCATGTTACTTCTTAGTACAATAGCATATGAATGGAAACAAGTGTCTAAAGGATCAGTACATCTTCAGTTTTCACCTTGTAGAAGAAGGGTATTAAAAATATTTTTAGGGGGGAGGGAGGGCATTACCATGGGGTATTTTTTATAATCACGGAAGTTGTTAATAAAAAAATTGAAAAGAAAAAAATAAATAAAAGAAACACAACAAATGTAAAAAAAAAAGATTTATAAATGAAAAAAAAATTTTTTTAACTAAAGAAGCCTTTTTATACTTCCCCCTTCCTCATCTTCCCCCAAGTGATATAACCCACTATCTGTAATTCCAAGTTGACTGCTCAGCTCTTGAGAGTCAGTCCTGGCAGCTCATGCACCCCCCCCCAATAAAAAATTCCATCTTTGCCTCAAAAAAAATTTTTTTTATGGGAGGAGGATCACCATGAGTTCGAGGCCACCCTGAGACTACATAGTGAATTCCAGGTCAGCCTGAGCTAGAGTGAGATCCTACGTTGGAAAGTCTACATATATATTAAATGCATGAAAGTACTGGGCTGGAAACTCCATGACCATCTTTCTCTCACTCTGCTGAGTGTCTCTCTACTCTTATGTATAGTTCACAAAACAGTGTATATTACAGGGAGCACAGGGCCTATCCAGTCCTGTCTGGGAGGAAGTCATGAACAAGGAACACAGGGAAGTGCCCAGCAGGAGCTCCTACCTGCTAGCAAGAGAGGTGAATCAGCACATGAAATATGAGACATTTCCCATGGGGGTCTGCCAGTAATCAGCAAGGTGACTAAGCAGGTCAATACAATCAGAAAGATAGATATCCTGAAAAAACTTTATTCAGCAAGACTTGAATTTCATTCTTCATTATCCAGAGGGGAAAAAAGATCCAAAGACTTGTGACTTACCCAGATTCCAAAAGCTATTAATAGTATAGCTGTATTTAGGACACAAGTCCTTATCAGGCTACTGCACATTCTAAAGCACTGCATTTCCCTGGCTGCCAAATTCTTCATCTCATGATTATTCCCTTTGATAATCTCAATTATTTTAAAGGATTATGAAAATTAAAGGAAGCATGTTACCCAAAAGCATTATCAAATTTACAAAACTACTTAATGGTATTGTGGAGAATACCAAAGAAAGCAATGAGAGGGCTGGAGAGATGGCTCAGCAGTTAAGGCACTTGCCTACAATTCCTAATGATCTAGGAACAATTCCCTAGTACCCACATAAAGCCAAATGCACAAAGTGGTACATGCATCTGAAGTTCAATTACAGTGGCTAGAAGCCTTGGCATGCCCATTCTCTCTCTACCTCTCTCTCTAATAAATAAAATATTTTTTAATAAGAGAAAGTGATGAGAGATTCTTTGGCATTTAAAGTGCTAAGAGCACCAAACAAAAGCATCAAGAAGCCGAGCATGGTGGTGTAAGCCTTTGATCCCAGCACACGGGAGGCTGAGGTAGGAGCATTGGTTTAAGTTCAAGGCCAGCCTGAACAAATTCTAGGTCAGCCTAGGCTGGAGTAAGACCCTACCTCAAAGGAAAAAAAAAAAAGCATCATGAGGTCATCTCCTCATCCAAACCCCATCCCTCCTAATATTTGACCTGCTAACTCCTAAAAATATCAGCACAAACTAAAATGTCCCTCAACTCTGGCAATATACCAGACTTCTTATTCACAATCAGAACTATGTTGTAACTCCTGCTTTGTAAACTGAACACTCAAATTTCAGCAGCCAGGTAATCAGAGTTTGTGATCAGGCAGTCTACCACTGCATACAACCCACAAATGTGTTTTGTACTATGTAGTTGATTGAATGTAGATGTATGTCCCCCCCCCCCATAGCGTCAGAAATTTTTGACTAAGCTTCCTATTTCAGACCTTTGCAGCCTGCTGCAGGTGTCACTGGGGGTGGATCTTTTAGTCCAGCTCTAAGGTGTACAAAGAGCTTTTTTGAGCACTGGCTACTGGTTGTACCTCTGCTATGCAAATGTGCCAGTTTCTTCTGCTCTGATGGAACGTTCCCTAAATCTGCAAACCTGAAATTATCACTTTCTTCTAATATACTGCTTCTGGTTGAATGTTTGTCCCAATAACAAGAAAGTAATTGCAACAGAGTACATAAAAAGTTGTAAAATGGGAAACTTTTAAACCAGATGAATTAAAATCCAGACTTCTGGGATAAAGAGATGGCTTAGTTGTTAAGGTGCTTGCCTGTGAAGCCTAAGGACCCAGGTTTGATTCCCCAATACCCACATACGCCAGATGCACAAGGTGGTGCATGCACTGGAGTCCATTTGCATTGGCTAGAGGTCCTGATACACCCATTCTCTCTACCTGCTTCTTCCTCTCACTCTTTCCTTTCCCTCCCCATCAATTAAATAAATAATAAATAAAATAATTTTTTTTAATCCAGACTTCTGGCATTAAATTTTTTAAAATACTTATTTGATAGAAAGAAAATATGAATGGGCGTGCCAGGGCCTCCTGGCCCTACAAAAGTGATGCATGTGTCACATTGTGTATCTAGCTTTACCTAGGTACTGGGGAATTGAACCCAGGCCGTCAGGCTTTGCAAAGCAGATGCCTTTAACTGCTGAGCTTTCACTCTAGGACAGCATCTGGCATCTTAAGAAAAAAAATCAGAATATCCAAGGAAAATGGGTCTAGTGCCTCACAGGACAACAAGAAACAAAAACAGAGCAGTACCTGCGATCTTTTTTTTTTTTTTTCTTGAGGTAGGGTTTCACTCTGGCTCAGGCTGACCTGGAATTCACTATGTAGTCTCAGTGTGGCCTCGAACTCATGGCGATCCTCTATCCTCTGCCTCCTGAGTGCTGGGATTAAAGGCGTGCGCCACCATGCCCGGCTACCTGGGATCTTTTGACTTGGCAATTGTTCCTAAACCACCAAGACCCATCTTATGTATTTTCTTGCATAAAAAGCACTGTATTTGGAGACCTCTGAAATAGATGAGTTGATAAAGACTTTTTACTTTTTGAGGGTACTTCTCTCAATCTTATTCACTCACTTACTGTGTAACACTTGGGTAACACACTTAACCCCAAGGACTTATGTTACTCATATGTAAAATGTGGGGAGTATCACCTGATTCCTAGAACCATGAAGATAAAAGCATTCATCCAGAGGATGCATGTGTGGAGTGAGTAGACCAGATCTCCCTGTTCCGCCCTCCACCCCCCCACTGCCGTTCCCTGGTCCCAGTCCTGGTTGGTTCCCCTGCTGCTGGCTCGAGGCTGCCTAAATCCTGCAAGCTTGCTGAGGAAGCAGGCCCCTTGCTCCGCCATCCTGACTGAAGGGGCCCTGGGCCCCAACCCACTGATCCCCTGCTCTGGAGGGTGCACATGGAGTTGAGTAGGCCAGATATCCCTGTTACTCACCTCCCAGTTCCCTGGTCCCAGCAGGTTACCCTGCTTCTGGATGGGAACTGCCTGGACCCTGTGAGCTTGCTGCAGAAGCAGGCCCCTTGCTCCACCCTTCCTGATTTAATGGCCCCTGGTCTCCAACTCCTGGATCTCCTGCTCTAGAAGGAGCGTGTGTAGAGTAAGTAGGCCAGAACTCCCAGTTCCTTCCCCACTGCCCACTTCCTTGGTCCCAGTATCCCTGCTGCTGCCTGTGGCCTGGTCACTGTGTGTGGGCTGAGGAAACAGGTCTTTTGCTCAAGTTTCCTGATTGACTATTTCGTGGGTACCCAAATCCCTATTCCCCTGAGCTGGACTCTTCCTCCTGGCTCTCCAGCTTCCCAGCTTCTGGTTCCCCAACCCTTGATCTCCGCTGAAGAGTATGTGCAAGAGGAGTGATTCAGCCAGAGCTTTCATTATTCCATTTACCAGGTCCCCAGGAACCTATGAAGTACTTACTTGCAATCTCCACAATCTGCACATCATATACCAATCTGGTTCACATTTAAAACAGAACACCACTGAAGATCCTTCAAGGACAAATACTTGCTTCCCCTTCAATAGAATAAAATGTTTCCTCAGGATGGGAAGACCACAACACAAAAACAAAACAAAACAACAAAAGTCAGAAAACTGAGAGATCTCCACCAAGGATGCCTAGTCCCACAATGGAAGCCTCCAATAAAATGATAGAAAAATCAATAGAAGTTGAATCTCAAAATGAAAAGCCAATAACCAATATGACCCTGATCAAAATAACTGCAGAACTGGAAGCAAGTCATGAAAAACCTAATAAGCACATAAGTGAAATTGAGTAGGATTGTCTCTCAGAGTACTCAGCTTTTAACACTAGGCTTAACTTAATTGAAGAAAGCCTTACAAGCCTCAAAAGAGATATAAAAGAATTAAAGATGAGTCAACAAATAGAAAATCTCAATAACCAGCTGATTAAGTTTAATGAAGAATTGATCAAATACAAGAATGAATTCCAGGAAGCATCAAGAAAACTAGAACTCAAACTGAAATTGTACTTCAAAAAAGAGATAGACATGATGCAAAATAACACAACAGAAAACAAAAATCAAACAGAGCTTTTGAAAACATCTCTAGAACCCCTCATAAACAGAGTGACTCATGTGGAAAACAAAACCTCTGAGCTGGAAGAAAAAACAGAAGAAAATGATCAGGTCAAAAACCTTGCTAAATTCAAAAAATCATGCAAACAGAATACGAAGGAATTGTGGGATACCCTAAAATCACCAAACATCCAGATCATAGGTATACCAGAAAGAGAGGAAAACCAGGCCAAAGGTTTAGGGAACATATTCAACACAATTGTTGCAGAAAATTTTCCCAATCTCTCAAAATAGAGGCCAATCCAGATACAAGAAGCTAACAGAACACCAAATAGACAGGCCAAAGAAGAAATTCTCCAAGGCACACACTATATTTAAAACGCTTAACAATAAAAACAAAGAATGAGTACTAAAAGCAGCAAGAGAGAAACAACTCACTACATACAAAGGCAATCCCATTAGAATTACCCCAGATTTCTCAATGGAAACCCTGAAAACCAGAGGGCCTGGAATGAAACACTTCAAAGTCTAAAAAGTATGACTTCTAACCCAAGCTACCCTGCCCAGCAAAAGTATTCCTCATAATAGATGGTGAAAGGAAAACTTTCCATGAAAAAAGTCAATTCTGTGATTATATGAACACAAAGCCAGACCTATAGAAATACTTCAGGGAAAATACCACACAGAAGAGTCAAAAACCAACCTCAAGAGCCCACAAGAAGATCACAAAAACCAAAACTAGACCAGGCTCAAAAAAGTACAAAACACAAGAAAGCACCAAACCCCACAAAGCACCCCATCATCAAAGCTGGGTGTGGTGGTGTGTGCCTTTAATCCCAGCACTCAGGAGGCAGAGGTAGGAGGATCGCCATGAGTTCGAGGCCACCCTGAGAATACATAGTGAGTTCCAGGTCAGCCTGGGCTAGAGTGAAAACCTACCCCCCCCCAAAAAAAATGGCTGGAGAGATGGCTTAGTGGTTAAGCGCTTGCCTGTGAAGCCTAAGGACCCCAGTTCGAGGCTTGATTCCCCAGGACCCATGTTAACCAGATGCACAAGGGGACGCATGCGTCTGAAGTTTGTTTCCAGTGGCTGGAGGCCCTGGCGCACCTATTCTCTCCCTCTCTCTCTAACTGCCTCTTTGTCTGTCTGTCACTTTCAAATAAATAAACAAAAATAAACCAAAAAATATTAAAAAAAAAAATCAAACAACCCAATTAAAAAAAATGGGCTATGGAACTAATTAGAGAGTTCTCAAAAGAAGAAATGCAAATGGCATATAAACATCTAAAAGAATGTTATACATCCTTAGCAATCAGGAAAATAAAAATTAAAACTACTTTGAGATTCCATCTTACTCCTTTCAGAATGGCTACCATCAAGAAAACAAATGACAATAAATGCTGGCAAGGCGGTGGAAAAAGAGAAACCCTTCTACACTGTTGGTGGGAATGTAATCTGTTACAGCAATTGTGGAAATTACTGTGGAGGTTCCTAAGACAGCTAAAAATAGATTTACCGTATGACCCAGCTATACTACTCCTAGGCAAATATCCTAAAGACTTGTCTCACTACCTTAGAGACACGAGCTCAACCACGTTTATTGCTACTCTATTCACAATAGCTAGGAAATGGAACCAGCCTAGATGTCCCTCAACTGATGACTAGATAATGAAGATGTGGCACATTTACACAATGGAATTGTATTCAGCAGTAAAGAAAAATGAAATTATGAAACATGCAGGACAATGGATGGATATGGAAAGGATTATAATTAGTGAGGTAACCCAGGCCCAGAAAGCCAAATGTCATATGTTCTCTCTCATATGTTGATCCTAGCTACGAATGTTTGGATTTCTATGTGAGTTGGAATAAAACTCAGTAGCAGAGGCCAGTAAGCTAGAAAGTAGATATAAAGGGAATAGAAGGGGGGGGGGGACTTAAGAAGATGATATTGTATATATGTTAGAAGAACAGATTACTGGGGGGTGGAAAGGCCTAAGTGAGGTCGAAGGAAGATATTGAGTAAAGGAAAGGTGGAGGGAAGGCTAATCAAAACCTAAGAGGGTAGGAATAAGTCACATGGAAACCTATTTTTTGGACAATGACACACTCAGAAGCCATAGACTGTTACCAGAAAATTTTCAGTGCTAGGAATGGGATACCTTCCAGTGACTTCTTGGCCAGAAAAGTCCCTGATGCCCATAAAACACTATAGGCCATTGCTGAGGCTCTTCCACCAGTAATAGATAGTAAGACCATACTGCTAAAGAATCCACATGCAGGCTGGAGAGATGGCTTAGTAGTTACAGTGCTTGCCTACAAAGCCAAAGGACCCAGGTTTGACTCTCCAGGACCCACATAAGCCAGATGCACAATGGGGGAGCAGGCATCTGGAGTTTGTTTGCAGTGGCTAGAGGCCCTGGCATGCCCATTCTCTCTTTCTTTCTCTCTCTCTCCCTCTCTCTCTCTCTTCCCCCCCCCCCCCCCCGCCTATTTCTGCATCTCTCTCTTTTTCAAATAAATAAGTAAATAATAAAATATTTTTAAAAAAAAAAGAAAGAAAGAAAAGAATCCACATGTTTGGGCTAAAAGGTCACTGAGAAATCCTACCACAGCAGGGCTGAAAACCTCCTTTGTTTAGACCAGCTGACAGAAGGCTGGAAAAAACTATACTGCATGCAGTTCCATGGAAGAGACAAAAATCACCAATGGAGATAAACAACAATGGACACTGCAAGCCTTAAATTTGGCCAGTTAGGCCAAATGAGCCAACAGGTGTAATAGTGGCATGTCTGGTATGGGAAAAATCAACTACTCCCTAATTAGATTGGAAGCCTGCTCCACAGGAGGGAATACATACCTGATACTGAAAAACTATGATGGGGGAAATCATTAGCCCTAGAGGTATAATACCTGCTGGGGTCTGGCTAAAGGTATATATTATGCTCACCAACTGCCCAATAAGCACTTCTCTTAATGTTCATACCCATTATTAACGCTACTCTCACTTTTGGTTAGAAAAGTTTCTCTTTTCAGATGGCAGTGACCTTGATGACTCAGAAGGCACCATAGTGCTGAGAAGTGACAGAGGAGTGCTCAGCACTGAAACATCTCTATCACACCTTCCAAGATTAAGTGGCCACTGTGGAAGAGGTGGCGGGAAAAGGAAGGGTAGGACATATTATAATGCACTCTTCCAGGCAAAAAAAAAAAAAAAAAAATGGCCTGGATATCCATGACCTCACAGTCCCTGACACCACCTACACAAGACCATCATAATAGCAGAAAGATGATGACATTAAAATAAAAGAAAGACTGATTGGGAGGGGGAAGGAGTATGACAGAGAGGAGTTGCAAAGGGTAAAGTCAGGGAGAGGGAATTACCATGCTTTACTGTCTATAATTAAGGAAGTTGTAAATAAAAATAATAATTTTTTTCAAAAAAGAAACCCACCTCACTGCTACAGACAGACACCTCCTTAGGTAAGAGGATGGAAATGATATCCCAAGCAAATGGAAAAAACAAGAAGATCTTGATATACATATTAATATCTGATAAAATAGACTTCAAACCAAAAATAACCAAAAGGGACAAAGAGGCCACTTCTTACTCATCAGGAGACAATCCAACATGAGGACAACACAATCATGAATCTACATGCACCAAACACAGGTACACCACAGTTTATAAAACAAAACCTACTTGATAACAAAACAGAAATAAGCACCAACACCATCAAAGTTGGAGACTTCAATATTCCACTATCATCAATAGACAGATCATCCAAGCAGAATATCAACAGAGAAATAATATAGCACAACAACACCATAGATCAAGGAGACCTAACAGCCAACTCCTGACTTTCCAGCCCAATTCTACAGAATACAAATTCTTCTCAGCAGCCCATGGAACATTCTCCAAAATAGACCATATATTAGGCCATAAAGCATGCCTCGATAAATTCAGGAAAACTGAAGTAACTTCCTACATCATATCAGATCCCAATGCTTTAAAGCTAGAAATCAACAACAAAGACACATCAGGAACTCCACCAGCAAATGGAGGCTGAACAACACACTTTTAAACAATGAATGGGTTGTGGAAGAAATCAAAAAAGAAACTGCAAAATTCCTAGAATTGAATGATAATGAAAACACAACATACGAAAACTTATGGAACACAATGAAGGCAGTCCCAAGGGGAAAATTCACAGCGCTAAATACCTTCATAACAAAGACAGAGAGATCCCAAGTTAATAACCTCACTGTCCACCTAAAAGCATTGGAAAAACAAGAATTCAACTCTAAGAGTTGCAGACAGAAAGAAATAATCAAAATCAGAGCAGAAATTAATGAACTGGAAACTCAGAAAACAATTTTTTAAAAATCAATGAAATGAAGAGCTGGTTCTTTGAAAAAATAAACAAGATTGATAAACCCCTGGTCAATTTGATCAAATTAACAAAATCAGAAATAAAAAAGGAGAGGTCACAACAGACATCAATAAAATTGGAAGAATCATCAGGACAGACTTCTGAAACCTCTACTCCACAAAATTGGATAATCTAGAAGAAATGGATGAATTCCTAGCCACATACCACCTACCCAAGACAGAGTTACAAGAAAAGAAAACTACAGGCCTGATGAACTTAGATGCAAAGATCCTGAACAAAATCCTCACAAACGAAATTCAGCAACATATCAAAAGCATTATCCACCTTGATCAAGTCGGCTTCATCCCAGAGATGCAGGGATGGTTCAACATACGGAAATCAGTCAACATAATACACCACATAAATAAACTTAACCATAAGAACTACATGATCATCTCAATTGATGTACAGAAGGCCTTTGACAAAATATAACACCACTTCATGATCAAAATGCTAGAGAGAATAGGCATGGAGGGTTTATAACTCAACATAATAAATGCAATATATAAAGCATCTAAAGCCCAAATAATACTTAATGGGGAAAGATATACGGAGTTCCCATTGAGATCAGGAACAAGACAGAGGTGGCCAGTCTTACCACTGCTCTTCAACATAGTACTAGAAGTCCTAGCCCAAGCAATAAGACAGGAGAAAGAAATAAAAGGGATACAAAATTGGAAAGGAATAAGTCAAATTAACCCTATTTGCAGATGACACGATTCTGTACATAAATTACCCAAAAGTCTACATCTCAAAATTTCTAAAGGTGATTAATTCCTTCAGTAAAGAGGCAGGATACAAAAACCAATGCACAAAAATCAGTAATCTTCTATATGCAAAGGACAAAAGATACAGAGAAGAAATTAGTGACACTCTCTCATTTTCAATAGCAACAACAAAAAAAATTAAATGCCTTGGAATAACATTAACCAAGGAAGTGAAAGACCCATATAATAAAATAAAAAAAAAAGAAAGAAAGAAACTAAAGAGTACTTGAGAAGATGGAAAGGCCTCCAATGCTCCTGGATAGGTAGAATTAATATTGTGAAAATGGCAATTCTACCAAAAGCAATATGCAGAGTTAATGCAATACTTATAAAAATTCTAGCATTATTCTTCACAGAGATAGAAAACAATGATCTCAAAACTCATATGGAATGGCAGCAGGCCTCAGATATCCAAACATATCTTTAGCAAAAGAAACACCTCTGAAGGTATCATCATGCTTGATCTAAAGCTATATACAAAGCCATCTTAACAAAAACAACATGGTATTGAGATAACAACAGAAACATAGGCCAATAAAACAGAATTGAAGACTTAGACCTTAGGTCAAGTAACAACAGCTACTTGATTTGACAAAGGTGCCAGTAATGTAGACTGGAGAAAAGACAGCATCTTTAACAAATGGTGTTGGACATATTGGATGACAATATGTAGAAAAATAAAACAAGACCAACTCATCTCACCATACACAAAAATCAGGTCCAAATGGATTAAAGACCTCAGTATAAGACACAAAACTCTTCTCCTACTGGAAGAAAAAATAGAGGGAACTCTCCACAATATAGGAGTGGAGAAAGACTTCCTGAACAAAACCCCAGTAGCCAAAGAAATTAAAACACTCACTCAACCAATGGGATCTCATGAAGCTAAAAAGCTTTTGCACAAACATACCACAAGCACAGCCAACAGATTACCCACTGAATGGGAGAAAAATCTTCACCAGCTATACCACTGACAGAAGCCTAATATCTAAAATCTACAAAGAACTCAAAGACTAAACAATAAAAAAATCAAACACCACACTCCAAAAATGGGGTAGAGAACTGAAAAGAGAGTTCTCAGAGGCAGAAATACAAATGGCTAACACACAGTTAAGAAAATGTTCAACATTCCTACCCATTAGAGAAATGAAAAATAAAATAACTTTGAGATTCCATCTTGACTCCAGTAAAGATGGCAATCATTAAAAAAAATGTAACAACAAGTGTTAGCAAGGATGTGGGGAAAGAGGAACCCTCATCCACTGCTGGTGGAAATGTAAACTTGTACAACCACTACAGAAATCAATGGGGAGATTCCTAAAAAAGGATGAACAAAGAGCTACCAACAGACCCAGTTATTCCCTTACTGGGCATGTATCCTAAATGTTCCATGTTTCACTACAGAGAGAGTTGCTCAACCATGTTTATAGTTCCTCAATTCATTATAGCTAAGAACTGGAATCAACCCAGGTGGCCACCATTTGGATGAATGGATTACAAAGTTGTGGTACATTTATGCAATGGAATTCTACACAGCAATAAGAAAAAAACAATACAGTGAAACCTGTAGAAAAATGGACAGGGCTGGAGGGAAAGCTTACTGGTTAAAGCGTTTACCTGCAAAGCCTAAGGACCCAGGTTCAACTCCCCAGAACCTATGTAACCCAGATGCATAAAGGGGCGCATGTGTCTGGAGTTCATTTGCATGGTTGGATGCCCTGGCGTGCCCATTCTCTCTCTTATCTGCCTCTCTCTCTCTCAAAATGGATAAATAAATATAATTTTTAAAAACAACAACAAAAGAAAAATGAACAGACTTGGAAGAGATCATACTCAGCAAACTCTCACAATCACAGAACAAATGCATGGTCTCAGTCATCTGCAGTCTCTAACCTGGACCAGCTTGAGTTGCTAACATACCTGCTACGCAACTCAAGGCCCAGACAACAGGGATGGAAGGGAAGGGAGGGAAGGGGAAAAACAAACACTAAACTAAATTCAAAATGAAATAGTACTATAGAAATCTTTATCCTTAGAGACAGACTCAAAGATATAACCCTCAACAGGAATAAGGGGGAAGCACCTGAATAGAAGGGCCCTGGAGCAGGTGGGATGAAGCCTAAGCTTAAAAAATATAAGGAAAGACCCTATTGCTGAAGACATCATATGCTGCCGACACAGAGCATGGAGAGACCTGGCTGGAATCTGGAAGACAGCCAGTCCCCAGTTAGCCCATCTAGTGCTGGAAAGTGCTACATGAGCTACTGGGGGAAAGTGGCCCAACAATGGTCTGAGCAACCAGAGGTCTAAGCTACTCAGAAGCAAACACCCTGACAGGATGTACACACAGCCTTAATGGGTAACTAACAGCTTTCTGATTGGCTAAGAGATCCACTTAGTATAAAGGAACCCCTATCTGGAATTGGAAACCAGTTCAGAATCCTATGGAGACAAAGATTACTCTCTCCAGTATCAAGCTGTCACTAGTCTTTGGCTGAAAGAGGGGTTACATACATCAAATTCTCCCTAAACTAATAATGCTTATCCCATTTAAACTATGCTGCCTTCACTCTCCACTGGAAAATCTGTTCTTTTACAGAAGGGAGCAAGACCCAAGGAGATGAACTATCCCTCAAACTTCATCCAAGCCACAGCTGAAACCACAGAAGAATTGGGGAGAGAAACAAGAGTGCTGTTTCCATGCTGAACCTGATAATCAGCACCAGGTTGAAGAAGACAGACCCTGAGGATACTCAACACCTACCAAAGCAGAGATCCAGAGGATCCTAAGAGCTCACCATTGAAGTAGACTTAAAACTCAACCACCACGGCTCAGGGAATTTTGCGGAGGGGCAGAAAGATTGTAAGAGCCACACGTTGAGACATCATGCCCAGAGGCATCCCTCCCCCCAAAAAATAACTGACTGCTGCTCCCACAACACGTAACGCACAACCCCATAAGGAATGCTTGCAACCCCACTGAGGAGGGTCCCCAGTGGAATGGGGGCAGAGACGAGGGAAAAGAGGGTATAACACGTGATGCATCCATACAAAATATATTGTTAATAATAAGAATAGGAAAAAAAATTCAACGATGACTGGAATATAAGTGTGAGGTCATTTTAAGTTCCACAGAAGCTGAGATATACTAACTCCTAAGTCAAAAGTTCTCAAAAGGGGCTGGAGAGATGGGTTGGTGGTTAAGCACTTGCCTGTGAAGCCTAAGGACCCCGGTTCAAGGCTCAATTCTCCAGGACCCACATAAGCCAGATGCACAAGGTGACACATGTGTCTGAAGTTTGTTTGCAGTGGCTGGAGACTCTGGCATGCCCATTCTCTATCTATCTGCCTCTTTCTTTGTCTGTCTGTCATTCTCAAATAAATAAATTTTTAAAATTAAAAACAAAAGTTCTCAAAAACTTCAAACTCAAAGAAAACACAATTCAATGTGACCCAATTCTTTTATCATATGGTAATCTGTTATCTGGCTATGTCCTTTAACAATATATATCAGCATACCCAATTTCTAGTAAATCTTCTGTCTGAAACAAATGCACTGAACTGCAACTGCTTATGAAGTCTGAAGATGAGTCAACAAGCAAAATAAGCCTCTTACCAAAAAGAAAAAAACATATCTGAAGTGACAGATGTATCTAGGGATGGGTCTGTAAGTCCATTCCTCACTATCCCCTGCTTAGCAATAACTAACATACTGAGGCTTTGCCCAGAAGCCAGCCTCTCTACAACATCTCTGCAGGCTCCCCAGGTATGCAGCAAGAACAGGAAATATGGTAGACAAAGTCTGGCAAACCATCTTCTAGCACACTCCAGCTATATAAACTCAAGGCAGGTTTTCTTTTCCTTTCCTTTTTAGTGCTTGGAATGGAACACAGGGTCTTGCTCATGCTAAGCACATACTCTACCAACTGACCTGCATTTTTAGCCCCCAAGTAAGTAATCTAACCTCTCTGTGCTTAGTTTCCTTATCTAAAACCAGGATGCTAATAACACTTCCCCATGTGGGAATAAGTGTGATGAAGCATTTAGCGCAGGAAGTTTGCGTGGTCAGTGCCCTGTGGAGACTTCTACCTTAATACCTATAACATGTTACTATTGTTCACTTGCACACAGTCTCCTATTGGAATGTCAGCAACCTCAAGGTAGGGACCTGGCTTTATACCTATTTGTATCTCCAGGGTCTAACACTTTGCCCACAACTGCTCAATAACTCACAGATCCTCAAAGTATTTATTAACTAGAGGAAAGTTACAAGGACAAACTGAAATTGACCTCTCTTGCCTGGCACTCAAGAACTCAGACTCTTGCCCTCCCAGATTTACCAGCTAATAACCTACCAAAAGAATGGCTTATATGTATGGAATTTCTAGCAATTTGATTTGAGTATGACTCCATGGAATATTAATTACAACCACATTTCTAACATTCAAGAAACATTAGTGGAGCTGGGGAAATGACACAGTGGATAAAGCTCTTGCCATGTAACCATGAGTACCTAAGTACCAGAATCCATATAGAGCTAGGTGCCACAGTAAGGGCTTGTAATCCTAGGGGACCTAAAGTGAGATGGGATGCAGAGACAGGAAAATCACCCACAAGCTTGCAGGCCAGCTAGCCTGGCAAATGCAGAGACCCTGCCTCAAACAAAGTTGAAAGCAAAAACCAACATCCAAGGTTATCCCTCTGACCTCACACACACACCATGGAGCACATGCGTACACACACACACACACGAAACATGAGCCAGGCATGGTGAAGCACGCCTTTAATCCCAGCACTCAGGAGGCAGAGGCAATGGATTGCTATGAGTTTGAGACCACCCTGAGACTACATACTGAATTCCAGGTCAGCCTGGGCTAGAAAGCGAGACCCTACCTCAAAAAAAAAAAAAAAAATATATATATATATATATATATATATATATATATATATATTAGTAATGAATTGCTTTAGTCAGACTAGAATAGGAACTCCTTCACCTCTCTACAGCCATGTCATGAGCATCTTACAGCTTTCATTTAGGGGGAATTTACAACATATATGTTAAGAATTCTTTTTACAAAATGCTTGGGACCAGAGTGTTTTCAGTTCTTGTACTTTTCTGGCTTTGGGAATATTTGCATAGATTTTACTGAATGGATGAGCATACAAAATCGGAAATGCTCCAAAATCTTAAGCTACTGTTCAAACAGCTCCAACTTCAAAGAATTTCAGATTTTCAGATGGGGGACGCTCTTTACCAGGCCTTTTATCTACATCTGCACACTAAATATAACATCCCATGAGGTACATTACCTCCCATCTCATTCCTCTAGTTGAGGGAAATGATGGTTAGAGTTAAGCAACTTGCCACTGGTCACATATCTAGTGAGGAGGGACCAGAATGAATCCAGAGTGCATGCTTATTCTCTATAGACTGTTTTCCTTGATCATACTGACCACCCATCTCCATGCCTTGAAGATTACAGCCTTACCTGCCTTAAAAAAAAAAAAGTGCTATGAGCTGGGCATGGTGGTGCACGCCTTTAATCCCAGCACTCGGGAAGCAGAGGTAGGTGGATCACTGTGAGTGAGACTACAGAGTGAATTTCAGGTCAGCCTGGGCTAGAGTGAAACCCTACCTCGAAAAACCAGAAAAAAACAAGTGCTGGATTGTGGCAGTTACACATTTAATCCCAGTACTCAGAAGGAAGAGGTAGGAGGATCACCATGAGTTCAAGGATTCAAGGCTAGCCTGAGACTACATAGTGAATTCCAGTTCAGTCTGAGCTAGAGCGAGACCCTACCTTGAAAAGAAAAAAAAAAAAAAAAAAAAAGTATCTTAATGTTGCTCAGGCTGGCCTTGAATACCTGGCCTCAAGTATTCTGGTGACTGAGCCACCCAAGTAACTGGGACTACATCATGCATCATGACACCTTGCCTCTAAAGGACTTTGCATACTATTCACTTTAACGCGAGCATTTTTTCTCTTCAATAGTTGTTTCAAATGTACTTTCATAAAGAAAGCCATAGCATGACAAAGAAAGCAAAAGAGGCAATGAGAAAAGCACAGATTCAGCCATCACACAGTTGGAATCCTGGCTCTGTCTCATATCAGCTGTGTAATTTAACCTGAGTCTTTCTTATCTGGAAATAAAGGTTATAATGTTGAAACAAGAGAAACTAAAGTCTAGTTTTCCTTACATTATGAACACTCCCTGACTATATCCCACCTCTCAAAACGAACATACTGTACTTACACTGTAACACAGAAAGATCTCTAGCAGCATGTATTTTTATCACTGTGCTGTAACTAGTAATGACCCTCCCTTACACTAAACTGAGCAGCCTGTGAACAAAAAAAATAATAATAATTTATTTGTAAGTTGCCTAGAACAGTACCTGCCATGTACCCATACCCAGAACACGCTTGTTAAGTGAAATAACTGTAAACAATGAGTGATACAGGATTCAAGATTTAAAAAACCATTTCCAGCTAGTTGCTCCTGGTTGGTTAAGCTAGGCCACCTTCAGCTGAGCTAAGGGTAACATGTCAACAGGATATGACCCACAAAAAAACAACCAATGGATGTGGGGAAGGGGGGCACAAAGGAAATAAGCAGATTACGGCGGAGACTTTTTTAAAAGTGTAAATGGAAAGCTAGCCAGTGACTAGTGTAGGCTCAGTCTGCGGTGGAAGGTAGGTGTAAAGGGCACCTGTAAGTGGGAAAGGGGCCACTAGCATACTTCACCCCAAGCCCCAGATAGCTTGCAGGTGTGTAAACTGAAAAGGATGTAAGCAATCATGGCACTTTATGAAGAACGTATTCAGCAGCTTGTGCAGGTTCACAGAACATGAGCAATAGAGCACCGATGCCTTTATTTCTGCTCTAGTGGGATTTACACTTTCTGCACGTCAAGAGAGAATGAGACTGCTGCTGACCTTTTTTTAACTGATAATATCCGCCCATAAGACTGTTCACGCCTGGGAAGTGTTGAACTTGGTTCAACTTTGAGTTTTTAATAACATGGTGCGAAAATAATTTGCATTCATTCAGAATGAAGTTTTAACAAATTTCGAGGTCAATTTCGGAGTTTCTAGTTCAAGTTATACTGTTCTTTAAACTACAATCGTTTTTCTTTTTCTTTCTCAGCCTTAAACACTTCTTGCCACTCCCATACACAAAAGCAAACCAACAAAACCCAAAAGCATGGGATTCAAGTTCCTGCGGCATCCTAGGCAGGAAAGAGTCTGCGGGGCTGCTGTCTCTGGGAAGGGGGTGGGGGACGGGCTGCACGGGCAATGCTTGGAAAACTTGATTTCACATGATGAAGAGCAGAACACTCGATCTTGCAGGGCCCGAAAATGCATCCCCAGCCCTCGACCCCAACACTACCAGGTCCACAGCTTCTCCTCACCTAAGTCACACAGCCGGCTGTCACGCTCAGGGCAGCGTCTGCTTCTGGAAAGGGCCAGGAAACTGATGCTCCCAGGACCCCGGGGCTCGGGCCTGACGGGCAGCGCTGGGAGCTGAGGGGTGAAGGGGCCGCCAGGACCCGCAAGTGGACGAGCTTGGCCGGCTGGGCGAACAAGGGAGCCGGTGGCTGGGGCAACCTTTCCCTAAAGCTGCTTCCACACTCAGGGCCGGGTCGGGTCGGGCCCGGGACACGCTCCTGAGGGGAGGCCCCAGCTCCCCCACGCCTCCCGGCCCCTCCCCGAACTCTGCACTCCCGGGATCTTCAGGGACCCGCGCTCAGACCAACCCGCTCAGCTGCCACTTGCCGGACTCGCCCACATGCCCCCGCCGCTCGCCGCCACCGCCAGCCGGCCCAGAAGCAGCCCTGTTAACCAGAGCCGCGCCACGACCCGGAACCGCACCCCTACGTACCGGAAGTCCCCGGTAGGGAAGGCGCTTCAGCCTGGGGACGCAGTGCGCAAGCCCCAGAGCCGAGAGCAAGGAGTAGCGGCCTCCCGGGGGGGCGGGGCCAGGCGGGAGACCGTGCGCATGCGCAGTGCCTCTGGGGGTTGGAGATGTACCCTAATCTCTTTTCGAGATACCCGCACCTGCATGCCTCTTGAGCGGAAATCAAAGTACTCTGCAAAATCACCTCTCGGAGGTTGAGGAGATGGGTCAGTGGTTAAACGCTCACATAAAGCAGGTGCACAAAGTGGCGCATGTGTCCAGAATTCATTTGCAGTGTCAGGAGGCCCTAGTGCACCTATACTTCATCTCTCTCAAATAAATAAATAAATAACGAAAATACCTTTAATGGGCTGGAGAGACGGCTCAGCTGTTAAAGGCACTTCCTTGCAAAGCCTGATGGCCCGGTTTCAATTCAGCAGTACTCACATAAAGCCACGGGCACAAAATGTTGCATGTATCTTAAGTGCACTGGCAAGAGGCCCTGAGTGCCCATTTTCTCTCTCTCTCTCTCTCTATCTCTCTCAAATAAATAAGTAAAAATATTTTTAAAGCTTTGGTTTTCCACACATAACAGTAATTTTATCTACTGAGAATCAGTATGAGAATCAAATAGGATGATGTATGAAAAACCTAGTGTAGCACCTGACCCTTAATAAACATGTAATAAGTCTTAGTTATCACTCTTATAAAAAGTATTGTTTATGGGGCTGGAGAAATGGCCTGGCGGTTAAGGCATTTGCCTGCAAAGCCAAAGGACCCAGATTCAATTCTCCAGAACCCATGTAAAGTCAGATGCACAATGTGGCACATGCATCTGTAGTTCTTTTGCAACATCAAGAGGCCTTGGTGCACCCATATACTCTTTCTCTCTTTCATAATTAAAAATATTTTTAAAATAGTAAAGCAAAAGTCAAAAGAGCTACTAATTATTAAATCCCCACTCTACCACTCACTGTGACTTCATCTCTTCAAGCTGCCTCCTTCTTAAACATTTTATTATGTGTAAAATAAAACAAATGTCTAAATAAGTGCACATTGTGGAGAGTAAATGAGATAATACATGTTGTCCACACAGGACTGGTCTGTGGCTGGCATTTGCAGAACAGAATGCTTTTACTATGCCTTGGTCAGTAAGAATATACTTGCCAAGTGTCTTTTAGTTCTTAAATCTATTCTAGGCACTAGAGATGCAGTTGTGTAAAAGCTAGGTCAAGGATTCTGCCCTCAGGAAGCTTATAGTCAGTGGACATAATGGCATATTCCTGTAGTTCCAGCACTTGTGAAGCTGAGGCAGGAGGATCATTAATTTTAGGTTGGCCTGGGCTGTACAGTGAGTTCCTATCATAAAAAAGCAAAAGTAAGACGAGGAGGAGAAGAAAAAGGAAGAGGGAAGTAGGAGGAGGACAAAGAGGAGGCAGAGAAGACTGAACTTAGGAGATAAATACAATGGCGCATGTGATTTTCTTCTTTTCTAATCTTTGTGTTTATGTGTACATGAGTGCATGCATACTCATGTGGAGGGCAGAGAACAACCCCAGATGTCTAAAGCAGGATATCTCATTGTTCATTATGCATGCATATGCCTGGCTAGCTGGCCGACAAGTTTCCAGGGCTTCTTGCCATAGGAGTGTTGGAATAACAGATGCATACTACCACATCCAGCTTTATCTGGGTTCTGAGGATCTGAATTCAAGTTGTCACACTTGTGCAGCAAATGCTTTACCCACTGAGCCATCTTTCCATCCCTCCTGTGATGTTTCTTTAGTAAGTTTGAGCAGGCCAAGATAACATTACATGCACACAAAGTGAGAAATTGAGTTAGTCCCAAGGAAGGATTTTTTTTGTCAGACACATGTGACGGGGTCAATGGGTATAAAATTCACCTTTTAGGAGTTCTTAAAACAAATGAACACAAAATGAGTACTGTTGATGGAAGAGAATTCCAGAAACACTGGCATTATTAGTGTGAAGGTTCATAAAACAAGTGTAATGGAAGTCAGTGATAGAGCAAAGCAGAAAAGTGGAAGCTGTCATCAGAGACTGATGGATCTCTTAGTGATAAATACCAAATGAAGATGTAGGGAAGAGTAGAGTTCATGCGCAAGTGGAGTGGGGGGGTGATCATGGAAGATGAGACAGACAAGGGAGTGAGATGCTCATGGACCTCAAAAGCTCCCACAGGGGCTGAGGAGATGGATCAGTGGGTAAGAACGCTTGCTGCAAGTTTGAGGATCTGAGAGGATATGAGACTGCCTGAGTTTGATACCCCAACACCCACATTAAAAAAAAAGCTGGGCATGGCCATGCATATCTGTAACCCAAGTCCTGTAAGGAGCAGAGACTGGAAAATTGCTGAAGCTAACAAAAATCACAACTCCATGTTCACAGAGACTCTGTTTCAAGGAAATGTGCAAGTGAGTGATAGAGGACACTGGACTTTTTAAAAAATATTTTTTATTTTATTTATTTGAGAGGGAGAATGAAGCAGATAGAGAGAGAAAGAATGGGCATACCAGGGCCTCTAGCCACTGCAAATGAACTCCAGATGCATGTGCACCATATGCATCTGGCTTATGTGGATTCTGGGGAAGTGAACCTGAGTCCTTTGGCTTTGCAGGCAAATGCCTTAACTGCTAAGCCATCTCTCCAGCCCCTGACACTCGACCTTTTGAACTGGGCTCTGCACACATAGGTGCATATACCTACACACACACACACACCAAACACACCAAACACATACTACACAGATTTAAAAAAAAAAAAAAAGGATCAGAGCTGGAGAGAAGGCTTGGGGTTAAGGCACTTGCCCATAAAGCCTAATGATCTGAGTTTGATTCCTCAGTATCCACCTAAAGCCTGATGCACAAGGCGGTGCATGCATCTGGAGTTCATTTGCAGTAGCTAGAGGCCCTGGCATGCTCATTCCTTATCTCAATCTGCATGCCTCTTTCTCTCTTTCTCTCTCTCTCTCTCTCTTTCTCTCTCTCTTTCTCTCTCAAATAAATAAATAAACACGCCCTTATTAAAAAACAACAGGATCACAGACAGACATAGTAAAAAGGAAACAAGAGGGCTGGAGAAATTGCTTAGTGGTTAAGGTGCTTGCCTGCAAAGCCAAAGGACCCAGGTTCAATTCCCTAGGACCCACATAAACCAGATGCACAAGATGGCACATGCATCTGGAGTTTGTTTGCAGTGACTTGAGGCCCTGGTGTGCCCATTCTTTCAATCTCTCTTTCTCTCTCTCTCTCTCTCTCTCTCTCTCTCTCTCTCTCAAATACGTAAATAAAAATTTTAAAAATTTTCTAAAAAACTTAAAGAAAAAGGAAACTGAGGTGCTTACCATGATGTTCTGCACCTGAGGGGTAACACTGAGGAGGTAAAAAAGGAGGAGAACCTTAACCACTGAACCATTTCTCCACCCCACCCCCCAGCTTTTAATATTTTTGTTTATTTATTTGAAAGAGAAAGAGGAAATGGGCACACTAGGGCCTCTTGCCACTGCAAATGAACTCCAGATGCATGTGCCATTTTGTGCATGTGGCTTTACATGAGTACTGAGGAATTGAACCCAGGCTGGCAGGCTTCACACGCAAGTGCCTTTAACCACTGAGCTATCTCCTCCAGCCTCTAAAAATATTTCTAAAAAAGAATAAAGTGTGCATTAACCTGTCTCCTGACTGATTAGTGCATGTGGTGAAACCACAATAGTGAACATGCTTAGAAAAGCATACTATTGGGCTGGAGAGATGGCTTAGCAGTTAAGCGCTTGCCTGTGAAGCCTAAGGACCCCAGTTTGAGGCTGGACTCCCCAGGACCCACGTTAGCCAGATACACAAGGGGCACACGCGTCTGGAGTTCGTTTGCAGTGGCCGGAGGCCCTGGCGCGCCCATTCTCTCTCCCTCTCTCTATCTGCCTCTTTCTCTCTGTTTGTCGCTCTCAAATAAATAAAAATAACAACAAAAAAATAAAAAAAATAAAAAAATAAAAGCATACTGTTTACACAGTGAGGGTGCTGGGCCAGGAGCTAGTGACAGACTCCAATAAACATAAGAACAGAGGTATCCATATTTCAGCACACCTATGACCATCAAATGTCACCACCTTCATCTCTAGCTTGGAAAAAAAGCCATATGAAGAGGTGGACATTGCTTTTCCTGATCTGTTTTGTCATCTTGGTTGTGATGAGGAGAGGTACTACCTGGAGTCCTTAGAACCATGTCTAGTATATATGGGATGTGTTCTATAAGTACCAGCTCTTGCTGCCTGGAACACTGTGGTGTTTTGAATTAGGCCTACCCCATACACTCATTCATTTTTGAATGTTTGGTTTCCAGCTGATGGCAATTTGGGAGGTGGAGCCTTGCTAGAGGAGGTGTGTTGTTGGGGGCAGGCTTAGAGGTGTTAGAGCCAGCTGCCCTGTGCTAAAGTTCAGCTCACTCTCCTGCTGCTGTTTTCCACCTGCTGTAGCAAAGGTACTGTTCAGCCTGTGCTCATGCCATCCTTTCCCCTGCTTTCATAAAGCTTCCCCTCAAGACTATGAGCCACGATAAATCCCTTCCTCCAGCCAGCTGCTTTTGGTCAGGTGCTTTTTTTTCCCAGTAACAAGAAGGTAACTACAACACACCAACATGGCTAGCAAGGACTGAGTCCTTCATATCTTTGCTTTCCTACCATCCTTCTCCTGCCTTGATTACCCTTTTTGCCCTGCTCAGCAAATTCCTATATATTTGTTTAGTGGCTGAAAGACACAATTCATTATTTTTCTCCTATATTTTGTTTTAAAATTTTATTTTGACAATTTCATATACATAACTAATGCATTTTGGTTATATTCATCTCCATTACCCTCTTATATCCCACTCTCACTAAACCCCTTCTTTTCAACTAATCCCTTTCCTACTTTCATGTCTTTGTTTTGTAACCCACTGAGTTAAATTAAGAGCTGCTTGCATTAATATGGATTGGGAGTTTTTTACTAGTGAATGGACAACTTCACATTGGTTATGCTACTGAAGAACATGACTCCTCCCCCAGCAACCATTGACTGCTAATAACTACTCTGGGAGGAGTGAGATCCAATGAGCTCCACCCCGATCCATGATGGGATGTTGATAGGCTCAATCTTATGCAGGAAATCACAGCACTGTGAGTTCATGAGTGTAATGACCATGTCATGTCCAGAAAATAGCACTCCACAGCACTCCTCCCTGCCCTCTGACTCTTACATTCTTTCTATCCCCCTCTTCCAAGATGTTCCCTGAGCCTTGAAGTGGGTGATACAGATGTCGCATTAAGGGCTAAGCATGCATTAGTCACTAGTTTTCAGCCCTTTTATCAAATATGCATCTCTTTATTAACCTATGCCCAGTGCAAAAAGAAAAGCAACAATTTATCATTTCTCAAGATTCTGTGGGTTGATGATTGGCTCTCCTGCCAGTCTTGCATGGGCTTGCTCATGCATGGCAGCTAGGATGGTGGGAAGGACTAAGTGCCTAGAAAAGTTGAGGTAACGTGGTTTTTCTCCTTGTAACCTCTCTAGTGGCTTTCTATGTAACATCGTTGCAAGATTCTAAGAAGATAGGTCCCAAAGTGCAAGTGATTTCTTAAAAAATATTTTTATTGTGGATATATATGCACCATATTAACCTTCTCCCTCACACCCTCCAGTACTGTGGATGGAAACTGGAGCCTCACACTTCTTAGGTAAGTACCTTACTATTGAGCTATATCCCCAGGCCACATCGACTGTTTTTGTTTGTTTTAAAACAGGGTTACATGTAGCCCTGACTGGCCTCAAACTTGGTATGTAGCTGAAGATGACCTTGAACTCCTGGTCCCTTGCCTTCTTGGGATTATAAGTGTGTGTGCCAATTTATGTGGCACTGGGGATCAAACCCAGAGTCTTATGCATGCTAGGCAAAAACTATACCAAGTGAATTACATCCCCAATACCAGAATCTTCTTTTCATTCTTAAAGACCCACTTCACTTCATATATTACTATTTCCATGAAGCTTTCCAAGGAAGACTTCTCCAACAGCAAGCCAAATGAAGCTCTCATTCTCTCTCTCCTTTTTAATGTGTGTGAGTGTGCGTGCGCGTGTGTGTGCATGTGTATGTGATCAAGTTTGTGAGAGTGCATGTGTATGTGCATAAAGGTCAGAGGACAACATCAGGTGTTCTTTCTTAGGAATGCCATCCACCTTTTTTTTTTTTTTTTTTTTTCTCATTAGCCTGGTATTCACCAATTAGGCTAGACTGGCTGGCCAGCAAGCTCCCGGGGTCCTCCTCTGCCTATCTCTGCAATTCAGCTCTGGGATTACAAATGTATACAATACTTGGCATTTTCAGGTGGGGTTGTAGAATTTAGGTCCTCATGCTTGCAAAGTAAGTACTTTCCTAACTGAGCCATCTCCTCAGTCTAGAGCTTCATTCTTTGTGTTCATCATTTGTCACATTTTCTATTTGTATTAATTATGTTTATTTTGTCATGACCACAACATATGACACAAACAACTTCAAGGAGGAAAGATTTCTTTGAACTTGTGATTGTAGAAGGCCTCTGTTTTGGCAGGGAAGGCAGAGCCGAGCAGCTCACATCATGGCTGCAGGTGCGTGTGGCAGAGGCTGTTCACATCACCAGGAACCTATGGAACCAGAGTAAGAGAGAAAAGGAAGGGCAGTATAGCATTCAAAAGTCTGATCTTGGGCTGGATAGATGGCTCAGTGTTGAAGGCACTTGCCTGCAAAGCCCAGTGACCTGGGTTTGATTCCCTAGTGTCCATATAGGGTCGGATGCACAAGGAGGCACATGGATCTGGAGTTCTTTGCAGCAGCTGGAGGCCCTGGCATACCCATTCTTTCTGTCTGTCTGTCTTTTCTCTATCTCTCTGCTTGCAAATGTGTGTGTGTGTGTGTGTGTGTGTGTGTGTGTGTGTGTATAGAGAGAGAGAGAGAATTGGCACACCAGGGTCTCCAGCCACTGCTATCAAACTCCAGACTCATGTGCCATCTTGTGCGCATGTATGACCTTGTGCACTTGCATTGCCTTATACATCTGGCTTATATGGAATCTGGAATGGGTCCTTAGGCTTCACAGACAAGTGCCTTAACCATCTCTCCAGCCCAATAAAAATATTTTTAAGCTGGGCACATGCCTTTAATCCCAGCACTCAGGAGGCAGAGGTAGGAGGATCGCTATGAGTTTGAAGCCACCCTGAGACTAGATAGTGAATTCCAGGTCAGCCTGGGCTAGAGCAAATCCCTACCTCAAAAAACATCTATACGTATGTGTGTATATAACGTAGGTGTTGAAACAGTCTGACCTTGTTGCCTACTTTCCCCTGCCTGGTCCCACCTCCTATGTGTTCCATAATCTGCCAAAATAGTTCCACTAGCTGAGGAATAAATATTCAAAACATGAGGCTTTGGGGAACCTTTAAGAGTCAAACCATAACACTGTTGTCCTTTTGATACACATCTATCTACCTGACAGACCATGAGAAAAGGGGTGTTTCTTATTTGTTCTTATCTACTAAAAGCTTTGACTGGAGGTGTAGCTCCTTGTTTGCCTAGCACGTACAAGCACAAAACACCACAAACACTTGGTAAGATGTATGTTCAATGAAAAGGTGCACTAATGTGCACGTGAAATGAAGCAATTGGAAATCTTATCTTGTATAAGCATTATCAGCACATGGAAAATGCCACTTTGCCAAGCATGGGACAACAAGCTCACACAGGGGGATGGAAGGGATGCTTCTTGGAACCCCGCCAGAGTTGGGGAAACAGATACCTTTGAGGTCCTTGGCAAACGTGCATGGGCATTCTTATTATTTTATATTTGCTAATACATTTGCTTGCTGTCTTCTCAATTTCGCTTCTTTTTCTTTGTGAAATGTGGTTTTTATTTCCCCTTAGGGAAAAGAGAGGAATTTATACTCCTATGATACAAAGCAATTCCAGAAAAGAGTAAATTAGGTGTCAAAATTCCACTCAAACTATTTTAAGTGCCTAGAAGTGTTGAATTTTCGGGCAATAGGTTTTTTTTTTTCAAATTTAAGTAATGTTCAGTGTAAAGATTTTTTAAAAATGCAAATGTGTTGCTTATAAGGCACATTTGGTGAAAGGAAGGGAAACACAAAATCAACAAACCAGAAAATCTTAAATATAACATTTTGAGGCCAGTATTTCAATACACATCAGGCGGCTGGAGGTGTTGTTCAGTAGTAGAGTTCCACACTTAGTAGGTGTGAGGCTCTGGGTTCAATCCCTAGCACCAAAGCAATAATAATGATGATAATGATAATACTGCTGATATTAGCATAGACACTTAATGCAGAGATTCACTGAGCATTGTTTTGTGGGGTTTTCATGCTGATTACTCTCCCTAGTAAGTAACCTCCTTTAAAAAAAAATATTTTTTATTCATTTATTTATTTGAGAGAGAGAGAAAGAGAGAGAATGGGCATGCTAGGGCATCCAGCCACTGCAAACAAACTCAAGATGCAAGCTCCCAGTTGTGCATCTGGCTTACATGGGTCCTGGGGAATCGAACCAGGGTTCTTTGGCTTTGCAGGCAAATGTTTTAACTGCTAAGCTATCTCTCCAGCCCAAATAATCCCTTTTTGATACTTGGGGTGCAAACAGAACATCTGGCTAGTATTACAGTTCTCTAGTGACATTTACATGTAAATGCAGTCCTTTGCAAAATGTAGACCTCATAGCTAGCTTTCTACATTGCCTTTCTTATTTCAAAGGTTAGCTAGTACTGTGAGTGTTGAATCCTAAATTAATTGATGCTAACAGTACTCAGAATGTGAAAAAACACACTCGTATGTTTTGTGGAATGCAACTTCCAAGAATGCATAATTAACAGTGTCTCCATTAATATACAGTATGTTCAACAGTAAGACACCACTATCATAAATAAAAGTAGACATGGATAAATTTATAATTAAAAATGCATTAGAAATTACAAGCATAATTTATTTACTAATGTGCACTGGAATAAATTTTATGTGTAATATTTTAAAACAGGGCATTAATAAATAATAGTGAACATAAAATGTTTTTGCAGCTAAAAATATTTCAATAAATATTAGTAAGTTAAATGTGCTGCAGAGTTCTAATTGCTATGAAGTAAAGTTTATAGAACACAGTCACAATGTAGAGGACTATTTCTTGAGTGTATTCCAAATATCAGAAATAAATAGTTGTCTTTCTTTGAAGTGGTGAATGTTTTAGGAATTCAACTGTTGTAGTTACCATTGCATTGCTGGGACAAAACACCTGACCAAAAGCAGCTGATGGGAGGAAACGTTTATTTTGGCTTACAGTCAGTCTCAAGGGGAAGCTTTGTGAGGGCAGGGAAAAACTTGGCACCAGCAGAGGCTGGACATCACCTTTTTACCACAGCAGATGGGAAATAGTAGCAAGAGTGTGAGCCAGGCTATGGCAAGGGGGAGCTGGTATAATACCCCAAATCCTGCCCCAAAACACACCCTAAGCAAGGCTACACCTCCCAATCTGCCATCAGCATTCAAAACATTTGAGTGTGTAGGGACATCTGATTTAAATCACAGCAAGCACAAGATTTCTTGGGGTTATAGATATGTTGCCTACACCCATATTTTTATGTGGGTTCTGTGGAGTTTAATTCAGGGGTCTTTGGACCCAGAGACCCTCATGCTTAAGCAGCAAGCACTCTTAACTACTAAGCCATCTCTCCAGTCTCTGCTTTTTTAAAAAATTTATTTATTTATTTGAGAGAGTGAAAAAGAGGCAGAGAGAAAGAGAGAGGGAAAGAGGGGAGAGAGAATGGGCACGCCAGGGCCTCCAGCTACTGCAAAAAAAGTCTCCAGACGCATGCGCCACCTTATGCATCTGGCTTACATGGGTCCTGGTGAATCAAACTAAGCCTTTGGCTTTGCAGGCAAATGCCTTAACAACTAAGCCATCTCTCCAGTCCCAGTCTTTGATTTTTAAAAATAATTTTTAAAAATTTATTTATGAGAGAGAGAGAATGGACATGCCAGGACCTCTAGCCACTGCAAACAAACTCTAGACACATGCACCACCATGTGCAACTGACTTATGTGGGTTCTGGGCAATCAAACCAGGGTCCTTAGGTTTCACGGGCAACCACTGAGCCATTTCTCCAGCTCTCTCTGGATTTTTAAAAAATATTTATTTATTTATTTATTTGAGAGAGAGAGAAAGAGAATAGGCATGCCAGGGCATTCAGCCACTGCAAACAAACTCCAGACACATGTTTCACCTTGTGCATGTGGCTCATATGGGTCCTAGGGAATCAAACCTGGGTCCTCTGGCTTTTCGGGTAAGCACCTTAACCACTAAACCATCTCTCCAGCCCTCTCTCTGGGTTTTTAAAATGCACATGTGTTCAGGTGTGAATATGTGCATGTGGAGCCTGTAGAACAACCTCAGGTGTCATCCTCAGGAACACTATTTGCCCTTTTTGAAACAGATTGTCTCATTGGCCTGGATCTTACCAAGTAGGAGAAACTGACTGGCCAGCAAGCCCCAGTGATCCTTCTGTTGTTGTCCCCCTAGTGCTGAAAACACAACTGGCTTTTTTTTTTTTTTTTTTTTTTTTTTGAG
Organism: Dipus sagitta; assembly: GCA_036346955.1. Lineage (NCBI taxonomy): Eukaryota > Metazoa > Chordata > Mammalia > Rodentia > Dipodidae > Dipus > Dipus sagitta. Next base: position 139,102,806 of record CM070770.1, read on the forward strand.
GTAGGGTCTTGCTTTAGCCCAGGCCGACCTGTAATTCACTATGTAGTCCCAGGCTGGCTTCAAACTCACAGCAATCCTCCTACCTCTGCCTCCTGAGTGCTGAGATTAAAGGCATACACCACTATGTTATGTGGATTCTGGGGATCATACTAAGGTCCTCATGCTTGTGAGGCAAGCACTTTACTAACTAAGCTACCGCCCTGCCCCCCCCCCCCCCGCTTTAAATACAGGGTCCCATACATCCTAGGCTGGTCTCAAACTCACTGTGTAGCTAAGAAAGACCTTGAACATCTGAACTTCTTGTCTCTGCCTTCCTAGTGGCTGGGATTACAGGAATGCACCACCTTGTTCTTTTTGCTTTGTTTTGTTTTTAGTGCTGGGGTGAAACCTAGAGCTTGGTGAATGTTAGGAAAGAACCAACCCACTGAACTATATCCTCATCTCCTGTTTTTTATTTTTTGAAACAGGGACTTGTTATGTCACCCAGACTGACCTGGAACTCACTATACAGGCCAGATTGGCTCAAATTTATAACCTTTCTACTTCAACAACCTTCCAAGTGCTGGGATTCAGCTGTGTATCACTATACCTGGCTTATCTGCATACTTGACCAACAGTATTGCTCCTACTGAAAACCTCTCTCCCACTTTCCCTCTAAATTTGACCTTACTGGGGCCCAGTGTATAGCTTAATGGTAGAATTATTGCCTACCATAAGCAAATCCCTAGCACTGAAGCAAAAACCAAAAGTCTTTACCTTGCACACTGTGTGTGTGTGTGTTGCTAGGGATGGAACCTAGGACCCTGCACATATGAACACACCATCCATTGCTGAGCCCCTTCCCTGTTCCCTTGCTTTATCTACACAAGCAAGTCCGAGATGCAGGCTGTTTTCAATGCTCACATCTTTTACCAACTTCCTGCTCTTAACCACTTTCCTGACTCCATTATTTTAATTTTATATCCATTTCACTTTCAGAGTGTTCACATCACATGATCTCAGTGAGACCATAAATCCTACAGCACACAGCACCAGTATCTGTTTGTTGGATGCACCTGAAAAGAGACCTTGTATTTATGTGTATTTTGTTCCCCAGCTAAGACTGCAGTTGATTAACAGTAATGAATGGCACCCATTGCTGGGTGAGCCTTACTCTGGGCCAGGCCCCAGGCTAATGGCTTTCTGTACCTAGTCTAATTTAATCCAGAAAGCAATCCAATACACAGAGGCTGTTATTACCACTGTTTATCCAATGAGGAAACAGAACCTCAGAAAGGTGAAGTCACGGGCTGACTAGGGAGCCCCAAACTCTAAACTCCCCCACCCCAGTAATAATCATCAGCCACTGTCCTTAAAATAACCATGTCCTTTTCGCTCAATCAAGTGGCCTCCCAGCATCTCACAGTCCTTTCAGCTGTTTTTCCCCCATTGATAGCTAATCTAAGTCCCTCCTGCTCCCATTTAAGATAATTCCCTCATGCCTTGTCTTTCCTAGACAAGAACTGATGTGGAAAACACATGAGCAATATCCCTTCAGATATTTGAAGATGGCTATTAAATTCTCCTTAACCTTCTTTTCTCCATGATACGTTGTTAGTAACCCCAATTCCTTTTGCCTTTTCTCCCAGGGACTCTTTCTCTAAAGCATTACCCCTGAGCCATACTCTTTGAAATCAGTTTCAGGTTTACCATATCTCAATTCATTATCATCACCTGAAAAGAGCACCAGCATGTGTAACATGCTGGAATTCATACACGCCAGGAAAGCAGATGTTACTCTGACTCCAAGGAAATAGCGGAATCTCCCAATAATGTTCTTTTTTTGTTTGTTTTGTTTTGTTTTGTTTTGTTTTTGAGGTAGGGTTGCACTCTAGCTAGGCTGACCTGTACTTCACTACATAGTTTCAGGGTAGCCTCAAACTCATGGCGATCCTCCTACCTTTGCCTCCCAAGTGCTGGTAATTCAAATAATGTTCTTTTAAAGCTTTCCCCCAACTTTATCATCTTCCTACCTTCAGTGGGCAATTGGATAAACTTCAAGTTATCTGACATTGGTGCATGTGTCATTCATTATAGCTTCTCTAATAACAGGCACTGCCGGAACACACAGTAGATGTTCAATATACTCACTTCATAATATGACCCAGATGAATGCACTCTACCACACAGGATGGGTGGGTGGGTGACCCTAGTTCAAATAGCATAAACTCTATATTGATGACCCAGACAGTTCTGTGTACTCAATAAGTGTTTCTTGACTAAAGATAAAATGCAGTAGGTGGCTGTTGAAAGAAGGGGTGACTAATGATACCCCCATGAATTTGTGCAAAACCAATGTTTAGAACAATAATGAACAAATACTGGCTCAGAAGTAAAACAAAACAACAAAAATTACCTGAGGCTAAATCCACAGTTGTGGCTTGCTTGGATTTTTTAAAAAAAACTTTTAATTGACAATTTCTGTATACAATATACCATGATCATAATCCCCTCCCATCACCCTAATTTTTCTCTCTTCTCTTTTCCACCTGTACTGAATCCTTCTCTCCAACTAGTCCCTCTTCTATTTTGATGTCATCTTTTTTTTCCCTCTCATTATGTGCGTCTCGTGTACGTAGTATCAGCCACTATAAGGTTATGAGTGCCACGGCTCCTTTGTTTCTGGAAGACAGTATGGCAAGGTGTTCCTCTCCTTCCTTTGGCTCTTATAATCTTTCCATCACCACTTCAGCAATGGTCCCTAGTTTTTGAGAATGTGATAGAGATGTCAGGTGACAGTGCTGTATACTCCACTGTCCCTTCTTCTCAGCGCTTTGATAAGTTTTGAATCTCCCCAATGGTCACTGCCATCTGAAAATAAAAGTTTCTCTAGCCAAAAGTGAGAGTAGTATTAATATATGGGCATAAACATAAAAATTTAGAGGGCAGTTTGCTGGGCATAATATATCTGTCTAGACAAATCGTAGTACTAGTTCCCTAGGGCTTATGACCTCCCCAGCCATAGGTTTTATTTATGTATCTATCTATTTATTTATTTATTTATTTTTATTATAGACATACTTAGTATGGATATATCATGAGTTGGTATCATCCTTTCCCTTGTCCCTGTCCCCATTCTACTGGGGACACTCCTCAGTGGGGTTGCAGGTATTCCCCATGGGGTTGTGGGTTATGCATTGTGGGAGCAGCAGTCAGTTGTTGGTGGGAGGCGGGGCCTCTGGGCATGATGTCCCAGGCTATGGCTCTTACAATATTTTTGCCACCTCTTCCACAAAATTCCCTGAGTCATGTTGGGTGTGTTTTAAGTTTGCTTCAGTGATGTGCTCTTAGAAGCCTCTGGATCTCTGCTTTGGTAAGTGTTGAGTATCCTCAGCATTTACCTGTCTCCTTCACTCTGGTACTGATCGTCAGGCTCACCATGAAAGCTGCATTCTTGCTCATATCCCAATTCCTCTGTGATTTCAGTTGGAGCTTGCCTGAAGTGCCAGGTGTAGTTTAGAAAGCTACTGGTTACCCGTGAGGGCTGTGTGCCACTATTGCAGAGCCATAGGTTTTTGGCTAGGGTTTCATTACCAAAAAGAGAGCAGTTAGTTTCTGCCATGTGGTAGTTTGAATGTATGGCCCCCATTGACTCATATGTTTTTTTTTAAATTATTTTTATTTATTTATTTGAGAGAGTGAGAGAGAAAAAGAAGCAGAGAGAGAGAGAGATTGAGAATGGGCATGCCAGGGCCTCCAGCCACTGCAAACGAACTCCAGATGCATGTGCCCCTTGTGCATCTGGCTTACGTGGGTCCTGGGGAATTGAACAGGGATCCTTTGGCTTTACAGGTAAATGCCTTAACCACTAAGCCATCCCTCTAGCCCAACGCAGATGTTTTATTAAGCTGATAATGTGGGTCTCCAGCCTCTTGGCTGGAGGAGATGTCACTGTGGGTGGATCTTAGGATGCAGCCCAAAGGTGTGTTTGGGGGCAGATCTGATTCCAGCTTAAAGGCATGAAGAGCTGTGTGAGCTTGGGTGGGGTTCTTACTGCTGGTATGTGCTTTTTTTTTTTTTTTTTTTTGGTGTTTGCTGGCTGGTGGTGGTTTCTCTCTCTCTGCTTGGATTTGTGAATGGGAGCCAGCTTCTTCTGCCAATGATAGAACTTCCCCTAGACCTGTAAGCTTGAAATAATCCCTTCCTCCCATAGAACTGTGTTTGGCTAGACATTCTTCCCAGCAACATAAAACTTTCTACTACACCCCATAAAAGACATGCCGTCATTGCACCAGTTGGCACATTTGGCCTGACTGTCCAGCTGTAAAGCTTGCAGGGTCCACTGCTGGTTAAGATCGTTGATGACTTTTCTCTTCCAACAGGCTATGTAACTCTTTCCAGCATTCTGACAGCTAGTCAACAGAGTAGACTGCCAGCTCAGCTTAATCTTGATTTCTCAGTGACCTGCAGCCCAAGCACGTGGTGTCTTAAGCAAAAGAGAATTACCACCTAGTACTAGTGGGCAGCCATGAACCTTAGAAATAGCCTAAAAATGTTTTGGGGGCATCAGGGACCTCCCTGACCAACAACTCACTGGAATGTATCTTGTTTGAAGCTTTCTGACTCTCTTGAAAAAAAATTTAAAGGCTATGGCAACTTTGGGTCTATATCAGTCTGTCTTCTTGCTGGTGATGGGCGTAATCAAGGCCAGGAGGCACCAATATTTCTTACAACTCTTGTGATATGGCTTTTCTCATACATGACTTTTACACATATACAATACCATCTTTAAGTCCTTCCCTCTCCTCCCTCCCTAATACCCCTTGCTAGATTACTGGCCTCTGCTATTGATTTTTTACTCCAATTAACATAAAAGTCTAAACATTTGTAGCTAGGATCCACATATGAGAGAGCACATTTGGTGTTTAGCTTTCTAGGCCCAAGTTACCTCACTTAGTATAATCCTTTCCAGATCCATCCATTTTCCTGCATGTTTCATAATTTCATTTTTCTTTACCACTGAATAGAACTCCATTATATAAATGTACCACATCTTCACTACCCATTCATCAGTTGAGGGACATCTAGACTGGTTCCATTTCCTAGCTATTGTGAATAGAGTGTCAGTAACATAGATAAGCAAGTATCTCTAAGGTAATGAGATGAGTCCTTGGGATATATGCCTAGGAGTGGTATAACTGGGTCATAAGGTAAATTATTTTTAGCTGTCTCAGGAACCTCCACAGTGATTTCCATACTGGCTGGACCAGTATACATTCCAACCAACAGTGTAGAAGGGCTCCTCTTTTTCTGCATCCTCACTGGCATTTATTGTCATTTGTTTTCATGATGGTAGCCATTCTGACAGGAGTGAGATTGAATCTCAAAGTAATTTTAATTTGCATTTCCCTGATGGCTAGGGATGTAGAACATTTTTTAGATGTTTATATGCCATGTGTATTTCTTCTTTTGAGAACTCTCTATTTATTTCCATAGCCTATTTTTTAATTGGGTTGTTTGATTTCTTATTATTTAGTTTTTTTGAGTTCTTTGTATATCCTGGATATTAGTCCTTTGTCAGATGTATAGCTGGCAACGATTTCCTTCCATTCTGTAGGTTGTCTCTTTATTCAGTGACCTTTGCTATACAAAAGCTTTTTAATTTTATGAGGTCCCAGTGGTTGATTAGTGGTTTTATTTCCTGACCAACTGGGGTTATATTCAAAAAGTAGTTGCCTATGCCAATATGATGAAGTGTTTTCCCTACTTTTTCCTTTAACAGTTTCAGAGTTTCAGGTCTGATATTAATGTCTTTGATCCATTTGGACTTGATTCTTGTGCGTGGTGAGATTTAAAGATCTATTTTCATCCTTCTACAGATACATATCCAGTTTTCCCTAGCACCATTTGTTAAAGAGGCTGTTTTTTCTCCAATGAATATTTCTGGCATTTTTGTCAAAAATCAAATGGCTGTAGTTGCCTGGATCTACATCTGGGTCCTCTATTCTTTCCATTGATCTACATGTCTTCATACATGACTTTTTATACTCATTGACCTGACTTGCCTGGCTATGCATGGTCTTTCTCCAGTTCAAGCTCCTAGGCGGGCCTTAAGGGGCAGCCTAGGAACTAACTCCTCTCTGTTCTTACATAGGAGGGGTACTGGAGGGGGGATAGCTGAGAGGGACAGCTCAGAGCCTGCTTTACCAGTAAAAACCTGTTCTTCCCAAGCACAGGCACCACCTTCCCAAATCTCTGGACACTACACTAGAGATGGGGATTCTAGAAAATGGGTGCAGGCTGTAAATGTCTCATATTTATCTTTTCAATTCTTTGACAAAATCTCAGCCCAAAGTGTTACTTTGAATAGAGCAAACTAGTATGATCTTCAGCTCACCTGTGTGGCATGGGTGGACAGTCCTAGCTTCTTTGTACCTTAGTTTCTCCTTGTAGGTAGTATAAATTATAACATTGACCCAGGCAAGGCCATGAGATGAAATTTTGTGAATTATAAAATATTCTATATTTATAAAATATTCTATATGTGGTCTATTGTTAACTTGATTTGGTTGGAACTCAAGTAAGAGATGCTTCTTGGGCAAGTCTGTGAGGGCATTTCCAGGAAGAACTGATGAAGAAAGGATGACCTTCCCCCAGAGTGGGTGGCCTGGCTGCCTGTGCTACCTGCTATTACTATCCTTTGCAGACATTGGAAACCAGGTTCTACAGCCTTCCAATATAGGCTGATGACCAGTGGCTCTCTGGGACTCCTCCAGGCTTGCCATGCCAGATTGGGACTGCTGAGGCATCCAGCCTCATGCACTAAGCAGCTAGTGTGTTCCCCAACTCTTCGTCTACAGACAGCTTTTATTGTAACACCCAGCCCATATTCTGTAGCTAACCTAATAAATCCCCCTTATAATACATATCCATTCTATTTGTTCTGTTCCTCTAGAGAACCCTGACTAACACAATTGGTAAAGTGCTTGCTATGCAAGCATAAGGACCTATTCAGATCCCAGGTAAAAGCTGGACACCTGTAATCCCAGTGTTGAGGAGGCAGAGGCAAGGGAGTTTCCGGGGAAACTTGCCAACCAGCTAGTCTACAGCAGTGAACAGCAATGAGAATGCAAGGCGTTGACCCACCTCCAATGAAGTGGAAGTCGAGGACTGACACCTAGAAGTTGTCTTCTGTACTGCACGCATGTTGTAGCATGTACACCCCTCCACATGCATATAAGCACAAAGAAAGAGAAAGTATGACAACCCTCCAGAGACTATCCTCAAGGAAGAAATGGTCATTAGAGTAATACTCAAGGCAGTCTTAGGCTTTATCTGTTTTGAGGAAGTTCAAAGAGAACATAATCCAATATTATCTATATAATCAGAAAACACATGAGAAGGGCCTGGGGAGATGGCTCAGTGGCTAAAGGTGCTTGCTTGCAAGGCCTGCTGGCCTTGGTTCAAATCCTCAGCCACCCACATAAAAGTATTTGTTTGCAGTGGCAAGAGGCCTTGGCACACACACTCTCTCACATGCACAAATAAATAAATAAAAATTCAAAAAAAATGAAGTTTTAAAGTGAAAATCTTCTGTTCTCTTTCAGTCCAAGAAGCATCAAATGTAACCAATGTCCTTCTCTTCATTGTGGACTCCAGACTTGTTCCTTCTAGTATTCTCTTCTCTTCCCAGAACCAGTACTATGGCCAGTCTCTCTATGAGACTTCAGTGCATCTGGTCCTGGGTTCTATCCAAAGTTAACAAATGAATAGCCACCAAGATTTAAACATATTTCTTATTTTATTTATTTATTTATGAGAGATAAAGAGAGAAAGGGAGGGAGAGAGAGAGAGAGTATGAGCCTCTTTCTGTCACTGCAAACTAAGTCCAGGTACATGTGCTACTTTGTGCATCTGGCTTTATGTAGGTACTGGGGAATTGAACCCTGTCCAGAAGGCTTTGCAAAAAAAGCACCTTTAATGGCTAAGCCATCTCCCCAATCCAGCCATCAAGATTCTTAAATATTTATTTTCTCCACTTTCCCAGCTCAATGGTCATCAGAGTATTAGAATTTTGGGGGCTTGAAATACAGATCAGTGACAGAGTGCTTGCCTAGCGTGTGCAACAATGCCCCGTATTCATCCCCAGTGCTGCCAAAAGAAAGAAGGGGGGGAGGGGAAGAGAGGGAGAAAAAGGAAGGAAGAAAGGCAGAAAAGAAAGAAAGAAGAAAGGGAGTAAGATGAAAAGTTTCTGACTAGGGAATGGTAAAATTAACGTTGATAAACACTCATCTACTCAGTAGCTATGTTTGAGTACCTAGCTAGGCACTGTGTTTAAGCGTTTAAGATAAAACCAGAGAGCAAAGCAGACAGAAGTTCTTCCACTCATCAAGCTGACTTTCTAATGGTAATGTTGGAAAATATTTGTAAATCCAAGGCGGCCCATTGTTTTATAACACTAAACAGAAATATAAGTGCTCAGGAACACACTTCATAAGTATGATCTCTTTGAGTCCTTACAATTATCCTATGAGGTAAGTATTCTAATTTTACAGTCAATGTTCCCATTTCACAGATATAGAAATTGAGGTTTGTAATCCAGCACTAATCCACACAAATTTACAGCCAGCAAAAGCATAGCCAGGTTTGGACCATCCAAACCTAGACTCTTACCCATTATTCTGTTCTAGAACAGGTAAGCTTCCATGCCTTGATGTGCCATGTCCCCATTCTCCATGCCCTTTAAATAAAAATAACTGCTCCCTGCCTTCCACCAGACACTATATAAGCTGAGATGGGCCAGCTCAGCATCAGGAAACCTCCTGGCAGACCCATCTCCTCTACTGACCCTTTCTCTTCAACTTTTGCTCTCTGCCTCATGAAAAATTCCATTGAATGATACCCCTCTAGCCTCCCTTTGCCCTACAACCTCATATATTTAATAAAAAAAAATAGCCCTGGCCTGAGTACCACCACAGCCCCATGGGACCACCCCAGCTTGGCCTGCTCCCCTTTCCTGGTAGGAGTGGCAGTGAAAGAATGAGACAACCCAGTGATGACAAGCTAGGAACCATTCCATTTAGTTCAAATGAACCACATTGAAAAAAGCAAGATGTAGCAGTCAGCCTCAGGTCGCTAGAATGAGCCTCCAGACCAGACATAGCTTATGGAAGAAATGACATTTATTTGAAGCTTACAAATCCAGGGGAAATTCCATAATGGCAGAAGCTTGCCCGCTTTCACAGATCCAAGCAGAGAAAAAAAACACCACCAAAAATCAAGAAAGCACACTTCAGGAGCTCCAGGCAAAGCTCAAACCCTTTGCATATCTTTAGACTGGAATTCCAACTCCACTCCCACACCTTAAGTCTGGACCCTGGGATCCACCCACAGTGACACCTCTGCCAGCCAGGCGGCCACAGATCTCAATCAAAAACTTTAATAAACAACTGTATCTGTTGGGGACCATCAGTTCAAATTACCACAATTCTCTTCACAAGCAAGGTCATTAAAACTAAAAAAGCATGAACACATTTGCTGTTCATTTCTCCACATTATCAATTATGGGTGAAACAATGTTCACGCTGGTCATTGCAAATGACCCTTCAGGAGCCAGAAGGCAGCATGGAAGAAACATGCTGCTTAGAGGACAAAGGGAAACATCTATAGAGGACACTCCAAAAGGGAGATAGGAGGCCAGGAATCAGAACTCCATAAACATCAAGGAAATGGCGTAGTTGGGATTTGCTATACAAAACAGAACAGGAGGGCTGGAGAGATGGCCCAGAAGTTATGAGCACTTTCTGTGCAAGTGTGAGGGTCTGAGAAGGCCTGAGAAACCACTCGAGTTTGATCCCCAGCTCCCACACAAACAGGTGGACATGGCCACATTCATATGTAACCCCAGTCCCTTAGGGAGCAGAAACCCCAGAAGGTGAAAGGGAAGGCAAGCTCCTGGATCAGCAAGAGACTCCATCTCAACTAAGAATGGGTGGAAGAGTGATGGAACAGTGGCCACAGCAGGTGAGCATACCCTGCCTCAAGTGGGTACATGGGCACTACATGGGCACACGCATGTGCATACACACAAACACACACACACCCCACATTACACACACAAGCAAAAGTAAAAACAAAGAAATTTAAAAAGATGGAACAGGAGTTCAAAACTGGACTTAAAATTTCTTCCACACATTTATGGAACACTTAAGCCTTTTTCTCTTTTTGGCTTGCAGTGTATGTGTGTGTGTGTGTGTGTGTGTGTGTGTGTGTTTGCTTAGGAGGATTGAACACAGGGCCTTTGGCATGTCCTTTGGAAGGTAATTGTGTTCTGCCATTGAGTTTCACCCCCATCCACCATCTCCTATTAAGTGTTAACCTCACGCTAGCCCTAAGAAATAGTGCAGTTGCACCCATTTCAAAGATGAGGAAGCAAGACATTGAAAAGTTAATCACATTGATCAAGATCACCTGCAGCGTGGGAATTTAAACTCAAGCTTGTGCAAAGCTCTTTTGTATTTTTTTAGATATTTTATTTTTTTTATATTTATTTATTTATTTATTTATTTATTTATTTATTTATTTGACAGAGAACAAGGGACAGAGAGTGAGGGAGAGAGAGAGAGAGAGAGAGAGAGAGACAGAATGGGTGCACCAGGGCTTCCAACCACTGCAAACAAACTCCAGATGTGTGTGCCCCCCTGTGCATCTGGCTAACATGAGTCCTGGGGAATAGAACCTGGGTCTTTTGGCTTTGCAAGCAAACACCTTAACCACTAAGCCATCCCTCCAGCCCTCTTTTGTATTGTTTGATTGAAGGTCTGTCTGTATATGCTATATAGCTCTGGCTAGTCCAGGACTTGCTATGTAGACCAAACTTACAGTAATCCTTCTGCCTCTGCCTGCAGAGTGCTGAAACTATAGGCATGCACTGCCACACCTTGCCTCAAAGCTCCAGTTCTTTTTAAAATATATTTATTTGCAAGGAGAAAGAGGTTGGAGGAGAGAGAGAGAATGGGTGCACCAGAGCCTCTTGCTACTGAAAACAAATTCCAGACACATGTGCAACTTTGTACATTTGGCTTTTACAAGGGTACTGGGGAATTGAATCCAGGTTGTAAGGCTTTGCAAGAAAGTGTCTTTAACCACGGAGACATCTCTGCAGTCCATCCAATTTTAACCAGAATACACTGTTTGTCCCACATAAAGACTTCATAAACATCCGGGCATGGTGCTGCATGCCTTTTTTTTTTTTTGGTTTTTCGAGGTAGGGTCTCACTCTAGCCCAGGCTGACCTGGAATTCACTATGGAGTCTCAGGGTGGCCTCGAACTCACGGCAATCCTCCTACCTCTGCCTCCCGAGTGCTGGGATTAAAGGCGTGCGCCACCACGCCCGGCTGCTGCATGCCTTTAATCCCAGCACTTGTGAGGCAGAGATAGGATCACCAAGAGTTCAAGGCCACCCTGAAACTACATATTGAATTCCAGGTCAGCCTGAGCTAGAGTGAGACCCTGCCTTGAAACCCCCCCCCCCCAAAAAAAAGGCTTCTGAGAAGAAAGGTTAAAACAACAAGATGTGTTAGTATGGCACTGAAAGCATTTTCTGGAAATGCAGATTTTTCTGATTGGAAGCATTCATCTTGACTTTTAGGACCCTTCAAAGAATACCCAGTGAATACAATGGTTTCCAGGCAGAGAAAGTGAAAGGTAAACTCCCTGCATATTAGGCATCATCACCAGCTTTTCCTATGCTATATTTTATTCTGTTTTAGTTTTTCTTTATTAAAAATATTTAATTAATTAATTAATTTATGAGATACAGATAGAGAGGTGAGAGAGAATGTGCACTCCAGGTCCTCTAGCCAGTGCAAATGAACTCCAGATGCATGCACCACCTTGTGTAGCTATCTGGCTTTTTGTGGGTACTGGGGAATCAAACCCAGGTCCTTAGGCTTTGCAGGCAAGCGCCTTAGCTGCTGGCCCATATCTGCAGCCCTATTTTAGTTTTCCTGATTGGATGTAGATTGTTTTATTGTTTTATTTCTAAATTGGATTTTTATTTTTAACAGTATAATTGTGCACAGAAATTAAAGGTGAAACAGCACTAAAAGGCTTATTATAACACAAAGTTATTACATTTTATTTTCTATTACTTTTTTTTTCCTGATTCTGTTCCTCAGGGGATGTCATTTGGCTATTAAGCTGGTTTTACTTTTTAAAGGGCCAGTTTAGCCCTTTCCTATTTCTTTAAATTTTTATAAAAGCAATGATAATTCCTTCTATAATATTTCTTTCAAGATGAACATTTAGTGAGGAGAAACATGGAAATTCAGCTCCTTTTTTTTAAAAAAAAAGTTTTTATTTACTTATTTGAGAAAGAAAGGCAGTGAGAGAGAGAGAGAGAATGGGCAGGCCAGGGCCTCTAGCCACTACAAATGAGCCCCAGATGCATTTGCCATCAAGCATCTGGCTTATGTGGGTACTGGGAAATTGAACCTGGGTCTTTAGGCTTTGCAGGCAAGTGCCTTAACTGCTAAGTCATCTCTCTAGCCCTATAAAAGGTTTTTTTGAATTATTTATTTATTTATTTATTTGAGAGAAAGAGAGAGAGAGCGTTCTAGGGCCTCTAGCCATTGCAAATGACCTCCGGATGCATGTGCCACCTTGTGCATCTGACTTTATGAAGGTACTGGAGAACAGAACTTGGGTCCTTTGGCTTTGCAGGCAAGTGCCTTAACCGCTAAGTCATCTCTCCAGCCTTCCATCTCCTTTTTTATAATTAAAACTCAAGCCTGTACCTCTCTTTTTAAAATTCAATTATTTTATTTTATATAAATTATAACAGGTGGGGCTAGAGGAATGGGTCAGCAGTTAAGGTGCTTGCCTAGAAAAGCCTAAGGATCTGAGTTCCATTCCCCAGTACTCACGTAAAGCCAGATAAAGAAGGTGGCTCATGCATCTAGAGTTCATTTGCAGTGGCGAGAGGCCCTGGCATACCCATATTCTTTCTCCCTCTCTCTCTCTGCCTCTCTCTCAAATAAATAAACTAATAATTACAACAGGTTATACTCTTTTATCCCCATGTCACAACTCCCATTACCCTGGAGGCCCTCTTCAGTGGGATTATGGTGGGGTCATGGAGGCTTCAGTCAGTCCCTGTGGGGTAATGGGGGACCATGCCCCAAGGTATTCCTATCCATTCTGTGGCTCTTACAATCTTTGCACCCCATCTTTCACAGTGTTCCCTGAGCCATGGCAGGCCCATTGACAGTCTGATTTAGTGTTGAGTTCTCTATAGCCTCTGGATTTCTACTTTGAAAGGTTTTGATTGAACACTGTATCTGTCACCATCGCTCTGGATCTGGTTGTCAGGCTAGCCATAAGAGCTGTAATCGTGTCTCCACTTCTCCTATCATTTCTTTGGGTCCTGACAAATGTGGTAGAGGTGGCACATCTCATGGTGGGCGGTCAGCTATCTTCTTGTCTTATCAATAAAGCTTGGTTTTCCTCCATTTTCACTGTCATCTGTAAAATATAACAGATTCTCTAAACAAGTGTGAGAGCTGTTTCCTCTGGGTTGTTTCCTCCAAGGCATGTTCCCAGACTCAAACATTGCAGCTTTTTGTTTTGCTTTGGTTTTCGAGGTAGGGTCTCCCTCTAGCTTAGGCTCACCTGGAATTCACTATGTAGTCTCAGGGTGGCCTCAAACTCACAGCAATCCTCCTACCTCTGCCTCCCAAGTGCTAGCTAGAATTAAAGGCGTGCACCAACACAACTGGCCCTTTCCCTTTTTATAATTGAAAGTTTGCAGGCTGGAGAGATGGCTTATGGTTAAGGCACTTACATGCAAAATCAAAGAATCCAGTTTCTATTCCCCAGTACCCATATAAGCCAGATGTACAACGTGATGCCTGCATCTGGAGTTTTTGTTGTTGTTGTTTTGCAGTGGCTAGATGCCCTGGTACCCATTCTCTCTCCCTCTTTCTATCAAATAAATTTTAAAAATAAAACATTAGAGCTGGGGATAGTGGCACATGCCTTTAGTTCCAGCACTTGGGAGGCAGAGGTAGGAGGAGTGCTGTGAGTTCAAGGCTAGCCTGAGACTACATAGTGAATTCCAGGTCAGCCTGGGCTAAAGTGAGATCCTACATTGAAAAAACTAAATAAAATAAAATATTAGGGCTGGAGAGATGGCTTAGCAATTAAGGCTCTTGCCTACAAAGCCAAAGGAACCAGGTCTGATCCCCCAAGATCCATGTTAGCCAGATGCAAAGGGTGGAGCATGTGTCTAGAGTTCGTTTGCAGCAGCTGGAGGCCCTGGTGCTCCCATTCTCTTTCTTTCTCTCTCTTAAATAAATAAAAAGAAAAAAAAATATATTTAAAAAAAGCTTGTTCCGAAAAGCAAAGGTGGGGTTGGAGAGAAGGCTTAGTGGTTAAAGGCACTTGCATGCACAGCTTCCCAATCTGAGTTCGATTCCCCAGTACCCACGTAAAGCCAGACACACAAAGTGGCACATGCATCCGGAGTTCATTTGCAGTTGCTCATCCATTCCACATGCAAGTTGACATAAGAGACTTTGCTTTCTCTTGGATAAGAATCCCCCAAAACTTTTCCATGCATGATTGAAGGTATCAGGGCTCTTTGATCACTGGATAATAGTGCTTTTCATTGTGAGGGCTGTACAAAGCATGCAAGTGCTCTTGGTTGTACAAAACCCACCGTAGCCACCTAGCAAGATTTTCCTTATCTGGAGGCTTTTGCTCTAACAATGGCACTATTTTCAGTGCTTGGACCATTGTTCCAACTAAACCGTTAAAGGCCTTTAAGGAGATTTTTGTTTCTCTGAATATTCATTTTTAGCTTTCATTATGTAAGTATATGAGCTATAGTATAGGATCTGAATCTTTTTGAAATTAATTGCATTGTAAATCAGACCTATTTCCGCAGCATGCATTTACTCATCATTAGCATGCGAGAGTTTCCAGTAAAATATCTCCAGTATTATTTTTATTATTAACATATTTACACTGTCACTCCAGCTCTGTACCCTTTGTGAATCTGTTTTTAAAATAAATATGACCTGATACCAGAGTGATGGGTGCAATAAAAATGCATGATGTGAAATTAATCAAATATGGTCTGGTTCAATTTATAAGGGACACATTAAGAAAAATTATTTCTTGTCCTGGTATGCCACTCTAGTGAATCAAATGGAGCTGCGTATATTTCAGCAAGATACATGTAAAATCCATTCATTCAACGAACATTTATTATACATTTACTGTGTGCATCATGGGGGATAAAATCAAGCTGAGCAAACATGAAATTTGCACATGAGACAATGGGAAAGGATAAGTAACTGCATCATTGTAGCTTTGAGGTTGACTGTCCAAAGATTCCAGAGACAAAAGCTTAAGGAGCAACAGAGTGCTGCACTGGCTAAGGGGGTGGGGATGTGGATTTATTTCTGCTTTTTTCAGGAAGTGGCCATTAATTTGTATATGAAAAAAAAAATGAGACCAGAGAGGCACAATTCATTGTGAAGATAGGTTTTATATTCTGTATATGTGAAGGAAATAAATTTCTAATGCAATAAAGAAAATGGAGGGAAAAAAAGACATTGGCTTGGACTTCAGTGTCAGACATGGATTCAAATCACAGCTCTACTAGCTGGCTGACCTTAGACAAATTCTTTCCTTTTGTTGAGTTTTGATTTTCTTATCTACAATAGGGAGATGATAATATCTTCCTCATTGAATTATTGTACCAGTGAAATAAGATAATGTCTTCAGTAAGCATTCATGAAATGTCTTGTTATCTTGGAGCTGGGGACAGTTAGAGAAGCTGGCTTGAAAGCTACTATTGTCAAAGCTGATGGCAGAAATGGATTGTTGGAGACAGTACTCCAGTTGGAGGAAACATGAGGAAACAAAGCAGGAAGATAGGGTGGAAGCCAAGTCCTAAACTCACCTCTTGAATGGGGGATCAGGTTTTTCCCTACTACAGCAAGTTTGGAGACAGACAGGTTAGATACTTGCCTTCACAGCTGTGGTAGTTTGAATGGATGGCCTCTGATATATTCAGATTTTATTAAAGTTTATAATTTAGATCTGTAGCCACCTGGCTGGAGGAGGTGTCACTGTGGGTGGATCCTGGGGTTCAGCCATAAGGTGGGGGAGTAGATTTGGAATTCCAGTCTAAAGATATGCAAATTTCCTGAGCTTTGCCTGGAGGCCAAGGAGTGTGCTTGCTTATGATGTTGGTGGCGGCTTTCTCTTTTTGCCTGGACCTGTGGAAGTAGGATCAACTTTTTCTGCCATTATAGAATTTCCCCTCTATCTTTACTAAATTCCCTTCCTGCATAACTATGTCTGGTCTGGAAGTTCATCTCAGAGACCTGAGGCTCTTTGCTACAGAATTGGTACCAGAATGTGGGCTGTAGCTGAGATGAATCTGACCATGTGGATTTTGGTCTTTTGGAATTTTTGTTTTGGAGGAACAAGCATGGACTTGGTACTTGCATCTGAAGACACCTTCTGTACAGGTAAGCCATGTTTTATGGACTATTCTGATGAGAGTATGAGACTGCTAAGTGCATGGAGAATTGCATTTGGAAGTTTGTCTTATGAATGTTCTAAGGGGAAGGAAAGACTGCAGAGGACTTTGTTAGAACTGGGCTACTGGTTACTGGGATGGCTATATTCTGCTGCCCAGGCCCAGATAGTTTCATCAAGGTTAAACTTGTAATGGACTGATATGCTTGGCTAAAGATATGGGACTGAGAGATTAAGATTTTAAGTTGGAAAAATTTGAGCAAGTTTAAAATTTACTCACAGGGTTGGAGAGATGACTTAGCAGTTAAGGCGCATGCGTGCAAAGCCTAAGGACCCGGGTTCAATTCTCCAGGTCCCTTGTAAGCCAGATGCACATGGTGGCGCATGCATCAGGAGTTCGTTTGCAGTGGGCTAGAGGCCCTGACATGCCCGTTCTCACTTTCTCTCTATCTCTCCCTCCCTCTGTCTATCTCTACTAAATAAATAAATAAAATCTTTAAAAAAATTTGCTAGCACAGAGTTTTGTTTTAGGTTACCAAAGCTGTTATTGTCAAACACATTAGCAAACTTAAGGAAGATGGCCAATTGCTTTACATGACTAAGGAAAGACAATGATATAAATGCAAATGATTTGGAAATAGTTGCCTGGAAAAGGAATTTTCTTTTCAAGGTTACAATTTATTTCATCACTGAATTAAGAATATGGCTGTGTCCTGCACACCTGGTATTAGTTTTAGAAGTGTGGAAAATGCATGGAGGGCTGGAGGAATGACTTAGTTAAGGCACTTGCCTTCCAAGCATAAAGACCACAGTTTGATTCCCCAGTACCCACATAATCCAGATGCACAAGGTGGCACACATGTCTGGAGTTTGTTTGCAGTGGCTAAAGGCCCTGGCCTGCCCATTCTCTCTATATATCTGCCTCTCTCTCTCCCCCCTCTCAAATAAATAAATAAATAAAATTGAAAAGTACATGGAGTGGTAATGAAGTACACACACTGTTCCATGAGTCACTGTTGAGATGTGGCATATAGGCAGGGTGTGATGACCCTGAGGCTGGAAAAGTCATAGAAAGATGAACCCTGGTTTGCATGGAGACCTGAAGATGTTTTGGATATACCAGGACTGTGCAAGGGCTACCATGGAGGCTGTTGGCTGGGGATGGAAGTTTTCCATGGCTACACAGCCCAGCTGGAGAGGTGGAATTTGAAAATCCAGATTGTCAGTCATTGGTTATATTGGGTTTGAACTGCAGAAGTCTAATGTTTGCTTGATGGTTATTGAGTTTGCATTGTTCCAGTCTCCCTTTGCTATGCCTTATAGCAGTTGAAAATGTTTATTCTGTGCCTTTATATGTTGAAAATATATCACTTATTTGATTGTAAAGGACTCACAGCTAAGAGACAATCTTAAATCTCAGATGAGACGTAGGAGTTTGGAACCATCTTAAATTGGTAAAGACAATGGGGACCTTTGAATTTGACAATATACAATGTGAGATGGTTATGAATCTATTTGGAGGCCAGGGGTGAAATGTGATAGTTTGAATGGATAGCCCCAATATATTCAGGATTTTCCTAAAGTTTGTAATTTAGATCTGTAGTCACCTGGCTGGAGGAGTTATCACTGTTGGTGGATCGTAGGGTCCAGCCCTAAGGTGTGAGGATAGATTTGGAATTCCAGCCTAAAGATATGGAAAGTGCCTGAGCTTTGCCTGGAGTTCAAGGAATGTGCTTGCTTATGTTGTTGGTGGTGACTTTTCTCTTTCTGCTTGGACCTGTGGAAATGGGGCCAATTTCTCCTGCCACTATGGAACTTACCCTCTATCTTCAATAAATTCCCTTCCTCTACAACTGTGTCTGGTCTGGGGGTTCATCCCAGCGACTTTGGAGTGTCTGCCACACATCTGTTGCAGAAATGTTTTCCCAGAGGAGATGTGAATATGTGTCTATTCGTTCCACTCCATCTAGGGCTCAGACAACAGACCAAGCTGCAACTGCACCAAAACCAGTTTTGGTGAACCAATGAGTTTATTGGGGTTACTTACAGAGCAGGGTAAAGGGTTTCTTTTAGAGCACAGATGACTCAAACTGCATTACTGCAACTGCATCACTGCAAAGCCCACCCCAGCATAGCTGAAGACTCATGGAGGCTCATCGGGGAGTCTCTTCTGCAAGTAGTTATTTATCCTTTATATAACCTTAGGGAGGGGTCTTGCAATCTTTTTTCCCAGACTTGCTGACCTCTTGAGTCTTTCCTGAACTCCCTTCTTCCCCAAGGAGGAAATGTTCAATTTCTACACAACACTGGTCACAGTTTGCCCCTAATCAGTTGCTTGCTCTGATGACCTTTCAAGTTTCAGCTCTCCCAGACTTGACCTCTCTAGAGCCTCCCTCCTCCCTTCAGGGAGAAAAATGCAGAGGAATTTGCTATACAACAACAGCCTATGTAAGGGCTGGATGCTTCACAAGCATGAAGATGGGCTCTACATAGTGATACACACCTGCAATCTCAGAAATTTGGGAATTGGAGGTAGGAGGATTGTGAGTTTGAGGCCATTGCAAACAAAACAAAACAATGAATTGAAGGTGGTTTTCAAGGGATAAGCAGCTTTTGGACATGTTAGCAGGAAGAATATATATCATGGAAACTTAAGGACAGAACTCAAGACCAGACCTTCTGATTATCCTGTTTCATTTGACACTGAACTCAACTGCCAACTGCAGGGTTTTGTCTGAAGCAAGCAATGAATAACTATTGGGCCAAGCCTGGTGAAAGAGGCTTGTAATACCAGCTACTTGGGGGCGATGAAGCAAGAAGATCACAAGTTCAAGGCCAGCTTGGGGGCTGGAGAGATGGCTTAGTGATTAAGGCATTTGCCTGCAAAGCCAAAGGACCCAGGTTCAATTCCCCAGGACCCACGTTAACCAGATGCACAAGGGGGCGCAAGTGTCTGGAGTTCGTTTGCAATGGCTGGAGGCCCTGGAGTGCCCACTCTCTCTCTCTCTTTCTCTCTCTACCTCTTTCTCTGTCAATAAATAAATAAATAAATGAATAAGTAAAAATTTAAAAAGGCAGTTTGGGTAATTTAAACCCAGTCTAAGGGTACAAGATGAAACAAGGGGACATAGCTTAGTGATAGAGTGCCTGCTAAGCATGGGTGAAGCTCTAGGTTCAATCCCGAGTACCACAAAAACAAGGAAAACTAACAACAAAAGTCTACCTGATGAAACAAAGAATAAATACCAACATCCTATAAAATATGAGTAGTCATTTCCTTCTCAACTTATTTCTTCCATTTTCTCAGCTATGTAACAAGAAAAAAAGAATCCATCAACCTCAAGGGGCTCTTATGAAGATCAAGTACATTAATATTTTGTAAAGTGCCAAGAACAGCACCTAGATCATGGTCGGTTCCGTATCAGTGTTCATTACATAAAGCATCAAAATTGATGCTGAAAAGTCAAACATGGTGGTGTGTGCCTCTAATCCCAACACTGGGGAGGCAAAGACAGGTGGATCCCTGGGGCTCATTGGCTAGCCAGTCTAACCTATTTGGCAAATTCTCAGGCCAGTAAGATAGCCTGTCTCAAAAAGGGTGGTTGGTACCTGAGGAAAGACACCTGAGGTTGTCCTCTGGCCTCTACACACATGTGCACATGCACACACATAAACACACGTACAAACATGTGCACATGTGTACATTGTACAAATTGATCTTGAAGGGACTCTATGAGGATTAAATTAAAAACAAACAAAGAGAGCAAGTGGAACTGGGAAGATCGCTCAGTGGGTAAAGTGCTTGACATGTAAGCATGAGGATCTGTGTTCAGATCCCCAGCATGCAGATAAAAGTTAGGCATGGTGGGGCACTCCTATAATCCCAACACTAGAGTGGCAGACACAGGAGGATCCCTGGAGTTTTCTGGCTAGTCTAGCTGAAGCAGTAAGCTATAGCTTCAAAAAGACTCAAAAACTAAGGTGAAGAGTAATTGAAGACACCTGATGTCTTTCACACACATGTGTACAACATGCACATGTACCCACACACATGTATGCCCACACACATATGAATACACATGCACACACACACAACACAAACACATATATATGCAAAAAAAAAAAACCCCAAAAACAAAAACAAAAAACCTCACCCTGGCAGCAAGGGTTTGTGGAGGAAAGGAGAGAAGGAAGAAACTAACAGCCCATAGAGTGAAATCCTCTCTAGGGCAGGCTCATAGAGATCTTGATCCAGATTCAACAACACCTAATAAAATTAAGATATATCTTCTCCTTGTGCCCAACATGCAGTGGATCTAGGTGTGCCCTGTACCTGCTGCCCTCTTTCTATTATTTCCCTTTCCCAGTTCCTTTGGTACCAGATGATGTCCTTAGCTCAAAGCTCAGACTCTGTCCTCCCTAAACTATGCTAGGGCCTTGCATGGATATAAGTTGTTTTGTGCCCAGGGGCAACAGTTGATGCTTCATTGCCACTAAGATAGAATATCTTTTCATCCCTTCCTTACCTTCTTTCTCTTCCTCCTTTTGTGGGTCACTAAGTCTTAGGGATCCCATGGTCCCTACCCATCAGAGAGAACCCTTGGCCACATGAGTACAACCTGAGTTGTCCTGGTCCTCACTGTGCTAACTGGGCATGATTAATCAGATGGCTGATGACCCTCTTTAGGACCATCCTCTAAACCACAGAGCCCAGCTCTGCCGTTCACTTGCTCATTCTTCTATTCATTGGGCTACTCACATATTTCTCTAGCCAATGGTAATTCAGTGCCAGCACATAGGGCCAGGAGTATTAACATCATTCACATTGTGTCCTGTGCTCACATAGCTCACAGCCTAGTCCAAGGGAGATATAACTGATAACATGGGGTGAGTCACCTCAAAGACAGAAACATGTGTCATAGGAGTGAGCAAGGGGAGATTTGCTCTTATGAGGGAGGAGCAGGGTTTTGGAAAAGAAATAGTTAAGATCAGAATGACCAAAGGCTGAAAAGGCGCAGAAGGATGAAATATGGGATGTAAGCTACGAAATCAGGTGAACGAGAAGCCAGAAATGGTGGGCAGTGGGCAGATGATGGAAAGCTTAATACAAAGTCAAGGAACATGAACTTTATGGTAACATGAAAGAATGTAGTGGGCCGTGCTTTGTGCCAACCATTGCCCTGTCCTGGCAGTGCCATCTGGATGCATCCTTCAGACCTCTTTCGAAAGCCACCTTGTTCAATGTCATGTACATCTCGGGCTCTTCATCTAACTGATAAATGCAATAGTAGAATAGCCCAGCCATCTTGGCCCAATTCAGGACAACTCAGAAGGACCATTCTGGTCCCAAAGCTCCCCATAGGGTTGGTTGCAACTGTCACCACAACCACATAACAGGTAAACTTTTTCCACCTGCTTTCTTTCCCTCTTACCACTGTACACAAACTCCAGACACATGTGCCACTTTGTGCATCTGGCTTTACCTGGGTACTGAGGAACTAGGCCTGGGTTGGCAGACTTTGCCAGCAAGCACTTTAACCACTGACTCATCTCCCCAGCTCCCATTGAGATATTCTTGAGTATCTTTCAGATGCTCCAAAAGTCTTCAACTCCATGTTACCTTCCATCCCCTGTCCTCCTTTTCTCCTCTGCTTTTCAGCAGAATTTCTAAATAACTGCCTGCCCTAGTCTGCAGACCTTCCTCCCAAGAATCCCTTTGTTAACACCATCACCCTGGGCTTTCACTGGGCCTTCAATGTTTGGCACACCATTAAATGTAGCTTATGCTAACTCAGTTGAACTATTGACCTTCTAACCACTCCTCTCCAGGGTTTTGGTGCTGGTATGCTCTGTTAGTCTTTCCCCTACCCCGAAGTTTCCTCTTGGGTTCCTGTTGTCTTCATCTCTTCCTTAGTTATTGGTGCTGTGTCATGGGCCCTCATTTGTCTCAGGTCTCACCTCTCCCTGGATGACCTCACATGCTGTCATGATTGCTAATATTTCTGAGAAGTCACCAGTGCTGAACTCTGTCTTAGCCCAGACCACTTTCTGGGCTTACATCAACCCCCAGATGGCTCCACATACTCCATGAGTGCACAAGAGAACATGCCTCCCTCTCCTCATATTGGCAGTCCCTGCCCAGCTCCTCTTCCCAGCTCGACATCCCTGTTCCACCCCACTCAGCTGCATCCTCGGGCTAATCTCATTCCACTAGCTCCGTCTCCATGCACCTCTGCTTCAGTTAAGTCATCTGCCAGGAACCAGGTTGGAATTGGCCCTATTAAGACCTAGAGCTATTGAATGACTGCCTGAAGCTAGGGGAAGTAGAAACTGGAAGGTTTTCAGAACCCTGGGAGCTGTCCAGCTGCTGGCAAGTCCTGACCACATTCTGCTCCTTTCCAGGCTGTGCAGGGTCTTGGGTAAGCCTCTGGCTTTTAGAAGTGACTCTTTCTGTGTCTCCCAGGGCAGTTGGCTAAGGCTTGTCCCAGAAGTTGAGGGATTATACATTTTCATTTCAAGCCATCAGCAAACACATCAGTGTTTTTCAAGAGAAGGGAAAGTTTCCAGAAGAGAGACATGAGTTTTACTCTCATCAAGTGACTATTCATGGTCTAAGGAGCTCAGGCAAGGAGTGTTTGCATGGACAGCAGGAACTATGGCTATGGGGAACCATGAGGAAGGTGGGAGTTTAAGAGGAAGAGCCGTCTTGGGCTGGGCAACAATTTAAGATATGATTTTTTATAACCCCAAATAATCACAGATAACAAAAATTCCCAAACATCATAAACTTTAAAAAATATTTTAAAATTCATTTTATTTATTTGAGAGAAAGAGAAAGAGAGAGAGAGAGAGAGATAAAGATAAAAATGAAGAGAGAGAGAACGGGCTCGCCAGGACCTTCAGCTGCTACAAACTCCAGATGCATGCGCCACCCTGTGCATCTGGCTTACGTGGACCCTGTGGAATTGAACCTGGGTCCTTTAGTTTTACAGGCAAGTGCCTTGACCATTAAGCCATCTCTTCAGCACAACATTATAAACTTTAAGTTTCCACATATATCTAACCTCTTTATCTACCTTCTTATGATCTTTTGAAATATCATTTACTTACTTACTTCACCTTGTCCCCTCTTTATTATACTGTATAACACAGGGGCTTGGGCTTATGGGCTGTAGCTCAGTGGTAGGGCACCCACTTAGCACTTGTGAAGTCCTGGGTTGTTCTACAGTAATACACACACGCACACATGCACCATAGTAGCAAGATCATTAAAAGGAAAACACTCATTTCATGAGCTTGCTTGTTTAAAAAAAAAACACCTTAAATATACATCTGAATCAGTGATCTCTCCTAAAATACAAAGTTATTAATTACAGTAAAGTAAAAGACCTTTTGAGTTGAATTTAATTGTTTCTGCATTTAAACCTGACCTAGAAATTCAAAAGAACTCATCAGCAGTATCACCCAGTTGCTTCTGACAGAAGGAAGTTTATAACCTGTGCATAAGTTCTTAGGAAATACCATCACCAGGAAATCTTTGATGGTCCCCTTATGGGTAAAAATAATTTTAGAAAATTTATTTTTATATCAGCATATTGCAGTATAATTCTTAAAGAAACTTTTACTTTAAATCAGTTTTATTGTAAGCCTAGAAAAGAAGCAGGACTAGGAGATGAACCCAGTGTTGACAAGAAGCTGGTGAGATAAAAAGAAATATATTGTGGGGCCACTTGTTTTTAAGAAAGAAAACTATGGATTTATGCACCCGCTTTAAAAAAAATCTCTCTAGGCACACCGTTCAGCAGCTATTTAGATCTTGTCTGAAGTTTTAGTATGTTTCAAATAAAAGCAAATACCTTCATTTGGAGATAGTGATGTTTTATACCCTACTTACTCATTTATTTAACAAATATTTTGTAGGCATCAATTATAGACTAGGTGTTGCTTGGGACATAAAGTTGAATGTCAAAAGATTTTTCTTTCAAAAAGTAGTGTCTATAGGATAAGTTATTGGACACTATATGAAGATGTACAGATTGATTCTTGTGAGCTGCTGATGGGAAGGGAAAATGGTAACACCATTATGAAAAACATTATGGCAGTTCTCAAAAATTGAAAGGTATAGTTACAGGACCTAGCAGTTCTACTTCAAGACACATACCTCAAAATAGAAAGGAAAAACAGGAACACTGGCATATTCACATTCAGGTCCACAGTAGCCATTGCAACCTAAGTGTCCATGGCTGGATACGAGATGAACAGTATGTCATATACATACTTAGACTATTATTTCATCTTAAAAAGGAAATTATGGGGCTGGAGAGATGGCTTAGCGGTTAAGCGCTTGCCTGTGAAGCCTAAGGACCCCGGTTTGAGGCTCAATTCCCCAGGACCCACGTTAGCCAGATGCACAAGGGGGCGCACACATCTGGAGTTCGTTTACAGGGGCTGGAAGCTCTGGCGCGCCCATTCTCTCTCTCTCTCTGCCTCCTTCTCTCTGTTGCTCTCAAATAAATAAACAAACAAACAAAAAATTAAATAAAAAAGGAAATTATGTGACAGGAGAGATTGCTCAGCAGTTAAAGGCACCTACTTGCAAAGCCTGCTGGCCTGGGTTCAATTCCCCAGTACCCATGTAATGTTGGAAAACACAAATTGGTACATGCATCTGGAGGTCATTGGCAACAATAAGAGGCCCTGATGCTCTCTCTCCCAAATAAATGAAAATGTTTCTTCGAAAGGAAATTATGCCTGCTATACCATGGATGAAGTGTAAAATAGATATGTAAGATGCTGTATGATTCCACTTAAATGAGGTCTGTATAGCAATCAAATTTAGGACTGAGGGGTATGGCTCAGTGCTAGAGCACTTGACTAGATGCTCAAGGCCCTGGTTTTGTTCACTAGCACTTCAAAAAGAAAAACAATATGTAAAAGTGTAGTCCAGCAGGAGGTGATGGCATGTGGCTATAATACTGGAGGCTGATATGCCTGTTTAAAGAGAAGAACAAGGAAATGAAGGGGCAAGAGGAGGAGGAAAAAAAAAAGAGGAGGAGAAGGAAAAAGAGGAAAGCAGTCAAGCTGAGCATGGTGGCACTGGCCTGTAACCCCAATATCTGGGAGCTGTGGAAGGGAAGGTGAAGAGTTCTAGATCATCCTCAGCTACGTAGTGAGATTGTGGCCAGTCTGGGATATATGAGACCCTGTCTCAAAAAGCCAAGCACAAATAAAACAAAAAAGAAAGCATATATATATATATATATATATATATATATATATATATATAAAGCTTATATATATATGTATATATATATGGCCTGGAGGGATGGCTCAGCGACTAAGGTGCTTGCCTGCAAGGCCTAATGACCAGAGTTGATTCCCCAGTACTCAGTAAAGCCCAATGCACAAAGTGGCACATGCATCTGAAGTTCATTTGCAGTGGCTGGAGGCCCTGGAGTGTGCATTCTCTCTATGTGTCTCTCTTCTATCTCTCTCTGCTTGCAAACAAAACAAAACAAAACAAGAAAAGAAAAGAAAAGAAAAAGAAAGCAAAGTCATAGGAACAAAAGGTAGGTAGGATGGCTGTTCAGGGGTTGGGAAATGAGTGCTTAGTGCACCCTGGAGATGGACAATGGGTATGGCTGAACAATGTGAATATAACTAATGTTACTGAATTACAAACTTAAAATAATAAATTCTATATTATATACATGTTGTCACAATTTTTAAAAAGTTGTATACTTACAAGAACCTAAGTGACTTTGGATCATAATTATTCCTTTTTGGGGTGATTGGCAGCTTTCTCAAGGAAATACTTGAGCATGGAGCGCACACATATGATAGAAAGAGAGATTAGGAGGTCAGAAGAATCCTCAGCTACATAGTAAGTTTGAGGTCAGCCTTGGCTACCTGTCCCAACAAGCCAAACAAAACCAAAGCAACAATAAAAACTAACCCCCAACCACATGCCCAGAGTAGACCAAAGCACTTTTTTCTGAGATGCAGTTCCACTGTGTTGCTGGCCTTTCAATTAGAGATTCTTTTGCCTCAACCTCTTGAGTCTGGTATCACAGGAACATGCTACTGTTCCCAGCTAAAAATTAGTTTATTTTTGGTCTGGGGAGATAGGTTAATGGTTAAAGGCACGTGCTTGCAAAGCATGCCAGACTGGGTTTGATTTATTTACTTATTTGCAAGTAGAGGGAGGCGGTGGGTAATATGGGTGTGTTGGAGCCTCTTGCTGTTGCAAATGAACTCCAGTTGCATACACCATTTTGTGCATCTGGTTTTACATAGATACTAAAGAATCAAACCTAGGGTTGTATGTTTTGCAAGCACATGCCTTTAACCACTGAGCAATCTCCCCAGTACTTTTTTTTCTTAACCTATGCCCAGTGTCCCTTTTCTGTCCCAGGACTCCATCCAGGGTATGGGATTAAATCTAGTCACTATATTCCTTTAGGCTCTTATTGCTTGTGACAGTGTTTGGACATTCTTTGTTTTGACTGTTTCCAGATATATACCAGTCAGATATTTGTAGGATATCTTTCATTTGGGACTTGTCTAATATTTTTCTCATGATCACATGGGGCTGTGCATTTTTTTTGAGATAGGGTCTAGCTCTAGCCCGGGATGACCTGGAATTCACTCTGTAGTCTCAGGGTGGCCTCAAATCATGGCAATCCTCCTACCTCTGCCTCCTGAGTGCTGGGATTAAAGGTGTGCACCACCATGCCCTGAGGGTTGTGTATTTTGAGAGGAAAACCACAGAGACAAAATATCAAATCATGTACCCTCATACAAGCACTGCATGGCTGCTGCTACCATTCCACAATCAAGGCTATCTGAAAGATGGAAAGAGGCAGAAGGTGCAAGGAGAGAAGAGCCATGTGTTATCCTGTAATTCTATCTTTTAAAAAATCGACAAAGTCATCCCTTTTTCCTAATAGGCTCAGAAGGTAGGGATCAGGACTGTGACTAAGAACAGTGCCATCTGTATGAAATTAGGCTGCACAGAAAAAGATGGGTCAGTACATGATGGGCAAAGAACTTATGGTATTGACCTTAGTGCCTTCTATATGCATAGGAGACTGCATTGTCCTAACTGCCATGAGGAATCAAAGGACAAAAATGATGAGGCTCTCAAGCACACTTTCTAGCAATTATGTATTCTAATAAATATTCTCTCTTTCTCCCCTTCTTCCCGTCTCTCAGACAGAGTTTCACTATTAGCTTAGGCTGGCATCAAACTCTGGATCCTCCTGCCTCAGTCTCCCAAAGGCTGAGATTGCAGGCATGAGCCACCCACATCCAACCAAACAATCTCTCTAAAGAGCCCTCTTTTTATATTTCACTTATTTATTTATGTATTTGAGAGGGGGAGGCAGATTGAGAGAGAGAGAGAGAGAGAATAGGTGTACCAGGTCCTCTAGTCACTGCAAACAAACTCCAGATGTATGTGTCACTTTGTGCATCTGACTTCCTTGGGTATGGGGAGACAAACCTGGGCCCTTAGGATTTTCAGGCAAGCAAGCACCTTAACCACTAAGCCATCTCTCCAGTCCTAAAGAGCCTTCTTGTAGAAAGGGAGACTGTTAAGCCTGTGTGGGGGCACACAACTTTAATCCCAGCACTCGGGAGGCAGAGGTAGGAGGATTGCTGTGAGTTTGAAGACAGCCTGAGACTACATAGTGAATACCAGGTCAGCCTGGGCTAGAAAAACAAACAAACAAACAAAGACAGGTGGACTGTTATTCCACTGGCCCTTTGATTGCACAAGCAAACCCATCCTCACAAGATGAACATTTGTCACAGGTTACACATGTAGGTAAATTGTAAAGATTCCAAAGACTCACTCTGAAGCAATGGAATAATGATACTGTTATGGAAGAAGCATTCAGGCAGTTTTCCTAAAGTGACAACTTAGAAACTTTTTCACTAAACTAGTCATTTTTATTTATTTATTTATTTTGGTTTTTTTGTTTTTCGAGGTAGGGTCTCACTCTAGCTCAGGCTGACCTGGAATTCACTATGGAGTCTCAGGCCTCGAACTCATGGTGATCTTCCTACCTCTGCCTCCCAAGTGCTGGGATTAAAGGCGTGTGCCACCACACCCAGCTCTAAACCAGTCATTTTGAAGTCATATCTTAAGATGCTCATAAAGTAGGTATTGCAGACAACATATGCCGAGGGATTTCAAAGCAGGTGAATTTTAGTGGATACAGGTCAGCATGGCAGAAAGCTTCAGAGAGGTTGTGGGCCCTAGGCTGCCATAAAGAATGCAATAAAGGGGTTGGAGAGATGGCTTAGCATTTAAGGCGCTTGCCTGAGAAGCCTAAGGACCCAGGTTCAACTCCCCAGAAGCCATGTAAGGCAGATGCGCAGATGGCGCATGCATCTGCAGTATGTTTGCAGTGGCTAGAGGCCCTAGTGTGCCCATTCTCTCTCTCCCTCTCATAAATAAATAAAAAATTATAAAAAGAAGGTAATAAAGAATGGAAAAGAATTTTAAAAATACTTTATTTATTTGTGAGAGGAGAGAGAGAGAGAGAGATAATGAGGTATACCACAGTCTCTTGCTGCTGCAAAGGAACTCCGGATGCATGAGCCACTTTGTGCATTTGACTTTATCTGGCTATTGAAGAATCAAACCCAGGCTGGAAGGTTCTATAAGCAAGCTCCTTTAACCAGTGAACAATCTCCCCAGCCCTCCGTCCTTTCTTCTTGTGTCATGAGACATATTAAAGTGTTTTAGTCTCTTTTGATTAGATTCTTATTTTTATTAAAGTTCATCTGTTAGGGCCTTGTAATTTTACTTAGTAATTTAAAAAATATATTTTATTATTTATTTATTTGACAGAGAAAGAGAGGGAGAGAGAGAGAGAGAGGGAGAATGGGCGCACCAGGGCCTCCAGCCACTGCAAACAAACTCCAGGATGCCTGTACCTCCTTGTGCAGCTGGCTAATGTGGGTCCTGGGGAATCGAACTTGGGTCATTTGGCTTTGCAGGCAAATGCCTTAACCACTAAGCCATCCCTCCAGCCCTTACTTAGTAATTTTAATAAATTGGCTCCCCTCAACACAGTGTTTTACAGAGTGGTCTTTGTAGCCACATAGATTGAGATGTGAATTTAAGTCCTAGTACTTACTGGTTTTGTGGTCTTACATAAGTTCCTTACCCTCTCTCATTCTATTTCTTATTTAACAACAATCCCAACCAGGTGGGTTTATGGTGAGGTTACTATTAATAAAGCAAAGGGAATACACTGAACAACTTCTCACCCTGTGAAAGTGCTTAATAATGGCCTCAGCTGCGACAATCACCACATTGATTACAGAAGTCATAGCGATGGGCTAGGGAGATGGCTCAGTGTGTATATAGTGTGTACTGTGCAAGCGTGAAGCCTTGAATTCAGATCCCCAGCACCCACATAACATGGAAGGTGTGGTGTCCCATTCCGTACTGTTTATCAGAGCTGGGGAGGCAGAGACAGGAGGTTCCTCCATATTTGCAGTCTAGTTCGTTTAGCAGGATAGGGCTGGGTGAGGTACCCTGTCTTAAAAAAAATGAGGTGGAAGAGTGATTGAGGAAAACACCTGGTGTTGACCTCTGGCCTCCGTGTGCATACATACACGACCCCCCCACATGAACATGTATACACACTAACACACACAGTACATGTGCTAAAAAACACAAAAGAAATCATGATGATGTTAATATAAACTCATGGACACTAAGAGGAACCCCTACTTGGCTTTCACTGCTTTGTTGCTGATAATGTGACAAAATTATCCACTCACCAAAAGTAAATTGCATTTTCCTTGACTTTTTAGTGAACACTGCCTTAGAAGCAGCAAAAATGGATCCAGGTACTTTTTTGGAGATTTTAGTTTTTCTCGATAGGGTCTCATTCTAGCCCAGGCTGATCTGGAATTCACTATGTAGTCTCAGGGTGGCCTCAAACTCATGGCAATCCTCCTACCTGTGCCTCACAAGTGCTGGGATTAAAGGCGTGTGCCACCAGGCCAGGCTGGAGATTTTGTTGTACTAGCTGTGAAGGCATTGAGAGTGACTCAGATTGCAGAGCAGAGGCAAGGCAACATCCAACATGCCCTGAGATTGTGGAGCATGGTTGATCTGATCTGGGAGCATCTACAATTATTTGACACTGATTATTGGGGCTTGCTAACCTATCCAAAGAATTGGTGCTTTAGGGCAGAGTATGTGCCTAGTATGCACAAAGTCTTGGGTTCAATCTCCAGGGCTGCATAAATTGGGTGGGGTAGATAGATCATGCCAGTAATCCCAATCTTGGGAAGTGGAGGTAAGAGGATGAGAAATTCAAGGCCATCCTTGGCTACATAGAGAGTCTGAGGTTAGTCTAGACTACACAACATC
Source organism: Dipus sagitta (assembly GCA_036346955.1). Classification (NCBI taxonomy): domain Eukaryota; kingdom Metazoa; phylum Chordata; class Mammalia; order Rodentia; family Dipodidae; genus Dipus; species Dipus sagitta. The sequence continues at coordinate 139,133,738 of CM070770.1, forward strand.
CTATCTCCAATGAGAAGTGTTATAAATCAATGGCAGATATCAATGCACCACTTAGGGAATCTTTGCTAGGACCTTCTGCTTTTATTACAACTCATGTTGAAAATAACTAAGAAAAGCTTGCCAGGAAGAAGGTCAATTATGATCCAGTCACTTAATGCAGACTTACAGGAGCAAGTTTCCACTTCACTGAATGACTGTGGGTTTTGAGGTGTGTGTCATAACCTAGATGTGGATGTTAGACATTTAACAAGTTTGTTTTTTTTTCCCCTTAATTGCTGGCATTTGCTTAACTGTTTTCTTAATTATAATTTATGTTTTTATGTTCTAGTTTGTTTACATAGCCCATAGTTCCCAATTGCCTTTATTTGCTTAAGTGTTTCTTTGATTTTATTTACATTTTTATATATGTTGCTTTGCTTACCCAACTCATTGTGTGGAGTGGGCCAGAAATAACCATAAATCCCCATTGCTAATTAGCCCCATCCTCATGACTGATTAGTCAAGATTATGCGTCTAGAAGGAGGAGGAGGTCTTATAGTGACTCACAGGATCATTGAATTTTAGAGCTGGAAGGAATCTGAGAGCTTAAAGCATCTTTCAAATAAAATTCTGTGGTTTTTACATCTTCAGTATTGCAGAATTAGGAATGGTTGTCTGCTTGTGCTTGCTCTTTTATACAAAAAAAAATGTGTAAGAGTTTGGTGACCGTTTGAAAAACAAGCTTAGAATATAGAGAAAATCCAATCCATGATGACTGTGAGTAGCTCGTCATGAGGGCTTGCAGAAGAATTGGATACTTGACACATAGAAGAACAGGGAATATTAATGAACAGGAAGAGGGTTCTTTGGAAGTAAGTAAGCAGAGTGGATTGGAACTCCCTTCTCAGCAGCTGTGCAGTTGGTAAGGATGGTAGCTTGCCTAAATGTAAGCTTGGCTATTAGCTTTGCAGTGGGGAGTACTTAAGAGTACACACAACATATGAAGGAAAGAATCTGGAACTGCATAGCCTGCTTCATTCCAAGAATCCATCTGGCATTTAAGGAACTGCTTGTCCTACATTAAACCCTGCAGAGTAAGAGCCATTTTTCATATCCTCACACCCCTATTTTTGGTTTCAGGTAAGACAGCTTATTGAATTTGGAGAAGGAACACGGAGACGTTGCAGGACCATCTAACTAAGAACTAATCTAGGGTGAAGTCCTTGAATCTAAACTGGGGAAATCATGATGAAGCCCAGGCTTGGGAAATGACCTCGAGAACAAGTTCCAGTGTTCACCAGAGGCAGAAGTTCAGATTCCAAAATAATTTGAGCGTTAAATCTTTTGTCGGCAGAGTATAATGGACGAACATGTGTTATGAATATGCAAATCTGTGGTCGAAGTCAACCATACTAAATGCCTTATGGCGGTGTGGGAAGTTGACAAGTGAAATCCAATCTTTTCCAAAACAGACATTACTTTTGAAACGAAGAGCTTGTGCTTTTCCCTCCTCTCAGTGTTCGTCTATCTACAAGGCATCTAAAAGCAAACGCGGCCAAAGGATAGTCCCGGGATTATCAGTATTTGCAGAGCGTATACAGTGTTGTTAGCTTTGAAATTAGGGCTGGACTTCACTTTCCTTCCTCCCAACCCGTTTCCCTCTTGACATTTTCCTAAGTTCCCCTTTCAGGGAAAGTGCTCGGGCCTCTCGCTAATCCGCTCCACTCAAGCTCTAAAGCATGCGAGATAACAGACCCTCACTTTAACTGGTCACCCCTTGAGGGACAGCGCAAGGCCCCAGCGCCAACTCCGTTCAGTGTCCTCTCAGTTACTATGGCGACCGCGGGAGGGGAGGGGCCCCTGCCCCTCCTTCTCGGTCTCTCTCTGCCCAGGATTTTCGAAAGCTCCAATTGGGACAACCCTTCCTGGCTTCGGTCCCGCCCCCGTTAGGCTCCGAGCGCGATGCGATTGGCTCCGGGACTAGCGGCCGTGTGCCCTGAGGGTACCACTTCTTGACAGGCAGAGCGGGAAAAAGTGTAGCAGTCGCTGTCCGAAGGCGTGAAGCTCTAAGGAAACTGAGTGACTTTACCTACCCCGTCCCGTACACGAACCCTCGCACTCGTGACTGCTTAATCCTAGCAAGCAGGAGCTGGGGCCCTGGGTACCGCATTTGCCCGGCCGGGAAGGAGGGTTGAGGGGGGAGGGAGCGGTCCATCCAAGGAGCCAGGACGCGATGAGGCGTGAGGATCCCCCCCCAACGCGCTCTCCAGCAGCGCAAGGGATCAGAGGCCACCGGCGGGGGTGTGTGGGGCGGGCCGCACTCTGGGGCGGTGCCATCGGAGGCGGCGGGAGGCGCACGGGCCAATGAGGGCGCACCCCGCCCCCTAGAGGGCGGGACTTACGGAGGGCTCTTCCCCCTCCCCCGCCCGCCCTCCCCTCCCCCCCCCCCCCCCCCCCCCCCCGGGCGCCGGGGCTGCAGTGAGTGAGTGGCACTGGCAGCCTGTCAATCCCTCAGCGGAGCGGCCTTCGAGCCCGGTCCGCGGCGGCTGCTGACTTGGGGGTGTTCGTCTCTTTGGTGGTGGCGGCGGTGGCGGAGGCGACTTCTCCCACCCCATCAATCTGCTGTCCCGTCCGGCGCGCGGCCCGCTGGGGCCCCTCCACCGGGCTCCGTGCTCCCCGCCGCGCCGGCCCGCTCGCTCGCTCCCAAACTTTCCTCCTCCGCCCCTCGGTCTTCCCGCGGCCCTCCCGCCAGCCTCCTCCTCCTCCTCCTCCGCCGCCGCCCGCCGCCGCTCCCTCCCCCGGGGCCGCGGGGGCTCGGATCCCGCCCGGCAGAGGCGGCGGCGGCGGGCGGCGGCTGAGGGAGGGCGGGAGGGAGGGAAGGGCGGGCGGGGAGCGCGCGGGCTGGCGCGGGGGGCGGCGGCGGCGGCGGCGGCGTCCCGGCAACTCGGCGGGGCTCTGAGGAGCAAGTTGCGCGGGGCCGCCCGGCGGGGCGCGGAGTGCTGGTGAGCAGGAGGCGGAGGAGGCGGCGGCGGCGCGGCGCGGCGCGGCGGCCGCGTGAGGGCACCGGGTACCGTTCTGCCTCCGCCTCCGCCTCCAGCACCTCGGAGCCCGGGCGGTGCTTCCGCCCGCTGCTTCTCCTCAAGTCACCGCGGCGGCGGAAGCCGGAGTCGGCCGCCGGTCCGTCCGCACCGCTTCAAGCCGCCGGCCTCGCCGGCCGGGCCGCCCCCTCCTAGCGCGGGCGGGGAGCGCGCGGCCGCTTCCCCCTCCCCCTCCCCCTCTTTCTTCTCCTCCCTCGCCGCCGCCGCCGCCGCCGCTGCCGCCTCAGCTGCCGCCTCAGCCTTCGCCTCGGCAGCCGCCGCCGCCCGCTCCCGCCCGCCCGCCCGCGAGCGCGGCGGGATGGACGATCAATCCAGGATGCTGCAGACTCTGGCCGGAGTGAATCTGGCCGGCCACTCGGTCCAGGGGGGCATGGCCCTGCCGCCTCCCCCTCACGGCCACGAAGGGGCGGACGGCGACGGCAGGAAGCAAGACATCGGCGACATCCTCCATCAGATCATGACCATCACGGACCAGAGCTTGGACGAGGCGCAAGCAAAGTTGGTGTCGTCTCATTAAGCATCTTTTGTGTGTGTGTGTGTGTGTGTGTCCGGCCTTGCGGCCGAGTCGGGGACCCCATGGGGTGGCATCCCGGGACAGGGGGACATGAGTCCCTAGGCGACGGGGGAACTTTCTCCCATTCCGAGCCGCCCGCCCGGGGCCTGGAGGGGACTGGCCGCGCCCCCCTCCACCCGCCCCCCGGACGCTGGCGGGAGTCGGCAAAGTTGTTCCCCGGGTTTGGGCCGGACTTGGTGGCGCGCGGGTTCGTGCTTCCCTCGCTTTTCCACGCCCGGTCCCTCCATCCACGGATTTAAACCTCCCGCCTGGACCCCCGTGTGCGCCGCGCGCCCCGCCAGGCCCCGGGGCCGCGCGGGAGGGAAGTGCAACTTTTTTTCTGCCCGCCGCGAGTGTTAGCGCCGGGCTTCCCCGGGCCGCGCGCGACGACCCACCTCGGGGTGCTGACTGCCACCCCGGCCCCCTTTCGGCCCCGCACGGGATGATGGTCAGCTCTCTGTCTCGGACACGGGTGGCGAAGTTCTCCGGGAGGGAGGAGGGTGGCCCCGCAAACTTTGCGCAGCTGTCACCCTCCCTTGCACCGCCACTGGCCGGTCCTCCGGTGCCGTGTGGACGGGGGAGCCTCTCAGCGACTGAGGCCTCCCCCGGGTCCCCGCTGCGTGTCCCCGTGTGGGTCGCCTCCGCTTGCTCTGCTTGCCGGGCAGATGGGTCTCCCTCCGTGGGCGCTGCTGCTCGCGCCGCCCGAGCTTGCGGGCTGGCATGAACTAGTCAACTTGAGTTTTTGTTGACTTCCCGTGGTTCCAAAGAGCTTTACGAATTAAGGGGCCGGAATTAAATCTTGGGTCTAACTTAAAAGAAGGCGCCATATTATTCCATAGGTGATGCTAATACCTTTGTGTTTTGCTATTTGTTCTTTTTTGTTTGTTTGTTTTAGGAAACATGCTCTGAACTGTCACAGAATGAAACCTGCGCTCTTCAGCGTATTGTGTGAAATCAAAGAGAAAACAGGTAAGACGCTGTGCCTGGAAGTGGGTCTGGAGACCCCCCCTCCCCCGAAGTGGGGGTCTGGTCTACTCTTTCGACTCTTCAGTTGAAAGCTGATGCTTTTGGGCACCGCCATCTTTGATCATTCTCTCCTTCCTACCTCCTGATCTTGAGGAAAAACTGCAATAAATCTGGAGTCGATTTCTCATTTCTGCTCTGGTGCAAAATGAAGTGTAGATGCCAGTGAGGCTGGGTCTTGGTCCTTAGGCAGTCCCCTGAAGGCAGGCAGGGAGGGGGCCCTAGCGGTAGCTGCCCTCTCCCCTCTCCTTTTGCCTTGTTTATTTGTCAGTTTTTGTTTGTTTTGTTTGCTTTTTTGTTTTTTTAAAGGAGCAAAGGGAGACTGGATGGCAGGGACCGGGTCCTTGGGAGAAGCATCACCCCAACTTTGTTTTACTCAGACAGCCTTAAGCTTCATTCCCACTGGTTGAAGAATAGATGCAGGTGAACAGACTTCACTCAATAGCATGTTTGACTTAGTGTTTTATGTTGTGGGAAGACTACTTGGTTAAAAATCCAGGAAGGGTTATGATGTGCTTATGCACATAGAATGTATTGCATCTATCAATATTTTATTAAATCCTATATCTTGCAACCATTAGGCTTGTAACTACGCTTATTATTTAAAGAAGAAAAATGCCCACAGATGCAGGTTAAGCAATTTTGAAGTTCAAAGCAGGAATGTATGAGAAGACAGGTTTTGCAGAAGTACTTAGAATCCAAACTGAAGGTACATATTAAGGAAGTTTTTGGCTTAACTTTCTTTTCAGACATCCTCGATTTAAGATGTTTCAGTTTTGACATAATACTAAGGTTTCAAGTGGAAGGCAAGATTTAATTTAGATGTTTTAATTTGCATTTACAGTTATCTTCCCTGTATATGGCAAACAACTTCATTAAAAAAGCTTTACTGTTGATTTTTGTTTGTATTTATTTTTGTATATGTTGAATATATTGTATTTTAAAGTTGCTTGTTTGTAAGTTGAGGTTAAGATGAAAAAGTCACGTCCAGGATATCGCATTATCCAAGTGATGCTATTTAAATGGTTAAATGTGCTTGTATTTAAATTGAGTGTACAAATCATAGCACACTAGGATTGTTAGGTTGGTAGTCGAGTTACACCACTTTTAAACAGATAACTATTCATATGACTAAAAGAATCTCCAAAAGATGGTTTATTGCTGTCTCTTAGTATAGATGTGCTAAGCCATAATTAACAGCAAATATTCAGAACCTAAATAAGTACTTTTCTTGCTTTTCATTCACATGCTATGGATGGTTTCTTAATGTTAGTTAATTCTTTGCAAGATGTATTTTCCGTTATGAAGCCAATCATTTTAAATGACTAACCTTCATTGTATGTTGATTTTTCACTATGTTTAGAATGCACTGTGATTTAATATGGTAGATAACTTTTATCTGATTATAAAATAAGACATGTAGCATTCAGTGTTCACAATTCTTAGTTTAGGAGTCTAAAAGTGTATAATTCCCATTAAATTATGTTGCCTAATTTATAAGGGTTTTCTTCCTATCAGGGCTCTACTTCAGCTTCTGCTGACAGCTAAGCACTGGAGTATTGACTATTTTGTGAATATTAAGATTGATTCAACTTTATATAGCATTATATTACTAGTGAAAGGGGATTGATACTTCTCCCCTCTCCCCTCCTTCTCATGATTTTTTTTTTTTTTTTTTTTTTGCCCTTTTAAAGTTTTGGCCTAGCCAACTTGAGAACCACACTGCTTTTCATGTTTGGACATTTAGCACCAGGCCGAATTCATTAAGTGTTGGTTCTCCAGTTGCTTATTTGCACAGGACTTAGTTACACCATTCTGAAAGGAAAGCGTAGTCAACCCATGTCAAAGGTGAGTTACGAAAAAGAAAAAGTCTTTTCAGAGTCTGGGATTACAGTCAGAGAGATCTTTGGTGGGACTGTTAATATTTAAGAAGCCAGAGGTAGCAGACAAAAGAAATTGTGTTTTGAAAATTATTTTTGGAGTTTTCATTGATAACTTGTAAATTAGATTCTCTTTTTTGTGCTTTGGCCGGTGAATCCAAGTTTGCATGTTATCTCTTTTACAAAGAGCCAGTAGCTGACAAAGAGTAAAGGCGGCTGTCTGGACAGAGGCATCTTGCTGCCAGCCTCTCTCAGCTCAAGAGGGATGGGATTTAAGTACTGAGTGATTGATGGGGGTGAAGCTCACTCTCTCCTTTATTTTCTCTCCTACTATCCATAGCTCCACCTCAAAACTAGTCTTAGAAGGAGACAGCTTCGCTGGACTCAGAGTCCTCAGTTTGAAATAAAACAGCTGTGTAGATATTAGTGTTTCCAAAGCCGGGCAGCACATTCCAGGGCCTATTCCCCATTTGTTTCTGTAGTCCTGCTTCAAAAACATAATGAACTTAGAAAATAAGCGTTCCAGACTCTGTGTATGTTACTTAATACTTTTTTCTTTATTTTATTTAACCTGTCAATTCGGTATCCAAAGATTAATTATATTCTAGAGAAAGTTTACCTAATCATTTGTGAATACAAGCCAGAAATATGATGTGATGGCTCTGTTCTGTACAGTGGAGAGTAAGAGGGTTGACAAATTGAGGACCCGGTTGGATAAACTGTCACTTCAGTGTGTAATGTAATTTTTGGTTATGCTTTTTCTTTTAAAATATGACAAAATCATTTTTAAGAATTCCATATATTTGTTGATCTGACAGTAGATTTTGAGGTTCCTGATCAGACAATGAGTACTGTAAGTTCTGACGCTCATGAGGGATTTAGTTTAGAAAACATCTTTTACCCCCACTTACCAAATATGAAAAGAAATTTTCCCTCTGACAGATAAATGGGCAATCTGCCACAATTATATTATTTTCTTGTTCAGAGCTAAGGGAAGTATACTTTTACTATAAAATGCTTGCTTTTTCTTAAAAAATATGTTCTTTTGTAAAATTTATCATATGGTTATTTTTGGGCAAAAACATCTTTCATTGTTGAATTGTGACATTTATACATTCTGAAAACAACTAAAAAACTACAGGCTTAGAAATGTGACTACTTTAAACTAAGTAAGCCACTAGGGAGATAATTGTTGATATAAGTTTTTTTTCTGACTTTTGAAATTTATATGTAGTTATCTATGTTATTAAATATCTTTGGTGCTGTAAGGTCTGCTGCTCATCTGCCTGCTTCTGTTGGTTATTCCCTTCTTTTTGGCCAGCTTAATCTTGGCTGTCAAAGTGCTTTCCTTTGTGAAATATTTCATCTTCAAAAATTTACTTTCTTACAAAGCCCTTAATTATAAGAACTCAAATATAGAAAACATTTTTGACAGAAAAATATTTCAATGAACAGTAATATAATACTTTAGTATATAACCTGAATCATAGTATTGTGAAAAAGATATGTATTAAAAAATTCAATACAACCCTTTCCTTTTTAAATGGTGGGTTAAAATACTCAATGTTGATAGCTGCCAACCAAAACTCTGATTTATTGCCACCACAAACCCTAAGTAGTGTTCATTTACTAGTAATGTCTAATGGCATACATGGTGGTTTGCCAGATTTGTAGCCTTTGTGAGGCTTATAAGCAGGACTGACTTGGGAAGATCATAAAACTTAATGAACTTCTCTACTGCAGGAGGTGTCCGCAGGGGAAGAGAAAGGCCTGCTTGGCTGGTTGGGCTGGTTGAAGGATATTTTTATGTTTAAAGAGAAGAAGAAAATGACTATTAAGCATTCTTTTACTTTTAAAAGAATCCTTCCATAAGGACACATAGGAATTTTAGATATCAAAACTAGGTCAAGAGTGGAGCTTGCACATGAGTTCCAATACACATTTGGTGTATGATATGATTAAACCTTTTATTTTTATTGTTAAAAGTGTGGCTAGTGTTCAGAGGGACAGGGCAGAATTTCCAGTCAACACCTGTGTTTAATTCTTACCCTGTGTTTTTAGAGACTCCCTGGAATCTTCTTTTTCTGTTTTTTTTAAAAAGACTTCCATGTAAAATTGTGTTATCATTTTTATTGTCTATACAGTGTGATTCTTTTAATTCTAATGTATAAAAACCTAAATTTGCCATCAAGTGAAATTTTAGCAAAGTGAAAATTATTTATGAATTTAACTATGACTATTTGTTACATTTTCTAAGTTGATTTTATATTACATCTAATCGAGGCCATCATTTGCTCCAGTCTTTAAAACAATTACATTTTTCAAACATAATTTTTTTTCTGTTTTAATGAGCCTATTTTTAGTTTTCAAAAGCTTCTCGGACAACCTCCAACATAACATGTAGAAAAAAAGAGAATGCTGAGCTCCATAAACTCACTGCTTACCTTCAGTAGTAGCAACAATTGGTCATTCTTGTTTTCTTTATTACTCCTACTCTCCCAGAATTGCTGTGAAGCTAATTTTAATGGAACTTTAATAGTTAAAATTTTATATCAATTTTAGAAAGACATTATGGTCTGTTTACATTGGAAAGAATAAATGATTAAACAGGAAAAATACAAAATCAGTGTATACTAGGAATGTCATAAATTGTATTGCTTTATCAATATATTTTCCTTAAAGCCATTTAAAAATATCTTCATCAATTTTTCTCTTTGTGAAGTGTTATATTGCTTACTGGAGCTTCTGTAGGAGGTTCTGAAGGATGTAAAAGAATGGCCTTATTTTTTGAGGTAGGGTCTCACTCTAGCACAGGCTGACCTGGAACTCACTCTGTAGCTGCAGGCAGCCTGGAACTCTTGGCTATCCTCCTACCTCAGCCTCCTTTAGTGCTGGATTTAAAGACATAGTCCCTCCCCCCCCCAAGAGTGGCATTTTTCTAACTTCCTTTTCTCCACCTTTCATTATTAAAAAATAGTATACCTAATAATCTATTGTTAGAAAATATGGAAAAAATTGCCAACTTGGTTTGGAACTTTATGATTCTAAAGTGTCATGTAGGTATTATCTTTAAAATGTAGGGCTGTTTTCTAGCTTGTGGTTTTTTTTTTTCCTTCCCAATAAAAATATATTGAGCCCCGTCATCAATACTAACTTGATCTGTGCAGACAATTCTTTTGTGCCTCAGTTTTAGTAAGCCTCATTTTATTACAGATTTGTACAGTTTAGTATTTTATTTGGGACTTTACTATGTTACTTTACTAATTTACATAGATCAGAGGTTATTACTACATTGGCAAAGGAGGGTCTAAGTTGCCCCAAAGAACATGCAAGTTCATTGACCTTTATAAAATAAAGCTATACTTTTCATTGTGTGATGCCTTTCCTTTTAATTAGTTTCACTTATAGTTTTATAGTTAAGGAATTTTTGTAAGAGGCTACTGCCAAAGCAAGATTTAAATCAACAGCTTATTTAACTTTTTATTTAGCTTGTTTGTATTATGGTACTATATAATGGCACAGTATGGGATGAAATTTACAGTTTATGAAGAGGGGCTGTATGAATGGAAAGTGCATTTTATGAACCACACCCTAAGTCATCACTTTTTTTAATGCTCTTACCATATGGTATCTATTCAGAATAAATATTTGATGCATCAGCACTAACATATCAAGCTAAATAAGGGTTTAGACTGTTTTCCTCCATTTGTGTATATGTGAAAATCTTTATAGATATTTTTATTTCAATATTGACACTATGAAAATAATGTTTTATTTGTTTTTCTCAGCAGGCTTGTGTTTTTGCCGTTTGTCAATGTGATCAGCATGATTTAGGTAGTAACTATCTCACGAAGCTTGCACATTGCCCCTCCTGTGCTGACCTTTCCAAGCACTTGCTTTACTGTAGTAGGCCTTTTCAGTCTGGAAGTATGAAGAGAAGAAGTAATTTATATCACAGAATGCATTTGAGAATAAATTAGTCAAAGTTTTTCAGATCTGGCTGTCATAGATTTTCCACAAAGTTATAGAAGTTAATCAAACAAATTGCTATCACAGCTAGGTGATTGTATTATATTTACCAAATAAATTAAGAAGTTATGCTCAAATGAGCCCCTGGAAAAGTACCATCTTATATGCCTTTAGACACAGAACATAGAAAATAAATTTCATTAATCTTAAACACTTAATTTTAATGATTCCTTTTGTAGGCAGGACTGCATACCAGAATCCTTTCTTATTATCCTTTTCATAGACAGAGTCTGTAAGAGTAATATGTTGCTTTAAGTTTTAAATGTAGTTTCTTTGGCACTGAATCTGAATGTCTCTCTGGTAAAGTTATTGATGTGTTAGACTGTGCTAAATTGAATTGGTACAGCTTTTTTTTTTTTTTTTTTACTATCTGCAGATAGGCAATAATAATTAGTACTGAAGACAAGGTAATTTTGAATAAAAATACTTGTTTTAAGTTTTCTGTTTGCTTCCTTTCAGTTGGAGTGTTTTAAAAATAATAAGCTGTTTTGAATAATAACACGTTAGTGTGATTATATTAATGAGGAGTTGGTATATAATATAATCCTTTAATACTGATGGTTTCTCATGATGTTTAAAGCATTATTTGTGAGACTCAACATATGTTAGTACAAAATGATTTTTTTTTTTTTGGTTTTATGTGGCACATCAGTTTTCAAAACATATTTCTTAGGCATCAGAGTCCAGCAGGTGGCTTTTTACATTAAAAAAAATCATAAATTTTAAAATCCCATAAAACTTTATTTCAAATTCAAATTAACTAATCGAGAATGTCAACATTTCCACGGTCTCTATATTAACATATATAATAGAACAAATGGTTGCATCTAGAAATTATCTGCAACATAATCTAAATTAAGATTCTAAACAGGCATTACAGATGCTGGTAACTTTGGCAATTATCATTTTGTTTGGTGAACAGTAGTAAAACAGTGTGCGGTAAAAGTGTTTAGAGAGAGAGGATAAATAAATTGAACAGTTTTGCAATGCAAAGTGGTTTGTGGTGTTTTTGAGGATTTCTTGGCTCACTCTTAACTGCTATTGTGAGCCTGGAGCAGATTTCCCCATTGCTAATGCCCTAGAAGTATTAATTCACTTTGATATGCTAATTAGAGGGCATTATGCAAGAAATGAGATTAAGTGGCAGCATGAAGCCATTTGCCTGTCAGTAAATTGAGAGCTTTAGCTTCAGGAGGAGCTTTGTTTTTTTTTTTTTTTTTTCTTTTTGTTTTGTTTTTCTTTCTTCCTTAGTTTCTCTTGATTTTGCATATAAATAAATGGATTGAAAGGTCTAGAGAAAAGCTTTCTGGAACATTGGTGGATTTCCTTCCCCCTCCCATGATTATTTTAAGTATTATGTTATGTAGTAAAGAATTTTCATTTTGAAGTCTGTGTGAAAATATAGTAAGATTTTTGTCTTCTAGTTTCTTAAAACAATTTTAGCAACATGGTGACTGAACTGTTACCACTTAAATCTTTGGAAGTCCGAAGCTTAAACTAGAATGTTGTACCTTAGGCACCAGTGTCAACATTACACTGAATTTCTCAAGAATGTTTTCTTAACTTGGGTGGGAAGGAAGAAGTTGTGGAATTGGGCTTCCAGAAACTATTCTGAATGAGTTGGGATTCTGACTTGAATCTGTGAAAGCTGAACCAATTTGAATTAGTGGTTAAGCCTTGCTCCTTGTACAACCTGTGGAATTTATATTTTACCATATATCTAGTATGTAAGATTACTGTATTGGATTTTCATGTTGAAAATGAAATTTCATACTTGATTCTGGTTTTCCTGGCTTGTGGTTTGAGTCAGTCATTTGCTTTTCCTTCTATAAAGTTACTTTGTGATTTCTATTATTTTGTGAGGAAATTGATGAATGAATACTAGTGTGAGTTAGGGCAAGAAGACAAAATTTCTCTGGGTCTATGAAAAGATGAAGGTTTCAAGGTGTTCAGGGTGGAGCATGCCTTTAATCCCAGCACTTGGGATGCAGAGGTAGGAGGATCTTTGTGAGTTTGAGGCCGGCCTGAAACTACATAGTGAATTCCAGGACAGCCAGGGCTAGAGTGAGGCCCTACCTTTAAAAATAAAAAATAAAAAAAATAAAAATAAAAGATTAAGTTTTCCTTAAAACACAGAACTTTTTACTGGCATACCTATTGATAGAATTGTAAAATCCTGGTTTAACTATAATTCTCTGGGTATGGTTAGATGGGAGAGGGTTTGGGTAAGGCATTTGTATTTGGGCTTGGTTCTGGTGTCTGAATTCCACAACATAGCTGTGATTCTAGGACCAATAAGCCATAATTTCTCCTCAGAGCCATATGGATTATTTAGTCACCACAGCTGCCATGCATGCACACTCCGGAGGCTGGCATCCCCTCTGTGTGCATGGGTGTGCATGCGATGCCCGTTAATGTTAATGGGAGTTAGGAATGTGCATACAGAGAAGATGAGAGCCTCTCCTGAGACGAAGTCCTGATTACACTTCTTTGGGAGGATGACTTAGTATACCTGCACATTAGCTGCTTTTCTTCTCCATGAAATCCTTGGTTACGTTAAATTCTCATTCTTTTTTCAGACTTCCTGAACTAGTTAAATCATTGAATCCTCACTAGTCTTTTGATTACTTACAAAATGGCATATAAAACATATGAGGTTATTTTTGATTGAAATGGGAACAAAAACCTTGTGAAATCGCTTGTTATTATTATTTCATCAAAATATTTCTCGAGGCTTTCAAGAATACTAACCCTTATAAATAAGAATTTATTTAGGACTCACTGGAAATAAGTTATAAAATAATTTCCTGGCATTAGATGGGGAAAATCAATTATTGCATCAAAGAAAAGAACAAAAACAAAAGTGAAATAGCAATCTTGTATATGCATCTTATCTTTACTATCCAGGTATCCTCAAATGGAGAAGAATTGACTTAGGGGGTCTCATAACTTTTGTTTTTCTTTCCTCACCTCCCCCTTCTTTTATATATATAAAAGAAACTACGGATGAAGGTAGTTGGAATTCATAGTCAGATATATCATTTTCAACTTGGAATAGGAACGAGAGCAGGAAATTGATTTTATATTTATTATGAAAGCAAGAACTCTGCCACCAACTGACAGCCATCCATGTTTTAGTTTTGTGATAATTGTTCAGAGACATTATTACTCTGCAATGGGTCCAGGTTATTTATAATGTTGATTGGGAGTGTTGGTCCATTAAAAGGTATGTGTATAATGAATATCTTTAATTAAACCAAGTAAAATTGAAATATTTTATTTTTCTTTTATATTGGATCTTGGGTCTAGGATTAACTGTCAGCACTGGTAAGAACAAGTTACAATAGATTGTGCAATGATTTTTCTGGCATCATGGATGTATTTATTACCATTTTTGAACAAATTATACTAACATGAAAAGTTGTGTTTGAAATGATTGTGTGCTAGATAAGGCGATACATTACAGGAATGGTTGGGTTTATGGAGCTTTATGTAGAGGTTTTCTCAGAAATTATAGCACAGGGCTGTCACTATAAAATTCAGTGATACAGTTGGAAATAACATACAGGGAAGATATTTTTAGATTTTTCAGTTGTTATTCAAATAAGAGAAAACTCTCCAGTTTTTCTCAACATATTTCTTTGTTAGAATCAGTAAAAAAAAAAAAAAAAAATTCTTTTAACTGTGGATGAGATGTGGGTGTTTGGCTTGTCTGAATTTCCTTTGGCTTACCACTTGTTAGAGCAATGATATGATACTGAGGCTGTCCTTAGGATCTTATGTACATCTTGGTTCTTGACCTTTTGACTTTGCTCGAGTATAAAAAATGCCTATAAAGGAAATGGTGGGCCTGGT
>CM070770.1:139150654-139303154 GCA_036346955.1 Dipus sagitta
TTTCTTTCTTTCTTTTTCCTTTGTTTTAAGTACCTTTTTTAAAAGGACTTTAAATTTCTATGGTCTGTTTCAGTTTGGGTGGTAACAATTTGGTAAACATAACCATTAGTGAACAGAGCATGATGGCACATATGTGTATCTGCTTGTGCCAAAATGAACCATGCCTTTTGTATTTAAATTAGGCTAATTACATTTTTCTGTGCATATAGTACATACAAGTACACTGAATATGAAGTTAAGCATGTGTGAAATTTGATGTCACCTTTGAATTCACATATATTTTCTTGATTAAGCCACATTGTATTTAATGTTGAAATGTTATATTTTCATTTAAAAAGTAAATGTTCCACATGTACAGCTCTTACTAATATTTTACATTTTCTTGTGACATGTGTATATGGAGAAAGTGCCACTTATGATATGTTGTCATCAATAATTTTGTCACTGAGAATAAAAGGCTTTAAACTCATCCACCCACTGGAACATTTTATCATATTTATTTTAAGAGGTATGAAATTAGTGAACAATTGAGCTCTTTATATGTAGGAGATGAAAATGCAGAAGAATATTTACCATTAATGAAGTGCAGCATAAATATCTCAGTGCTGATAAATTATATATGGTGACAATATATTGTATAGACATTTAATAAATAATTTTTGCTAGATCCTTTATCTATATTCTTTATTACAGTCTTAATTTACAGCCACTGGTGATATTAAATATCGGTTAACTTTTTAGAGTGATCTATCACATTTGAAACTATTGTATTTGAATAAGAGTAAAACATTGTTCCAAATCATTACATTTACTGATTAAATGCTCACTGATTTTTATCCATCACTGTATTCAGCAATTCAAGCAAGAGTTTACTACAGTAATGCTTCAGTGGATAATATTTGGAATAGAGTAACCATTTTAATGAGGTTCATCGAGAGAGATTCAGCAGGGAGCATTTCAGGTGTATTATGGCTTTTGTCTTGTCAGGATACACGTCTCTATAACAGTAGAGAAAAAGCTTCAGAGCCCTACTCATCTCAGTTAATAATGATTACAATAAAAAGCCAAACTAATAGCCAAAATTTTCACCTTTCGAATAAAGTCTGAGCAAAAACATAGAAAGCACAGGCAGACTGCCTGTTTTTAGTAAACTTGTTAAGTGAATCCCATTTCTGTGGGTTAAATTTCCATCACATTTTTAACTGTCCCAATATTGATCACCCTATAGAGGAATGAGACTGAAGTCTGGTAGTTATTAGTATAAAGAGGGTCAGCTGCAGAGACTGGTACTGAGCAGAGGCTCTCATGGTAATGATGCTGCTATTTATAGATCCCCATTTCATTAGTTGCAGAGTTTCAAGGAAGAGATTTTCTCTAGGGGAAATGGATACTTGAAGTTCATTTTCTTCCTCACATTAAGGCAGAAACATGAACCACCTTCAGTATAGGGCATGTGATTACGGTATTTTTGCAGGGGCAGTTTATTCCCTAAATATATTTGCAGCAGTAAGTGTTGTAAATTTAAAACATAATGTAGGGATTCAGAAATGCTGGTTGCTATTTTGGCTGAGTGGTACTTTTATGTACAATGTTTTTAATATCCATCTTGTCATTTTTTTCTTGTAAAAATTATTAAATTTTCAGGAATTGTGCAAAGCTGAGTATAATTGTGACTGTATTCTTTTTCTTCAGAGTGCTTTAGGGCCTGTGAAGGATTGAGGGAAGTGCAGTTTCTCCCAAAATACAGTCCACAATGGGTATCTGTCTATAGTTGTAAGATAGGTAAATGAGCTTTCTTCCTGGAATTCTTGACATTTGAGTTATTTTTTTCCCTTTTAAGAGAATATTTACTTAGCTAGTATTCACTTAATTAGAACTGACTGTTTAATGTTTTCTGGGAGGGTATTTATGGTATTTTCTTTGCTATATTTGCATTCCAGAAATTAAGTCCCCCTGCCATTATTCGGCGAGCCTTTCATACATTAGAATGATGAATTGAAAGCAGAAATGGGAAAAAGACTGCAATGCAATGAAAATTTAATCAGCGTCTTCTGCTGCTTTAATAAGGCAAATAATTCTTATTGGCCGCTGTGTTAAGGTTTCTAATATTTAATTCATAACAAACCTTGCATTATTCTGCAGTAGCATAGACAGCTCCACTTTGCTGCCTGCCAACAGGCAACCATAAAAACTTAAAAGCAGATGTAAATGTCTAAAACAAGGAGAATGATTAGATCTAAAGCAGTCAAAAAACCCAACAATATTGTGAAGGAGTTTGATGGATCTCTATATTTAGTGAAGCAAAAATGATATTAATTAAATTTTTTGAACAGATTTTCTTTTTTTGACATGGTAACCTTTTATAAAGCATAGTCTTTAAGCAAATGTCAATACAGTAGTTGATAATAAGCTTCTTTAAACTGGACACAAACTGTGCTGTTTATACTGGAAGTATCTGGTTTATGTTCCTGTGTATATGAAGTCCCTCAGCAAATACTGGGCTGAAATTGAGCCTGAGGAATAAAATATTTTATCTTTAGTCAACCCAGTTTGAGAAAGCAATAGCTTTTGAAGTCTAATTTTCATTTGAAATGCTCCTTAAATTTTTTTTTTTTTTGGTCACAGGATTCAAGGGAATATATGCTTCTAGTTCCTAACCTGAATTTAATGATCCTGTAATAGTAGCTTTTATCTTTCTGGATTACCATCTGGATTATCAGAGTCTTTTGTGTGAGGTTGTGTTGGGCATTAAGTTTGAACCTGCAGAATGAACAAAAAGATATTGTTACTGATTACATGAAAACAGACTGAATCATTCAAAAGGATGTGGATAAGAGTATTTCTATAGTGTGAAGCCAGAGAAAATGGCAACCTGCCAAAGCTAGGTGCAAGCTCTTGTTACATGGAAGGGTTGGGCCTGTTCTCATTTCTTCTTGAAATGGCTTAATTGGTGTCAGCACCCCAGGGATAAAGGCCTCTAACACTGAAATCCACACGATTCACCCTGTCTCTGCTCAGTGTAGGAAAACTGGTAACAACTGGTGGTGAATGAGGAGTGAACGGTGCTGTAACAATACTCGATGATGTTTGGGATGACAGAAATTAATACGCACTTGCTTGAAGAAAGCAATGATTAATGGCAGTGAGCACAGGAACGCCGTTCCTCCTTTTACTCCACTTTGATGGGGATTGAAAAGCAAAAGGCTGTTTTCATTCTCTGTAGAAAGCAGAGGTCACACAGAGTACATTATAGCAATTTTTCCTCTCTGGTTTTTCATTTCATAAATATTATGATAAGCATAGATTAGATAGATTTTTTTATGAAAGCTTAAAAGGATGTTTTATGTCACTTATACATTGTTGTTTATGCATAAAGAAATCACACATTCTTCTTTTCACTTGTTAGATCATTTCCCCTCATGTCAGAATAATTAGTGTAATTAGGAATTAAAAAAACCTCACAAACATGGAGTTGTATTAACGCTACTTACCATGTTACAACTGGAATCCAAAGGGCTTAGTTTTCTATAGACTGCTAGGAGCGATACAGGGGCTTTCACCTTTTTCCTGCCCTTCCCCCGTGGTTTCTCTCAGTGAATGTTTGACGTAAATATATTTTGCAAGGTACTTGCACTTGTCAGCAGCTTTCTTAGGTATTTGATAAAGATTCTTTATTCTACAAGAAAGCCTGAAATAACAGAACTGTACTTTGGATAATGAATTCTTCATCTGTGGAGAACTTTAAAACAAAGTACAGTGTTGGCATTTTTTTTCTTTTGAGTGAGAAGGCTGATCTATCTTTTGGATCCGACAGGAAGACATAAATTAATAGAGTTCTGGAGTTCAGTTTCTCATTAATAATCCATTTTGTCATGGTTCTTGGCGTTGTCAGCCTAGTAGCTGGCTCATATTTTGCTAAAGGATAAAAGCAAATTATGTCTTAAGGTACAAAGCAAGAATAAAGAGTTTATTGCCTCTTGTAGGGAACTACATGTCCTAATAAAAACATTGGTTTGCAAAAACTTTCAATTTTTATTTACAAATATGCTGTACATTTAGGAGATGCTCTTATTTTGAGATTTGAAAAGGTTCTTAGAACCTTGGACTATTATGCTTTTTGATCGCTGTTTATATTGCCTTTGTTGGCGGTTTGCAAAGGGTTATTTTTTCAGGGACAGTTTTGGTAAAGTTAAGTCTGTTTTTTTTTTTAAATATTTTATTTTTAGAACTCTATATTAGGATAGTTCAAAGATGAGTATAGAAAAGTCAGTTTTCGTCTTTTTTTCACTGTCATTCTACCTACTCTTATTTATCTCTGCTTACTTTTCCTAGGCATGAAATCCTTGACTATTATAAAAGCTGCATTTAAAAAAGTATTTTAAATTTTTATTTATTAGAGAGAGAGAGAGAGAGAAATGGGCATGCCAGGACCTCCAGCTGGTATAAATGAACTCCAGACACATGTGCCACCTTGTGCATCTGGCTTATGTGGGTCCTAGGAAATCAAACCTGGGTTCTTTGGCTTTCCAGGCAAGTGTCTTAATCACTAAGCCATCTTTCCAACTCAAAGCTGCAATATTTAATCACCTAAAAATCCAGTAACTAAAACAGCCTTATATTATTTTTATAATCCTGTGATTACCTTTTAAAAATTATTTATTTATTTGAAAGAGTAAGCAGAGAGAGAGAGAGAGAGAGAGAGAGAGAGAGAGAGAGAGGATCAGTGCACTAGAGTCTCCTACCACCACAAAAGAACTCTGGACATATGTGCTACTTTGTGTGTCTGGCTTTACGTGGGTACTGGGGAATTGAACCTAGCCAGTCAGGCTTGCAAGAAAGTGCCATGTAATAGTTTTTTTTTTTTTTTCTTTTTTTTTTGAGGTAGGGTCTCACTCTATCCCAGGCTGACCTGGAATTCACTATGTAGTCTCAGGGTAGCCTCGAACTCACAGTGATCCTCCTACCTCTGCTTCCCGAGTGCTGGGATTAAAGGCATGCCTTTTTATGGAGGATCCAGAAACTTATTTGGGCATTGGCCTTGGTCACAGGTTCTCCTAAATTCCCTTAAATTTGCTAATATTTGTATTTTGAAGAAATTAGTTCATATAAAAATTGAAATGCTCCACCCTTCCTGAACCTGATAACATGATTACTGGCTACCTGAGTAGGAACTATTTGAAGGGAAGAGGGGTATAAGTAATACCAGATTTCAGAATATTTTTGTTATTAATTTTTTATATTTTACGTATGAGAGAGAGAGGGGGACCAGATAGAGAGTGAGAGAGAGAGAGAGGGAGAATGGGCATGCTTTAGCCACTGCAAACTAACTCCAGACACATGTACCACCTTGTGCATTTGGCTTACGTGGGTACTGGGGAATTGAACTTGGATCCTTAGGTTTCACAGGCAAGTGCCTTAACCACTAAGCAATCTGTCCATCCCTGTTTTTGTCACTTATATTGTAGGATTTTACAGGCATATTTTTAGAAATAGACAACTGCAGAACATGTTTCACCTTTAAAATTTGGATATAAGGCTGGAGAGAGGGCTTAACGGTTAAGGTGCTTGCCTGCGAAGCCTAAGGACCAGATCCCATATAAGCCAGACACACAAGGTGACACGGGCACATAAGGTTGTACATGTGCAAACAATGGTACATGCATATGGAGTTCTAGTGCAGTAGCTGGAGGCCCTGGTCCATCAATTCTCTCCCTCTCTCATTAAAAAATCACAAAAAATCTGGATATAATACTGTAATTCTCTATTATCCCTTTTTGTGTTCATTTTTAAGCCTCCAGGTAACACATGTGGAGTGTGTAAAAGTCATAACTGTCAAGTTGATTATTGAGGTAGCAAACTATGAGAGTTTTTCTGGGTTATAAGATAGAGGAAAGAGTGGTAAATTATGATCTGATGGAGAGAATAAGGGTAATTTTACTTATTCTACTTTGAAGACCTTATTATAATTAGTAAATCTTGATGTTTTCTGAGTCATTAAAGTTCATCATTAGGTAATGTTGGCCTATGTTAATACTGTTAAGTGGTTAGTTACAAAGGGAATAAAGGGACTCTCCCCTCCCCACTTTCTATAAGGACTGTAAGCATTTGGAGGTCAGGTTATGTCTGTTGGTCTATTCTACTCTCTCTCTAAATAAGTCTGTCTATGTATCCATCTATCCATCCATATATGTAGCTTCATATCTTAAAACTTTTTAAAAAATTTGTTTGAGTCGGGGGGGAGTGAGAGAAAGAATGGGTACACAAGGGCTTCCAACCACTGCAAACGAACTCCAGACACGTGCTCCCCCTTGTGCATCTGGCTAATGTGGGTCCTGGGGATTTGAACCTGGATCCTTTAGCTTTGTAGGCAAGCACCTTAACCACTAAGCCATCCCTCCAGCCCAGCTTCATATCTTTAGCATGCCAAAATCTACCATTGATCTACCACCTACCTACTTGTCTGTCTTTATATCTTACACATGCAGTGTGCTCAGTTCTTATTTTTAAATTAATAAATGCATTTACCATATATTTTCTGATTCATATCTGATAAACCTATTAAATCTGATATTATTTTCTTCTTTGTGTAGAATTTTATCTTAGAGCAGCTCTAGCATGTGTAAATAAACTGCCATAGCTACTTTTCTAGATCTTCAGTAATTTATATTTAGATTAGTTATAAAAGTAATTTATATGTATTAGTGTACACATTGCTATAATTAGTGATAGTATTCTAAAAATTGGAAATTATGTATTGAAAACTGATAGCATGTCAGAGTTAGATGCCTTTAAATTTTTTGCTTTTAAACTAAGTGAGATAAGTGTTCTGTTTCATAGGTAGGAAATATTTGTGTGTTTCCAAATAAAAGTTTTGAAATATGATTTACCCCATGTTTTTTAATTTTTTTTTTTCGAGGTAGAGTCTCACTCACTTAGGCTGACTTGGATTTCAATATATTGTCTCACGGTGGCCCCAAACTCATGGCGATTCTCCTACCTCTGCCTACCAAGTGCTGGGATTAAAGGCATGCACCACCATGCCCAGCTAAGACATGTTTCTCCATAGAGTTAGAAAGGATATTTGTTTCAGTACATGGTAATGAAATCTTAAAGAGTAGATTTTGACAAGACATTTTGCTGACATAGAATATTTTGCTCATTTTGACTCTCAAATAAGTTCATCTGTCATAATGATTGATTTATATTCATTTTACACTGTATAGTTTCATAGTTGAGTTTTTGTCTGTAAGCTACAGAAATCCCTGTTTAAGTTAATGATAAATTAAATAATTATCTTCAAAGGTGACAGGTAGGTCACATGTATTAGACTAGTCCAAAGATTAACCCAGGAATAGATAGACAAAAAAGTACCATGATTATGTATTATTTAAGTGAATGCTAATTTTAAATAGCATAATCAGGAATATAATATGGTAAGGCATCTTTTACTTAATTGCTGTAATTTTTGTTCTTTTGAACTTATTTGTTTATTTACTTATCTTTGCTTTAGAGGCAGAGCCTCACTACTATAACCCAGGCTTACCTGGAACTCACTCTGTAGTCTAGGTTGGCCTTGAACTCATGGCAATCCTCCTACCTCAGTTTCCTAAGTGCTGGAATAAATGGTGTGAGCCACCTTGCCTGGCCCTTAGAAGTTAATTGTAATTTTATTACTGATATGCACTATAGCTCTTGTTGAACTGTTGACTTTCTGATCTTAACTGTCCACTGATCTGTTTATCAGGCAAAAGACTGAAATCATGTTTTATATTTACCTGTTTTATTAATTATGACCTTTAGAACCATTTGAAAGGGTTAAAAAAACTAAATATAGTTGAGCCATGTGAATGGTCTCATGAATTTTCTGAGTTGTAGTCCTAAAAAACCCATGCAAATGACTAGTGCATTTGGTGAATGCTAAGTGGTGAGTTACAAAGTAGCTCTATGGTTTTGGTATTGCTAAATCTCAATGAGTACTATTAAGTTCATTGCCAAGTATATTGCTTCATGAAAATCATTAAAATGTGGACCACTTACAACTATTTGGCTGGCAAATATTTTATTTTTCTTTTATCCTTATTGTTAAAAATTACATAATTCAACTGGATGGCGTGGCATACACCTTTGATCCCAGTACTCAGGAGGCTGAGGTAGAGGGATTCCTGTGTTGTGAGTTCGGTGCCGGCCTGGGACTACAGAGTGAGTTCCTGGTTAGCATGGGCTACAGTGAGACCCTGCCTCTAAAAATATTCTGTAATTCAAATGTGTCTTTCTGTGCTAATAAGTCTGTTTATACTTCCATTTACTACCTTATTTTATTTCTGGAAAAGTGCATGTATTCATAATTTTTTTTTTTTTTTGAGGTAAGGACTCACTCTAGTCCAGGCTGACCTGGAATTCACTATGTAGTCTCATGCTGGTCTCGAATTCAGTGATCCTCCTACCTATGCCTCCCAAGTGTTGGCATTAAAGGTATGCGCCACCACACCTGGCTCATAAAGTTTTAAAAAAGTTCAGTGCTTATTTAGGATATGAATGTGTGTGAGTGGGTGCACATGCGGAGGTAAGAGGACAACTTTCAGGTCAGTCCTTGCCTTCCATCTCCTTTCAGGCAGGGTCTCTCACTCACCTGGTCCTTAAATGGAGTTTGAGGATTAAACTTAGGCACTTATTTGGCAAGTCCTTTATCCCCTGCCCTCATAAACTTTTTGTTTTTGTTTTTTTTGAGGTAGGTTTCCAGGCTGACCTGAATTCACTATGTAGTCTTAGGGTGGCATCAAACTCAAGGCTATCCTCCCACCTCTGCATCCCAGGTGCCGGGTTAAAGGTGTGCGCCACCATGCCTGGCTCATAATTTTTAAAAAATGTTTTATATTTATTTGAGAGGGAGGGGAGATAGATAGATAGAGAGAGAGAGAGAGAAGGAAAGTAGGTATGGAAAGTATGGGTGTGTCAGGGCCTCTAGCCACTACAAATGAACTCTAGATACATGCACCACTTGTACACCTGGCTTTATGTGGATACTGGAGAATCCATCCTCTACTATCAGGTATTGCAAACAAATACCTTTAACCACTAAGCCATCTTTCCAGCCCTCTCATAATGTTTTGAATACAATTTCATGGAGTGAGTAGACACCTTGAAATTCATTAATGGATGTCTCTTGGAGATGTTGGACTTCATATTCTTTTCTCTTCTTTTTCTTTTTAAGACTATTTTGTCCCAATTTCCAAATGCAATCTACTTTCTTTGTAGAAGCCCAATAGTTTTCTTCAAACCAAAGGCTGGTTCATACTCATAGCACTAGTGGATGTTTGGTTTATCAAGGAGAAAGAATCAGGAAAATGGAATAGAACAGTTGCCTGAAGGGGAGGAACAGGTCAGCAATGAGATACTGGGGTGATTGTAGGATGAGAAAAAAGATGAGGAATGAGTGTTAGAAGAGGTAAATTTGGAACATGAATTACTAAAGGGCTCATTTGGCTGTTAGTATATGTGGCCTTGTAATAATAATAATAATGCTAAATAATAAATAATTTAAAAATAAGATAGTATTGGTTTATAGCCTTAGGTGCTAAAAGTTCTTTGTGGGGAGGGAATTGGTCTTATTGGCAACTCTTTTGTTCCCTGATGCTGTGGAATTAAGGTTTTGATCCATGGTAGGATTACTTTAAAACAAACATATTTCTTGTATATGTGAAGTAGAGAATATCTTGGCTAAAAATTTGTATTTCATTTGTCAAACATTCATATATAAAGACTTCTGAGGAAATTATGTCAGTGATTCTTAAATTCTGATCAGGACTTCTTCATATCCTTAACAGATTTTTGGTTCATATGTGCTTAATGTCTACCAGTTTACTGCATTAGAAATTAAAACAGCCGCAGGTGGTGGCGCATGCTTTTAATCCCAGCACTCGGGAGGCAGAGGTAGAAGGATTGCCGTGAGTTCGAGGCCACCCTGAGACTTCATAGTGAATTCCAGGTCAGCCTGGGATAGAGTGAGACCCTACCTCGAAAAACCAAAAAAAAAAAAAAAAAAAAAAAAAAAAAAAAAAAAAAAATAAATAAATAAATAAAAAATAAAAAAAAGAAATTAAAACAAATGAAAAATAATTATTTCTAAACCCCTTACATACTAAGTAACATTGCTATAATTTTCAGCTTGTTACATGATACTCCAAACATTTTCTGAAAAACATAAAGGCAAAATAACATACTGAGAAAATGTCAGTTTTTTACATTTTTGCATGTCTCTTGTCTCTAATGTCAGGCTTAATAGAAGATAGGATTATTCTCATATATGCTTCTGCATTCAGTTCATTTTCATATAGTGTATATATGTAGTTCTGGATGGATATATGGAGATTTGATGTATCCATTCCACAAAACCAGGCAGTGAGAACACATTATCCTAACAGGAAAAATGGTCTTTCCCACCATATACTGTAATGTATATATAAAAATATATATGTTTTTCTATGTAGCCATGGATGGCCTGGAGCCTATGTAGACTAGGCTTGCCATGAATCTGCAATGATCTTCCTGCCTCTGCTTCTGAAATGCTAGAATCTATAGTATGTGTCACCACACCTGGCTGATTTGCACTTTGAATGTCTCTTCTACCCTTGTATAACTATGTAACATCATGACTTAATCATTTGAAAAATATTGACTCACTGGGCATCAATATCTTCCAAATTCATTTTACTGTGCAGTTCATTACTTCATACAGTTACATTTGTCAATATTATCACTAAACATATTAGACTAAAACCTTTTTTCCCTTTTTAAATTTTTTTAACTTAATTTTTTTTTTTTTTTTTTTTTTTAGTTTTTCAAGGTAGAGTCTCTCTCTTGCCCAGGCTGACCTGGAATTCACTATGTAGTCTCAGGGTGGCCTGGAACTAACAGTGATCCTCCTACCTCTGCCTCCCGAGTGCTGAGATTAAAGGCGTGTGACACCACGCCCAGCTAATATTTTTTTTTTTATTTTATTTTAGAGAGAAAGGGAGAGAGAATTGGTGTGCCAGGGCCTTAGCTACTGCAATTGAACTCCAAACGCTTGAGCTTGCCTCACCTTTGTGTGTCTGGCTAATGTGGGATTTGGAAAGTTGAACATGGGTCCTTAGACTTTGCAGGTAAGCACCTTAATTGCTAAGCCATCTCTCCAGCTCTTTTTCTTTTCTTAAAAAATTCAGTGCTGGGGGCCCAACCTTAGGTCCCATGCATGCTAGGTAACTGCTGTACCACTGAGTGACACCTCAGCTCCCTAGAAGAGGTTTTAAGTACTGGAAAGCTATCACACAGCAATGGACCCAAGAGTTTCAAAAATCTAAAATTTGCTTAAAGTTTGGATTTTATCATTGGTGCAAAAACTAACAGTTTTTTCCTTGAAGTATCAAGCTTACTTGGTTACCTTTTTGCAAAAAAATGACCCCCAATGTATCTAAGCTGAAATAACCATAGCTTGGCATTCTTTTCAAAGCATCTATTTGTTTGAAGCTCACAGGTGTGCTAGTACTTTTCCCTTGTACTTGATATGCAGCAGAGATACTTTGAGTAGAATTCCCTTTTGTCTCAGGATATTAAAAAGACATATTCAAGTTGTTGCTAATATTTTTTACTGTTTTATCAAGGGCATTCTGAAGTGAAGCTCACCTTTAGAAACTGGTGGCAAAGAATACTTAACCTGTTAGTATAGTGTGTTGCCACTGCCTGGGTTTGTGGGAAGGCACCAGCTATTCTAGCCACCTTCGCTTTGTGTACCAGCCTTGTAAATGTTAACAGTCATAAAGATCACTACCTTAGGATTGTGAAAATAATTTTGACTTTGTAGATTGATGAATGAATCCATGGACTACCTTTGAGAACCGCAAGTCTGTGTAAAGTGAAATCTGTATACAATTTGCTCTGAGACTATTTTATCCTTATCTTTTTCACTGTGTGGAAAAGTGACCTGAAAAGAAACCAGGTTTTCAAGATGTTGATTCTGAAGGAAACAGAATATATCCTTAAGACATTGTGATCCCTGGGTGGTGGGAGCTTTAAATGCCTACATAAGCATGAAGTTCTGCTAGATATTCTTTAGTGTTAAAACAGCCTTTACTCTTACAAAGTGGGTCTTTCAGTCAGTCTTGGCTGCACACATAAAAGAAAAAAATGACAGGTCAACAGATGCGTGTTTGTTGCATTATAATTTTTCATGCAGATCTAGGATCAGCTCTTGGGATGCCTGGGCAAGTCACTGAGTGATTTTTTTTTTAAAGAATTTTATTTATTTGACAGAGAAAGAGGGGGGGGGGGAGAGAGAGAGAGAGAGAGAGAGAGAGAGAGAATGGGTGCATCAGGGTCTCCAGCCACTGCAAATGAACTCCAGACGTGTGTGCCCCCTTGTGCATCTGGCTAATGTGGGTCCTGGGGAATTGAACCTGGGTCCTTGGGCTTTGCAGGCAAATGCCTTAACTGATAAGCCATCCCTCCAGCCCAAGTGAATGATGGTTTTTAAAAGCAGAACATGGGTTAGATGTCTAAGGTCTCACTCATCTGCACTATTCCATGATTCTTTGAATTTTTCTTTTTTTCTTTCTCAAAAATTTATTTTATTTTATTTGAGAGAGAGAAAGAGGCAGGTAGATAGAGAGAGAATGGGTGCACCAGGGCCTTCATCCTCTGTAAATGAACTCCAGTCATATGCACCAACTTGTGCATCTGGTTTATGTGGGTCCTGGGGAATTGAACTTAGGTTCTTTGGCTTCACAGCAAATGCCTTAACTGCTAAACGATCTCTTCAGCCCCTGAATTTTTCTTTTACTGTGTGAATCGATTACTAATCAGCTGTTCACTGTTATTTAACTACATTTGTTCTCTGGACTGATTAGATATGGTTGTGCTTATAGTAATCATATAAATTAAACATTAATGTTTTACAGTATTGAAAAATGATATTCACAGAAGAGGAAGTAAAGGGCATTGTAAATGGAGAAGGCTTTCAGAAGTGAGTGGATTTCATGTGCAGGGAAGAAGAAATTTGGGTGGTTGGGGGATGCATATGGCCAACTATTTAACATAGCTCTGAATTCAGCCTGTTTGTCTTTTGCTAGCATAGCAGGGAAGGAAAATTTAAGTTCAGAAATAACATGATGGTCTGTAAGTTGGAGAATCTCCTGTTGATGGGCCTGATATTGCCATGTGTTGTATTAACTATTGAAAACAATCTCCCTTGTATGGTGTGGTGGCATATAACTGTAGTACCAGTGCTTGGGAGGCTGAAGTAGGAGGATCACCATGAGTTTGAGGTCAGCTTGGCCTACAGAGTGAGTTCCAGATCACTCTGGGCTAGAATGAGACCTTGCCTCAAAATTTATCTATCTATCTAATCTGCATCTCTATCTGTATTTCTATCTGTATCTCTATCTGTATCTCTATCTCTATCTGTATCTGTATCTCTATCTCTATCTCTATCTCTGTCTATGATCTCCAGTGTGAAAAGTAGACCAGAACGTAAATATATTGATTCTGAAGTTCTCTTAGCTCCAGGAAGTACATTTTGACCAGAGAGCCGTACTTTAAAAAAATTATTTATTTATCTATAAGGAGAGAGAGAAAGAGAGAATATAAATGGGTGTTTCATGGCCTCTAGCCTCTGCAAACAAACTCCAGATGCATGGTCCACTTTGTGCGTCTGGCTGGGTACTGGGGAATTGAAACCAGGTTGTTAGGCTCTACAGGAAAGTACCTTAACTGCAGAACCATACCTCCGGCCCCTGTACTTTGTTTTTGAAAGGGAAAACAGTGCTTAGATAAAATATGATCTTCCTTCTGACATTTAAAAATATTTTTATTTATTTATTTGAGAGAGAGAGATACAGAAATAGGTAGAGGGGGAGAGAGAGAGAGAATGGGCGTGCCAGGGCCTCCAGCCACTGTAAACGAACTTCAGATGTGTGTGCCCCCTTGTGCATCTGGCATACATGGATCCTGGGGGGTCGAACCTGGGTCCTTTGGCTTTGCAGGCAACTGCCTTAACCGCTAAGCCATTTCTCCAGCCCCCTTCTGACATTTTTAAAGAAGTGTTGCTCAGTAAGGAGGAGGGAGAAGAAAAAGAAAACAGCCTTCCCAGTCCAGGCCCTTATTCAGTCCAGCATTGAATCAGTATCAATATCAGTGTCCTTTGCTTTCCACCTTTTTCATTTTTGGCATGCTAGTGGAGAGGGATTTGGTGAATCCTGGAAGTGCAATTTAGATTCGTAAAAAGGAAAGAGGGGCTCCTATGATACAATTTTGTGCTAGCAAATCAAATTGAAAAGGTGGAAAAGCTACCATTGTGGCAGTGTTTAAGGGAAAAAGACTCCAGAGACTTTGTGTTTTAGAAATATTTGACATTCGCAACATCAGCTACTGACAACAACAACTCCCCCCCCCCCAAACAAAACCCACCATCTCTTTGGTAAATCTTTCACAGTTGTGCCAAGAAAAGCAGCTTCATTGGAACATTTTCATAAAGTATCATAAGTTATGCAGCAGCAGCAGCTTCACAAATCAGAAATGATCTCTTCAGGCACTGCTGTCAAGTGTTACTCAAATAATCCCAGCCTCACATTTGAATAACAGCAGACATTTTGAATTAATTAATCAGATGAGATAGTCTAGGCCTTTTCTCATTAGTCTTTGGGTCAGGCTTGGGAAGATATATGTGTTGGTGATGATATACTTGTCTTTAATCGTGATTTATGGAGATTTAGGATTGTGTGTGATTTGTCAAAGGTTCTGGGAAAAGGCTGGTACATATTTCATTACCTAATCTGAGATTGATTTTATGATGCTAAGAGATATCCCACTATTGTTCAAATGTGTGGGAAGTACAGGTAGACACAACATCTCAGGCATTTTACTGGCTTATCTTTGCAACTGTCAAACAGTGCTATAAACTTTAACTGCATGTAGTTAACAATTCTTGCTTTAAATAGAGGCAGATTTTTAATTCTATACAAAGGGAGAAGTTTCAGGGTTATTTAACTAAAATGCATACCAGATATTATAACTATGACCCGGTATGAATCCTGGGCAAAGTTGGCAAATTTCATGGGTTTGGTCATGGTGAAAATATAAAATTTCATGGCTTGTCAAAGATTAATAGGAAAAGCTTATTAAAACAGCACAGGTAGTGGAAGAACAAGTAAAAGGGACTCTTTGCATGGATTAATTTTAGCAAAACTTGTATGTAAAATCACATTTTTCCTCAATTATCTAAGCAACATTAATAGCCTACTGTTATATGAAACAAGGTAGCTGAACACATGTAGTACTGTACCTGATATGCTGTAGGTATTGAATAATGGCTAATTTTCTTTTCTTCTTTTCTACCCACTTTCTCTCTTTTTCCATTAAGGTTTTATTATCTTTGTTTAATTTTTGTATTCCTACCAACTTGAAATTTTTATTGGGTTGAGTCTAAATTCCTTAAATGTTTTATTTGAGGGCAAGGAATGCATGAGTGAGAAGCTAACATCAGCAGAATGGATAATCATAGGGATCTTAGTGTGATACCAAGTGCGTGTTGCGTCTGTGCCTGGAATACTAGCCTCTTAGTATTGCATAGGCATGTACTGCCTACTTTGATATTTTATTTATTTGTGAGGAGAGAGAGAATGAATGAATAAATGAATAGGTATGCTTTGAATGTGAATGAATAGGTGTGCCTCTTGCTGCTGCAAAAACATTACAGATGCATGTGCCACTTTGTGCATCTGGCTTTATGTCGGTACTGGGGAATTGAATCCATGCCAGTAGGCTTTGCAAGCAAGTGCCTATAAATGCTGAGCCATCTCCCCAGCCCTGCCTAATTTGATCTTTCTGTATTATCTTCCCACTGAGGGCAATTATATATCTATACTAAAATGCACATTATGTGAAGCATTAGAAAGAATAAGGTTGTTTTCAGTGTTGTTATATACAAACTTAAAAAAAATTTGCTTTTGTTTCCAACTCTAGGCAGATGATTGACAAGGTACGGTATTATTGGAGTGATTGAGCTGTTAATCATCATTAGTCTTTTCTCATGTCAATGTTTAGGGAACCAGATTAGTTCTCTTAAAAGTAGCGCTTGGCACATCTTAATGCAATTAGAGACAGACAATTCTAATTAATGTTCACATTGGGGAAGGCAGTTATAAATAATATGATGTGTTGGGGCTGGAGAGATGGCTCATGGTTCAAGGTGATTGCTTATAAAGCCTGATGGCCTGGGTTCAATTACCCACGTAAAGTCAGATGTGCAAAGTGGCACATACATATGGAATTCATTTGCAGTGGCAATTGGCCCTGGTGTGCCTATTCTCTCTCTCTTCTTACAAATAAATAAAAATAATTTTTAAAATAGATGTGTTGATATTTGGAGGAATGTTGATATTTAAGAGTAGTTTGTTGCAGTAGAACAATACTGACTCCTGAATTCAGTAGGTTTAGGTTGCATCCTGAGCTGCTACTTATTGTTTTGTAACCTTGGCAAGTTCCCTCATCTTTCCTGAACTTGAGCATCCTTTTCTCTACAGTGAGACCATGAATGCCTAGCTTTCAGTGTGTGGTTTAGATTATAGGGGAATGTGTGTACAATACTGATGAAGTGTCTGCATATAATAGGTACTTCATAAATCACAGCTGTTACTTTTTTAAAAAAAACTGTTCATTTATTTTTTTCTAGAAACATTGAGGGCACCAAGCTACATGGTAGCAAATATCTGTAGTCCCAGCATTTGCGAAGTAGAAGCAGGAGAGTCAGGAGTTCAGTGCTGGCCCTAACTACATGGAGAGCTTAGGGGCCAGCCTGGGCTTGCTTGAGAATGGTTCAAAACAAACCAAGAAACACTGAGGAATTAGTCTTTGTCAGTGACCCAACTAGGACATCAAAGACACAAAGCCAGTGCTTTATGTCAAGAACTAGGGTGAGATGGGTAGATAAATACAATCTGAATTACTAAGTAGTAAGACGAGGCAAGAGACCATAATAGGGGCAGGTAGGGACCACCTCAACCATGTCATTGAGGCTTTATGCAGCTACTGATTGGTGCTAGCAAGGGAATGCTATTACCAGAGCTTTATATATTTCACTTCTGAAACTGTTGGGATATACTAGTTAGGAGACTTATATCAGTTATGATGTGTACTTGTAATGGGTTATAATAGGTTCTTAAAATGGCTTAAATAAAATTTGAAGATGAGGACTAGAGAGGTGTCTCAGTGGTTAAGAGCACTTCTATGCAAGCATGAGGGCCTGAGGAGGCCTGAGAGACCACTTAAATTTGACCCGTAGGACTTACATTAGACAGTTGGGCATGGCCAAGTGTGTCTGTAACCCTAGTCCTGTAGGGGAACCCAGACTCAAGAATTGACAGAGCTTCAAAAAAAGGCAAGCTTCAGGATAAGTAAGAGACTTTGGCTGAAATAAGAATGAAGAGTACTGGAGCAGGGGACATTGGACATTCTGCTCCAGTCACTGTGAGCAGGTACACCCTGTCTCAACCTAGTGCATGGCCCATACACATGCATATAACACACACACATGCAAAGAAAATGTTAAAAATGAAAAGGATTAGATTATTGATTAGGTTATTTTATTTTCATTTACTTGGTTCACTTACTTGGTTCACTCATATGTATCTCTTCAGTTTTTAGCTTGATGTCCTCCTAGAAAATGCTTTTCACTTTTCTTGGGTCTGTGTTAGTTACCTATCTTCTGTGCTTCAGTAACATCCTGTTTCTCCCTGTGGGTTATGATTCTTAGTTGTCATATTATGTTTATTTTATTTTATTTACTTATCTGAGAGAAAGAGAGAATATGAGAATATGAATGGGTACTCTCCAGAGTCTCCAGCCACTGCAAATAAACTCCAGACACATGTGCCACCCTGTGCATCTGGCGTATGTGGGTACTGGGGAATTGAACCTGGGTCCTCAGGCTTTGCAGGAAAACACCTTAACTGCTAAGCTATCTCTCCACTATCTTTAAATTATAAATTTAAAGAAATATTGTTTTGTTTGTTGTTCTGTCCCTTGGCAGTATCTTATTGTTGAAGTTAACTAAATGTTAGTCGTCAGGGAGAAGGAACAAAAAATAAAAGTACATGTTAGCTTTTGGTAGAGGTGGTAAGGTGATGGCTCTCATTAACTAAGATAAAAGAGCAGAATTGCAGGGTTATAGGGTGTGTTCGTTATCAGCCAAGCTGTATGATAGCACATCATTCTCCTTACTGCTTATACCAGTTTATACTCATACCAGCAGTATGTATTTGTTTCATTTATTTGAGCATATTATCTTTTTTATATGAAAGTAAAATTCAACAATACACAATTAACCATTCACAGTGTCATATAGCCATCACTTCTTTCTAGTTCCAAAACATTTTATTACCTCAAAAGAAATTCCTTTACCTTTTATTAAGCAGTCATTCTTTATTCTTCCCCCCTCCCCTGGCAACCACTAATGCATTTCCTATCTGCAAAGATTTGTCAACTCTGGATATTTCATATTAATTATATAATCATAATTAGACTATATTTTTATTGTGACAGACTTATTTCAATTGACAATTTTTTAAAATATATATATTTTTTGAGCTGGGCATGGTAATGCACACCTTTAATTCCAGCACTTGGAGGTAGAGATAGGAGGATCGCTGTGAGTTCAAGGCTACCCTGAGACTATATAGTAAATTTCAGGTAAGCCTGGGCTAGAGTAAGACCCTACCTCAAAAAATATATTTTTTGAAATAATTTATTTTATTTTATTTGCAAGCAGGGAGAGATAGAGAAGAGAAGGAGAGAGAATGGACATGCCAGGGCCTGTAATCACTGCAAATGAACTCCAGACGCATGCGCCACTTTGTGTGTCTGTCTCTACATGGTTACTAGGGAATTAAACCCAGATCCTTAGACTTTGCAGGCAAGTGCCTTTACTGCTGAGCCATCCCTCCAGCCCCTAACATAATGTTTTCAAAGTTCTGTGATAGAGCATATATCAGTATGTCATTCATTTTTATGGTTGAATAATATCCCATTGTATGACTATACTGCAGTTTATCAGTCATTAAAAATAAGATTGCTGCTAATTTTTGGCTATTATGAATAATGCTGTGGTGAATATCCATGTACACATATCTGTTTGAATATGCAATTTCAATTCTTTGGTGTATATGTGTAGATTGCTAAGATGCCAAAGTGGGATTGCCAGATCATGTGATAACTTTATGCTTTGTGTGTATGTGCACACATGTGTATGGTACCTAGGAATTGAATTCAAGGCTTCATACATGCCAAACAAACACTCTACCATTGAGTCACATCTCAAACCCTGACATTTAATTTTTTGAAGAAATAAACTATTTTTCACAGCGTGTATGCCATTTTACATTTATACTAGCAATTCACAGGGTTCCAGCTTGTCATCAAAACTTGATTATTTTCTAGTTTTCAAATTACAGCCATCCTAGCAGGCATGGAGTATTATCTTATGGTTTTAATTTGTATTTCCCTAGTGAGTGAGTGATGCTTTTGTGTGCTCACTGGTCATTTGTGCATATTTTTTTGGAAAGAAATGTCTGTTCAAATCCTTTCCTTGTTGGTCCATTTGTTGTGTTGTCTTAAGGATTTTCTTTCTTGTAGATAACAGACCCTTATCAAATGTATACTCCTATTCTAGATGTTATTCTCCTGTATTGGAAATGCCCTGTGATGCACAAAAGTTCTAAAAATATTTGTATGAACCCCAGTTGCTTCTGATTTTGATATCTAAGAGATCCATTGCTGAATCCAAAATCAAAGCCTCCTGTTTTAAAATTAAAAACACAATTATAGCTTTTATATTTAGGTGGTTAATCCTTTACAGTTAATTTGTTTGGGTTTGTGTGTGTGTAAGGGTAAGCACATGTAAAATGGGCGTGTATAGTATATGCATATGTATGTTAAGATGTGCACACAGGCCAGAGGAGGATGTGGGGTGTCTTCATTTCTCTTCTGCCTTATTGCCTGAAACAGTCTCGGACTGAACCTGAACTTGCTGTTTTTCAGTTAGGTTGGCTGGCCAGTGAGCCCTAGAGACCCTCCTATTACCACCCCCATCAGCCCTAGAGTCACAGGCATGTGTGGCCATGGCCAATTTTTTTATATGGGTGCTTGGGATAAAATTCAGGTCTTCATACTTATGCAGTAAGCACTCTTACCTTCTGAGTCATCTCTCCAATCCCAAAGTTAATTTTTGTATGTGGTGTAAGGGAAGGATCCAACCTCATTCTTGTGGATGTGAATATCCACTTGTTTCAGCACCATTTGTTTAAGATACTGTTCTTTCTCTGTTGAACAGTGTTGGCACCTTTATTGAAAATAATTTGACTTTCAATATATGGGCTTACTTCTGGACTCAGTTCTATTCCATTGGTCTATACACTGATCTCCATTCTATTATAGATATACTATCTAAAAAATATTTACTTATTGCTTATTTAAGAGAGCGAGGGGTGGGGAGAGGTTGAGTGTGCCACAGGGCTTCTTGCCACTGCAAATGAACTCTAGACACACCCACCACTTGGTGCGTGTGGTTTTATGTGGGTACTAGATAATTGAACTCCATACCACTAGGCTTTACAAGTAAGTGGCTTTGCCCACTGAACAATCTCTCCTATCTCTGTTTATTTTATTTATTTATTTATTTATTTATTTATTTATTCATTTATTTATTTATTTATGTGGTGTGTGTGTGTGTGTGTGTGTGTGTGTGTGTGTGTGTACACTAACCAAGGCTTCTTGCTGCTGCAAATAAACACATTTTTTTTTGGTGTCTGGCTTTCATGAGTGGCTGGGGAATTGAATCTGGGCTGGCAAATTTTGTAAGCAAGCACCTTTCCTTTTGAGCCATTTTCCCAGCCCCTATGACACTGTTTTGTTTGCTGTAGCTTTGTAGTAAGTTCTTTTTTTTTTTTTTTCTTTTTTTTTTTTGAGGTAGGGTCTCACTCTAGCCCAGACTGACCTGGAATTCACTATGGAGTCTCAGGGTGGCCTCAAACTCATGGTGATCCTCCTACCTCTGCCTCTTGAGTGCTGAGATTAAAGGCATGTGCCACCAGGCCTGGCTTGTAGTAAGTTTTAAAATCATAAAGTGCAGGCCCTTTAACTTTGTTCATTTTAGAGACTGGGTATTTGAAAATAAGTTTTTTTTATATAAAACATTAGATAGACAGACTGGAGAGATGGCTCAGCAGTTAAGCATGCTTCCTGAGTAAGCATAAGGGCCTGAGGGGGCCTGAGACTGTCCAAGTTCAAGTCTCCAGATCCCATGTAAACAGCTGGGCATGGCCATGCATGTCTGAACCCCAGTCCCATAGGGTAGCAGAGACCCCCCAAGCTCCAGAATTGCTAAAAAAGTCTCAAGCTCAATACAAGACCAGGTGGAATACCAATGTTCTACTTCAGCCACCACAGGTGAGTGCCTCCCACCACCTCAGGCAAGCATATGAGGCACTACAAGGGGACATGCATGTGCATACTCCATACTACACACACATGCATGCATGCAGAAGCAAAAAGAAAAATTGAAAAAAGTTATGTATAAGCATTGTATTAGATTTGTACATTGCTCTGCCTAGTGTTACTTTGGAACAATATTGTCTACAACCTGTAAATATTGAATGTATTGACATTTGTCATTTTTTAATTTAAAATATTAAATTTTTAATTTGTTGCAAGGGGGGGAGAGAGAGAGAGAGAGAGAGAGAGAGAGAGAGAGAGAGAGAGAGAGAGAGAGAAAGAAAGAAAGAAGAGAGGCACACAGAGAGAATGGGCATGCCAGGTCTTTAGCCTTTGCAAGCAAATTCTAGATGCATGTGCCACTTTGTGCATCTGGCTTTACATGGGTACTGGGGAATTGAATCCAGGGCGTTAGGCATTGCAGACAGGCACCTTAACCACTGAGCAATCTCTTCAACCCCCACCTTTTTTTGAGACTGAGTCTGACTATACAGACTAAACTAGGCTAGCTTTTAACTTGCTAATCCTCTCTTAGCTAGTTCAGTACTGTGCCACACACCCTACTTTATTTGTCTTTAATTTCTTTCAGCAAGTTTTTAAAATTTAATTATACTAGTCTTTTACATCCTGAGTTAAATTTATTCTTCTGGTAGCTAATGTGTGCTTTTTTCTTAATTTTACTTATGGACTACCCATTAATAGTGGTTAGAGGCACAATATGCTATATAACTGTTCAAATTTTATTAACTCAGTAAGTTTTTTGTAGGTGGTTTCTTTCAGTTATGATATTTGCAAAGAGAGTTTTACTTCTCTCAAACCTGATGTCTCCTGTTTCTCTTTCCTGCTTCATTGACTAAATGGAACTTGTAGCCATGGAGGAAACAAGCCTTTTTTTTTTTTGAGTGTGTGTTAGTGAGAAAGCTGAGTTTTTTTTTTCTTTCTCACTCTTGTGTCTGATGTTGGTTGTAGGTTTTTCTTAAATGCCTTCTAACATGTTGAGGAAGTACCTTTTTCTTCCTAGTTTTCTGAGTGTTTTTTTTTTTTTTTGTCATAAAAGTGTGTTATATTTTGCCAAATGTGTTTAAATGTGTTCTTTGCATCATTGGTTGATTTTCCAATGTTGAGTCACCTGTGCATCCAAGGATGAATTCCATTTGATCATAGTATATAATTCTTTTAAAACATTGTTGGATTTGGTTGTTTAGTACTTGGTTGAGGATTTTTGAATCTACATTAGTAAGGTACAGTGATCTGTATTTTTGTTTTCTTGTTTTTTTTCTTTTGCATGTGTGTGTGTGTGTGTGTGTTTGCATGTGTGTGGGTGTGAGTGCATGTGTGTGTGTGCGTGTGTGCATGTGGAGGCCTGAGGTTATTGTCAGGTGTTTTCTTATTTTTTGAATATACTATATATATTTATTTATTTCTGAGGGAAGAGAGAGAGAGTGAATGAAACAATGAGAATGGCCATGCTAGGGCTTCTTGTGCTGCAAATGAATTCCAGATGTGTGCACCTTATGCATCTGGCTGTGCATGGGTAGTGGGGAATCAAACCTGGGCCAGCAGACTTAGCAAACAAGCACTTTAACCACTCAGCCATCTCCCCAGTTCCCAGTTTATTTTATTTTTTTTGAGACAGTGTTTCTCACTGAACCTGGAGTTCACTGATTTGACTAGACCAGCTAGACAGCAAGTGCCAGAGATCTCATTTGTACTTCCATAGTGCTGAGATTATAGACACTGTGCCTGGTATTTTTCTGTGGATGCTAGGGACCCATACTCTGAGCCTCATGCTAGACAGTGGGCTCTTTACTGACTGAGCCTCTCCCCAGTCCTGTACACCTTCTTTTTCCTCTGGTAACTTTGGCTTGCTATTTCAATACCTGCCTGGTAGAATGAGAAGTCTTCAGTCCTGTTCTGTTGTTTTGTGTTTTTTTTTTTTTCAAGGTAGGATCTCAGTCTTGAGCCCAGGCTGACCTGGAAAACACTACGTTGTCTGCCTCCTGAGTGCTGGGATTAAAGGTGTGAGCCACTATGCCTGGTTTTGGTGTTAGTTGTCATTAAAAATTTTTAACTTTATTTCTTTATTAGATACAGAGAGACGGAGATAAAGAGGGAAAGGGAAAGAGAGAGAATGGGTGCACCAAGGCCTCTAGCCACTGCAAACTTCAGACGCATGTGCCACATGTGCATCTGGTTTACATGGGACCTGGAGAATCAAGCCTGGGTCCTTACTTTTTACAGGCAGGTGTTTTAACCTCTAAGCCATCTCTCTAGCCCATGGTTTTATTTTTTTTTAATATGAGAGAGAGGGGTGTGGGGGACAGTGGGAGGGAGGATTGGCATGCCAGGGCCTCCAGCCACTGCACTCAAACTCCAGACATGTGTGCCCCCTTGTGTGCATATGTGTCCTTGCTTGTGTCACTGTGTGTCTGGCTTATGTGGAACCTGGAGAGTAGAACATGGGTCCTTAGGCTTCAAAGGCAAGCACCTTAACCACTAAGCCATCTCTCCAGTCTTGGTGTTAGTTTTTTAAAGGTGTGGTAGAATTTACTACAGAATCCAATCTGATCCTTGCCTTTTCTGTTTCAATTATGGATCAAATCTTCCTTTCTTAGAAATCTGTTCAAATTTTAAAAACTTTTTTCTTAAGTCTGCTTAGTTTGTGTGTTTCAATAATTTGTCCATTTCTTTCAGACAGTGGGTGTTGTGCAGTTGTTCATAGTATTCTCTTGCAATTTTTGATTTCTGTAAGGTTAATTGTGATATCCCCACTTTCATTTTTAAGTTTTAGAGTTTATCTCTTTCTTGGTATAGCTAAAGCTTGCTTATTGATATTTTCAAACACCCAAATTTTGGTACTCTTTATTTATTTATTTTGAGTTAGGGTCTCTAGCCCAGGATGACCTGGCTCTCACTCTGCAGTCCCAGGTTGGCCTTGAACTCACAGAAATCCTCCTACCTGTGCCTCCCGAGTGCTGGGATTAAAGGTGTATGCCACCATGCCCGGCTGGTTTTATTATATATATTATTTTTTATTCTGTTTTGGTAACTTGTATCTCAATCTTTATTATTTTCCTCCTTTTACTAGCTTTGGGTTCATTTTATTTTTTTTTTCTTTTTTGTAGTTCCTTAAAGATATAAAGCAAATTATTGATGGATTTTTTTTTTTTCTTGAGATACCTTTTTATATGGCTCAGGCTGACCTTGAACCCCTAGGCTCAGTGATCCTCCAGGCTCAGCTTCACCAGTAGATGGAACCAAAGACATGAGCCACTGTACCAGCTATGACATCTGTTTAATATAGCCACTTATAGTCATAAATTTCCCTTTCAGCACTGTTTTTTATTTTTTATTTATTTATTTATTTATTTATTTATTTATTTTTTTGTTTTTTTGGGGTAGGGTCTCACTCTAGCCCAGGCTGACCTGGAATTAACTATGTAGTCTCAGGGTGGCCTCGAACTCACAGCGATCCTCCTACCTCTGCCTCCCAAGTGCTGGGATTAAAGGCGTGCGCCACCACGCCCAGCTTGTTTTTTATTTTTGCTGTTTCTTCTGAGTTCAGTTATGTTATGGTTGCTGAAATATGTCTTATATCTTTCCTCCCTTATTCCCTCTATGACCTTTTTTTGTGGTTTTCTTTTTATACTTTGTTTTATTATTTATTTACAAGGATATATATATATATATATATATATATATACATATATTATGTATATATACATATATTATGTATAGAGAGAGATAGAGAAAGAAAGAGGAAAGAGAGATAAAGTGAGTATGGGTATACCAGGGCCTCTTGCCACTGCAGAAAAACTCCAGACACAGGAGCCAATTTGTGCATCTGACTTTAGGTGGGTACTGGCAAATTAAGTTTTTCAAATTAGCAGCTTTGACAACTGAGTCATCTCTATAGCCCATGTTTTTGTCTTGCAGATTGCCTCTGTTTTGGGATTATTCTTTTGTTACTTAGCTTGGCTAAGCATTCTACCCTAGTGTTTATTGTCTGCTTGTGCTGCGTTCCTAGATATCAACGAGAAGTAAAGTTTATAGCATATTCCAAAGTCTCTCTCTTTTTTTGTTTGTTTGAGGTAGGGTTTTGCTCTAGCCCAAGCTGTCTCATGGGATCCTCCTACCTCTGCCTCCCAAGTGCTGGGATTAAAGGCATATACCAGCACATCTGGCTCAAAGTCTCTTTTTAAACTTGTGTGTATGTAATGTGCTGTGTGTAGTATATGCGCATATGTAATGTACCTGTGAGAGGTCCCATGCGCTCACCTGTGGAGAGGGGCATTTGCCTGTGGTGGCCAGAGCAGAATGTATCCTGCTGATACTTCTGCCCATTCTTATTTGAGCCAGAATCTCTTACTGATATTGGAACTCACTGCTTTTCATGAGCTCCAGTGACTTCCTGGTCTCTGCTCCCCTTTGCAGAACTGGGAAGGTATGCATGGCCCTGCCTGGCTGGAGATTCAAACTTGGGCAGTTTCAGGTTCCCTCAGGCCCTCATGCTTATGCGAGAAAGAATCACAATTAACTGCTGAGCTATTTCTCTAGTCCTACAGAGTCTTTTTTTAAGCCCTTGTCCTACCTTTAGCATGCATGAAACTTTATGAATTCTGTAGCATGGGTGGCACTTTTGAAAGTCCTCATTTCCCTAAGAAACATTCTGCCCAATGTTTTCTCTCATTGCCCTGTAATCTTTGCTCCAGCTGGCTGCATGGCCTTTTTTTCTTTCACGTGGTTTAGAGGAATATCTCTAGTTTTTCTGAGTGACTTCTGGAAACAAAGCAGAGCTTTCTATTAGTTCTTGAGACAATCTCTGGAAGGTCAGAACAATGTGGTTGTTTAAGAAAAAGTTTTGTTTTGCTCCCTCTAGAACCAGGGACCAGTATTCTACTTACATATTCAGTGTGGTCTTTGAGACCGCCACTGGACCAAGTTGAGAAACAGGCAGTGGAAAGGAAAAATGACATGAAGCTATCATACTGTTTTAATTTGCCCTCCCCTTGCTGGTTCATTTTTTGAATCAGGGCTAACTTGGTTGCTGTAAACTTGTTTGTTGGCATTCTGAAAATTATTCTGATAGTTTTTGCTTGATTTTTTTTCTCAATTTTTATTAACATTTTCCATGATTATAAAAAATATCCCATGGTAATACCCTCCCTCCCCCCACTTTCCCCTTTGAAATTCCATTCTCCATCATATCCCCTCCCCATCTTAATCAGTCTCTCTTTTATTTTGATGTCATGATCTTTTCCTCCTCTTATGATGGTCTTGTGTCCATAGTGTCAGGCACTATGAGGTCATGGATATCCAGGCCATTTTATGTCTGGAGGGAGCACATTGTAAGGAGTCCTACCCTTCCTTTGGCTCATACATTCTTTCTGCCACCTCTTCCGCATTAGACTTGATTTTTATTTTATTTTATTTTGTTGGTTTTTCGAGGCTGAGCTCTAGCTCAGACCTGGAATTCACTATTTAGACTGAGGGTGACCTCAAACTCACAGCAATTCTCCTATCTCTGCCTCCTGTGTGCTGGGATTAAAGGCGTGAACCATCATGCTTGGCTTGTTGTATTTTTTAATGTTAAATGTAGAAGGACTGACCCCCAGTGCTTGCCTCCATTTCCTGCTGCTATCCTTGAAAGGGATGAGATCAGCTTTGAGTATGTTGAGTTTGAGGTGATTAGAGGGCACCCTAGTCCCAGCAGTAGTTAGGTCTGAGAGTCTAAACCTTTCTTTCTTAGGGCAGAGATCAGAATTACAGATATGATCTGGCTAAAATACAAGGTAGTTCAAAGAAATCTGAGAGTCCCAAGAAACTCACTGAAACTGTAGCCCTGCCTTGCCTCAAGCTTATGGCTACCCTCTTACCTCAGTCTCCAGAGTGTTGGGATAAAAGATGGGCACTACCATGCTCAGCCTCATATTATTTTTTTAAAGACTATAATAAGGTGAAAGATAGGCAAGGTTGTAGAGAAGTTCAGAGGGGAAATGTACTGTATGGATTAACTTTCTTGATGACTATAAATGATCATCTGTTGACTAACAGTTGGGCTGGAATGAAATGGAGACTTTGCAGGGAATGATGAATTCCTGAAGTAGTTACTGAAGAGAATGGAAGAGGGAGCTGGTCCAGGTCACATAGAATAACTGATTGTTAAGTTGAGAATTCACCTGAGTTGTAGCCTGAAATTGGAATGGCTTTAGCATGACCAGTTATGATTGCTTCAGTAAGATGTTGGTTGCAACTTTTATATGGGCTTGGAGTTTGCTTGGCAGTAAGGGAAAAGGGTGGCAGTGTAATGGGTTATAGGGCTTTACTGTAAAAATAGCCAGCATGTTCCACCATCCATTGTGCCCATGGGATAAAGGGAAGGAATTGGTTAATAGAGGAAGAAAAGATGGAGGAATTTAGAGATTTGTTGTCTTGATTAGATTATGGAACTGGTAGAGTGGAAGAAATGGAAGAAGAAGTTTGGCAGAATAGGAGACTGCAACTGTAGGATGAGGTATTTGAATTTTGTTTCAAGTGGTGAAGCAGTTCCAGGTGAAGAATAACAAGTTAGCTGGATGTGGTGGCTCATGCCTTTAATCCCAGCACTTGGGAGACAGAGGTAGGGGAATCACCATAAGTTCAAGGCTACCCTAAGACTATGTAGTGAATTCCAGGTCAGCCTTTCAAGGCCACGTGAGGCTACATAGGGAATTTCAGGTCAACCTGGGCTAGAGTGAAACCCTACCTTAAAAAAAAAAAAGAATGACAAGCTTAAATGTGGCCTTGGGAACTGGTGTGTTAGTGAGTGTGCGTACAGAGGCCAGAGGAGAGCATTGAGTGTCTTCCTTTATTATTCATCTCTGTGTTTCCTTAAGAGTGAGTCTCTCACTGAACCCAGTGCTGCC
Source organism: Dipus sagitta (assembly GCA_036346955.1). NCBI lineage: Eukaryota > Metazoa > Chordata > Mammalia > Rodentia > Dipodidae > Dipus > Dipus sagitta. The sequence continues at coordinate 139,179,076 of CM070770.1, forward strand.
ATTTATGGACAGACTGGCTGACTAGTGAGCTCCAGTGATTTTCCTGCCTGTGTTCCTCATAGCAACAGGGTTACAGGAGTATGTGGCTATGCCCAACTGTTTATGTGGGTGCTGGGGAATCACACTCAGGCTGTCTCAGGCTCTCAGGCTTGTGTGGCAAACACTGTTACCTCTGAGTCATCTCCCCAACTCTAAGGTCACTGATTTTTAAGGTCAGAGAACTATAGGGCTAGGATGGTGGTCAGATTTCTTATATGCTTCTGGAAGCCATAGGCTAATGACTTGAGATAGAGAAGACTATGTCTTGTGCCAACATTTTCAATGAATGCAGATGCTTACTAACATTATTTAATGGCCAGCAATGGGTACTGTCTTGCCAAGTTAATTTTTCTTAGATAATTAGTTATATCCAGTGGAGATCAAGCTATGGTCAGTTTATTTAGAAATAAGCAGATACTAATTTAGGAAAATGAAACCCATATAAGCACTGCTCATATCAGAAATTTATTATGCAAACATGTGCTGAATGCCTATTCTGTGTTTTGAAGTTCCCACAGGCTCAAGGAAAAGACAGATAAGTTTAGGGATATAGAATATGACATGGTGTGCCGAATGTTATAATAAAGTAATGGTCTCATGGGACATATTCTCATAATCGTTGGGATGGTTCTGAACTAATACTTATATTTTTCCATTTCATTGCATGTATTTTCATTATACACTTTAAAATATTTTATTTAGCCAGGCATGGTGGCACACGCCTTTAATCCCAGCACTCAGGAGGCAGAGGTAGGAGGATTGCTGAGAGTTCGAGGCCACCCTGAGACTACATAGTTAATTCCAGGTCAGCCTGGACCAGAGTGAGACCCTACCTCGAAAAACCAAAAAAAAATTTTTTTATTTATTTGTTTATTTGATATAGATAGATAGACAGATAGATAGAGAATATGGATACACCAGGGCCTCTAGTCACTGCAAATGAACTCCAGACAATGCACCACTTTGTGCATCTGGCTTTATGTGGGTACTGGGGAATTGAACCTGGAGACTTAGGCTTTATAGGAAAGTACCTTAACCACTGAGAAATCTCTCCAGCCTCCATTATATACTTTTTAATACAGTAGATCTCAGATCCATATAAGTGCTCATACATTGCAAATAATTTAAGACATAAAACATTATAGACATAATTGAAGGTTTGCTGTGTGTCTTTTCTTGGTTCTATTCTCTTTACTTTTCTTCCTTCATCCCACATTAAACTTACTGTTCATAATTTTCATGAATGTTATTTTGTTCTTTTCATTATTTAATCATTTTATATTTTTCATTTTTTGTTTCTTTTTACATCATGCTCATCTATACATATACACAGTACACCTTGATCATCACTCTCCTTTATTTCCCCTCCCCACCCCCTTTCCAATTAACCCTTTTTTTCTAACTAGTCCCTCTTCTTTTGATATCTTTTTTTTTTTTTTTTTTTTGCTCTCCTCCATCATCCATGATAGCATGTTGATGGGTCCAATACAATGCAGGTCTTGTGCAGGTAATGACAGCTACTGTGAGGTCATGAATGCCATTACCACTTGGTGTCTGGAAGACAGCATTCTAAAACATTCCTCCTATCCTTTGGCTTTTATATTCTTTCTGTTACCTCTTCCACAGTGGTCCCTGAGCCTCAGAGGCTGTGATTGAGAGGTGTCTCAGTGCTAAACACTCAGCTGTCACTTCTCATGATTTTTCAAAAATGTTTATTTATTTGCTTGCAAGGAGAGAGAGAGAGACAGAGACATAGAGAGAGAGTGAATGAATGAATGAATATGAATGGGCATGCAAGGGCCTCTAGCCACTGCATACAAACTCCAGATGCATGAACTACTTTGTGCATCCAGTTTTACATGTGTACTGTGATACTGAACCTGAGTTGTTAGGCTTTACAGGCAAGTGCCTTAACCCACATCTCTCTAGCCCCATCATGAATTTTTAAAAAAATATTGTATATTTTTTTGTATGTGCTGGAGGTTTGAACAAGGGTCTTGCTTATGCAAACCAATCACTGAATCAAATTCTTAGTATTTCATATTTTCAACCTTATGAAATTGTACATTTCTTAGCTGTTTTTGTGTTGCTGAGACCAGTTCCAGACAGAAACATCTTAAGAGAGGAAAGATTTATTTTCACTCAAGACTTCAGAGGGTTTCAGTCAATCATGGTGGGGAAGGCATAATGCAGTTTATTTCACAGCAGTGGGAATGTGTATAGAGGCTCTTCACATTAAGTTAGATCGGGAAGCCGAGAGTGAGTCTGGAAGCATAGAGTGCAGTGAACCAAGGGCTTGGTATTCAAAGGCCCTCTCAATGATTTATTTCTGCTAGGCCCACCTCCTAAAGGTCCACAGCCTCCCTACATGGCACAACCAGTTGGGAGAATAAACATACATTCAAGTCATGAAACTGTGGTGGACATTTCAGATTTAATTATAATAATACTGTTCTTTTTGTAATTTGCATTTTCCACTTAACATTGATGTTTATATTTTTCAATATTTACACATTTAACTAGAGTTTATTAATTTTTCTTTCTGTTTGCTATATTCCATTAAGTATTTTGTAATTTTATTTTTAATTCTTGTAATGGTGGACAAATTGTCTAATTTTTCCTATTGTAAAAATAGTATAATAAATGCTTTTGTATACCTTTTTGTCCATTCTGGGATGTAAATCCAGGGCCTTGTGCATGCTGTGCAAAAATGCTACAACTGTGCTGTATTCTCAGTCTCCTACAGTTTTTTTGAGGTCAGTTATTGCTGCATAAGAAATCACTTCAACATCTAGTAGTTTAAAATAGCACTCATTTATCAGTTTTTTTAAAGGTAGGGTCTGGGCTGGAGAGATGGCTTACTGGTTTAGGCAGTTGCCTGTGAAGCCTAAGGACCAGAGTTTGATTCTCCGGTACCCAAGTAAGCCAGATGCACAAGATGGTGCATGCATCTGGAGTCTGTTTGCAATGGCTAGAGGCCCTAGCACGCCCATTCTCTCTCTCTCTCTGCCACCTCTTTCTCTCTCAAATAAGTAGAGTAAAATGAATAGGCTTTTAAAGGTAGGGTCTCACTCTAGCCCAGACTGACCTGGAATTCATTATGTAGTTTTAGGGTGGTCTTGAATTCACAGCAATCCTCCTACCTCTGCCTCCTGAGTGCTGGGACTAGAGATGTGCCACACCACACCTGTCTTCTTTTTTTTTTTTGCAAGCATATTTTAACTACCTTTTTAAAAAAATATTTTGCATATGTTGGAGGCAGGGGTAAGTTCTGCTGAAATCGAGTATGAGTGACAACCTGGACTTCCTGTTCTGTGGAGAGAGAGAGAATTCGTGCCCCAGGGCCTCAGCCCCTGTAATCGAACTCTGGACATTTGCACCACCTAGTGGTTATGTGTGACCTTGCACTTGCCTCACTTTTGTGCATCTGGCTTACATTGGGTCTGGAGAGTTGAACATGGGTCGGTCCTTAGGCTTTGCAGGCAACCACTAAGCTGTCTTTCCAGCCCTTAACTGAGTATCTTATTTGTGAGTTCCCACATGATTATCATCAGGTTCCAATGAGCCGCAGTTATCTCCATGCTTATTTAGGAGATAATTTGCCTCCCTGCTTATTGATCTTACTGTTAGTAGAACTCAGGTTCTTGCTGGCAGATGCCCAGAGACACCTGCTCTTTACTAAATAGGCCCATAAATAGGGCAGCTTATGGATAGCATGGATGCTGGCTTCCCTCAAAGTGAGTGAACAAGTGAAGGAGAGAAGGCAGTCAGGATGGAAGGCATGATGTTTTTATAACCTAATCTGTTTCTTCTTTCATATTCTTTTTGGTAGAACTTAGCCATTTAGTTTAGTCCATGTTCAAGTGGAAGGGAATTACCTAAGGATGTGGTAGCAGGAGGGGGATTCCTTGCAGGACTTCTTAGGGGCTGCCTACCATTTTGGGTGACAGGATATCCATTAGTCACCTTACTAGATATTGTAAAATCTTCCATGGTGGCTATTCTAGTGAATGCTTTGCTACAGGGTAAGAATTAAGTTAGATTTATATTTAATGCAGAAATTGACATTGGTGGTGTGTAAGACGCTTATTGTTATTAAGAACATTGAAAATAGAGTTCTAGGTTTGTTTCCATATATTGCCAGTTTGTGTACCTAAACTCATGCCTAGGAAATTGACAAATTGTTTTAAGATATCTGCTAAACATGGAGTAAAATTTGGAAATAATACAAGTGTATGATTAAAAATATGGGAAAATAGATTTTTCTTGGTATAAGATTTTTAGTTGTATATGAAGAAAAGAATTATCTATAATGTCTGACAAAAGACATCAAAAATTACAGAAACTATTTTAATAATTTCATTATATAATAATTATTTTTGTACTTTATAATTTATTTATATAAGAGAGAAGGAAAGAGAGAGAGAGAGAATGAATGAATGAATGAATGGGAGTACCAGGACCTCTAGCCACTGCAAACAAACTCCAGATGCATGTGCCACCTTGTGCATCTGCCTTATGTAGGTCCTGGGTAATTGAACTTGGGTCCTTAGGCTTCGCAAACAGGCACCTTAACTGCTAAGCCATCTCTCTGGTCCATAATATTTAAAATATTTTATTTATTTATGAGAGAGCGAGAGAGAGCGAGAGAGAGAGAGAGAGAGAATGGGCATGCCAGGGCCTCTAGCCACTACAGATAAACTCCAGATGCATGCACCACCTTGTGCATGTGGCTTATGTGGGTACTGGGGAATCAAACCTGGGCCGTCTTTCCAGTCTTTTTACTTTATAATTTAATACCACTTTTAACAGTGGACTTTAGCATACTTGTATATTGTGTGTCAATTAGTAATAGTAAAACCAAAGATTTTCTAATTTGGTTTGCACATACTGAAGAATGATGGTAGGAACATATTAAAGTCTCTGTTTTCTTTTTAAAAATATTTTTAAAATGTGAGGGGGAGGGAATATAAATGGGTGAAACAGGTCCTCCTGCCATTGCAAACAAACTTCAGACACGTGTGTCACTTTGTGCATCTTGGCTTTATGTGGGGTTGGACTGCGAAATTGAACTTGGGCTGTCAGGCTTTGCAAGCGCCTTTAACCTCTGAGTCATCTCTCCAGTCCCAAGTCTTTGTTTTCTATAAGTAAACCATTTTGTTTCTACAAGACAGAAAACAGTGTGTATATAGTAAAAACACTGCAATTCATAACATACAGTTGTCAACTTGTGCCAGAATGTTTCAGGCTGTGTTCTTTGGTGTTATCTCTCACATTGTAGGTTTAGAACCAAGGCTGCCATAAAGTCACACAGCCACACTGGCACGTACTGCCAGGATCTCCTTGGTTTTTTTATGAATTAGATCTTAAATTAATTTTTAGTCATTGTGTGTTCAGAAATCCTTTACTGTTTCTAAAGTTTTCACAACCTCCACACTTAGTTATGGAACTGTGTATGAGGATGGAACCCAGAGTTTAAGAAGCTGTCCTTTAGGTTGCTGATTGGAGACTGCCTAAACTGTTCTCCATGTTCTTCTTCCTTTTGGTGGTGACTTCCAAAGCCACTCTAAGGTTATAACTCCATATTAGGAAATAGTGGTTTCTTGCTGAGAATTTCACAACACAAAATTGAGAGTGCATATTTTTTATTTTTGTTATTTAAACAGCTTTGTTGGGGTATACATCATTTTCAATAAATTGTACATATTTAAAATTTATAATTTGGTAGGTTTTGACATATGTATATACTTGTAATGCCATTACTGCTGTAGATAATGAGCATATCCATCAGCCATGAAGTTTCTTTGTGCCCATTGCATGAATTTTTAAAATACAATATATTATATTAAAATAAACACATAGAATAAAGCCATTCTTTTTCTTTTTCTATTTTATTTTTAGTTTCATATTTGAAAGAGACAGAGAGAGAAAGAAAGAATGGGTGCACCAGGGCCTCCAGCCGCAGGAAACAAACTCCAGATCTGTGCACCACCCTGTGCATCTGGCTTACATTGGTTCTGGGGAATTGAACCTGGGTCCTTTGGCTTTGTAGGCTAGTGCCTTAACCACTAAGCCATCTATCTAGCCCTAAAAACATCCTTGTAGGGAATTTAGTGAGTGAGAACTTTTTGAATACTTTCTATAATGAATATTTAAAAACATACACAACATTACAGTAGTACAAACTCCCATGTATCCATTCACCTAATGCTAATGCATACAAGTACTGGAAGCTTATTATCACAATGATTATAATTTTTACTGTTTTGTATGTATAGTGTTCTTTTGTGCAAAAGACTAGATATGTGAATTTCTCATTTTAAAGATGAAGAAATTAAACTGTGGAGAAATAGAATCACTGGAAATATGTTTAAATTACAGGAATGTGGAAGGAAAGATTATAGTTTTTACTTTAGCACTTGCTAGGCCTTTGCTATTTGAAAGTTATTCTGTTGGGTGATTGGCAGCCTGGTCATCACTTGGGAACTTGTTAGAACTGCAGAGTCTCATGTCCCATCGCAGGCCTACTGAATCAGAAATTGCATTGTAACCAGTTTCTCACACAATTATATGCACATTACTATTTGGGCAGCAGTGAAAGATTAAGAATTAAAAATCTAGAAATAAAGTAAGTGATGGAAAAAGACTGGAAGTCTGATGTTAGTCATGACTAAGTTTCTGCTATTGATTGATGCCCTGTGTAGCACAAGAAGTCAATCTTTTAGTGTTCCCTATGTCAGTTTTTAATTTATTTTTTAAAAAAGTTTCTGAGACCAGAGTAGCAAATTAGTATCCTAAACTGTTATAATCAACTATTTATGCCTTTAGCCAAAATCATGTTTGGACTGTGAAGGAGAATTAGACCCTTGTGGCTTATTTTCAAAAATAGCTCTAGGGGCTGGAGAGATTGCTCAGTGGTTAAGGTGCTTGCCTGCAAAGCCTAACAACCTGGGTTCGATTCTTCAGTACCCATGTAAAGATAGATGCACAGTGGCAGTGCATGCATCTGGAGTTTATTTGCAGTGGTGGGAGGTCCTGGTATGTCCATTCTCTCTGTTTGTTTCTCTTCTGTGTCTTTCTCTGCTTGTAAATAAATAAAAATATTTTTAAAAACCTGCTTTATAGGTTAATAAAACAAAACCCCATAGTCTCTTTTTGCAACCTAGCCTCCAACACCAGCATCCCAAAGACAACAAGGCTGTAACCAAAAGGCAGAATTAAACACTGTTCAAAGTGTATATATACCAAGGGAGGACCTCATGTTGTGTTCAATCTAGTTGGCTAGAAACCCCTTCCATTAGCTTCTTCCTAATGTTTGCACTGAATGAGCCATTACGTTTCGAAGGCAACTCTGACTGAATTCAGTATTGATGCATTCACTTACCAACTTTTCTGCCTCTGGCAGAACAGTCTTTTACTAATGGTGGTGTACAAACAGCAGCCACTGGCGTCATCCTGACTCTCAGAGAAGCCTTGTCATACTGTTTCTATTGCCATATCTCTTATATATAGGCCCCATTATAATTCTGTTCTTTGTGCCCATGCTTCAGAAGCATTTTGTAGGTAATTGTTATTTGTAAAATGGAAAAACCTTTTGGTGTGTTCCTAGGCAGAAAGCTGTATAGGACTGATATGTATTCTGAGATGTAGTGTATTGAAGATTTGACAAAGGGAAGGTATAAGTGTTCTTCTGTTTTGTGGTATTTTCATATACAGCATCTTGCTGATATGTTTTCATACCTTTCTAGAAGAAAAAAAAGGACCTACTGATTTTTTAAAAATTAAGTGTTTATGTATTCTTTGAAATGAATTCATATAGTCTAGAGCTAGCTGGTAAGTAACTTTTAATAGTCCAATTTTACTACATCAGTAGATCCTCAGGTCCTGGTATGTATTCAGTCCAATAATCATATATAACATAAAAGTACACTGCTTACAATGAAGGCTTATTGGATCTGAAGAAACTGACATATTAGATTTCATGGTATGTTGATGGAGAGCTTTATCTAGTGGAACAATTTCATTGACATTGTAATACTGGACCATTAATGTCAAGATAATTTCTATTTCAATGCCAATAAAACACTTAAAAATAAATTAAAAAAACAAAAAAATAAGCCTTTAATACATGAAGCCCCAAAACAATTAAAAGATGATTTGCTTAGAGTATTATCACTTTTAAGAGTTGCATTTTGAGTTCATCATATGAGAGACATAAAGCCATAATAACAGATGTATAGGTAGTGAGCAGTTCAGAATTTCTATCATCACTATTCTGAACCTTTTTTAGTGGTCTGCTAGGAGTATTCTGGATTGTTTTCAGTTATTTTCAGTTTTGACTCTTAGCAGTCAAGTCTAGCTTGTCTTTTTCTTTTTTTTAAATATAGTGTTCTGCATACCGACTTTATCTATGTTTATACAATTAGTAATATGTAGTGAAAATATGGCTAGTGTGGGAGTAGTTTAAATTAAAATTGGAAACTAGACTTGGCATTCATTCAGTTCACTGCCTAGGGTTAAAGTCCAAAGCCTCAGAAAGGGGATCTTCACCCTTCTCTCCTGGTATTTTAGCTTTACTGATGATTTGAAGCCATCACAGTTAATATGCTTTAGCCTTTGCTTTTACAGACGAGAAATGGATCTTATACTTATATCACCAGGTTTCAAAACTATTTACACTAAGTGGGATGGTTTACTACCTCAGGGGTAGTGCATTAAGCCCATTGCTCTTGAGAATCCATTTTCATCTCTTCTCACCAATTGATGGGACAGATATGACAAGCCTTTAAAGTTGAGTGGAAATTTTCTGTGGGGTGGGCTGTTGTATTAAATTGTTCCTTACCACCACCGTGGATGTTGTAAAGACTTGTGAGTGGGTAGCCTATGGCTAAGAAAAGAGATATATTGTCTGCAGTTTGGAGGTTGTAAGGTCTAATATATAGGGAGTAGTTTTCTTCCTATTACCCACTGTTTCAATCTGCTTCTTTTTTGTCGAGTTCATGCATTTGAAAGAGGATTTCTTCATTAAACATCACCAGGAAGCATCAGTTAAGTTCTTTTTAAAAATATTTTTTTCTTTTTTAAAAAAAATTATATATATATATATATTTATTTATTTGACAGAGAGAAAGAAAGAGAGAGAGAGAGAGAGAGAGAGGGAGGGAGGGAGGGAGGGAGGGAGGGAGAGAGGATGGGTGTGACAGGGTCTTCAGCCACTGCAAATGAACTCCAGACGCGTGTGCTCCCTTGTGCATCTGGCTTGTGTGGGTCCTGGAGAATTGAACTGGGTTCCTTTGGCTCTACAGGCCAACGCCTTAACCTCTAAGCCATCTCTCTAGCCCTTAAAAAAATATTTTTAAATAATTTTTATTTATTAAGTTGAGAGGGAGAGAAAGAAGCAGAGAGGCAGATAGAGAGAGAGAATGTGTGCACCAGGAATCCAACCACTGCAAGCAAACTCCAGACACATGCACCACCGTGTGCATCTGGCTCACATGGGTCCTGGGGAATTGAACCTAGATTCTTTGGCTTTGCAGGCAAGCACCTTAACTGCTAAACCATTTCTTCAGCCCAGCATCAGTTAAGCCCTTAATTGTGTATAATGATGGGAGAGACCTGGTTTAAAGATAATTGTATAAATCCAGGCTGGAGAGATGGCTTAGCGGTTAAGGCACTTGTCTGGAAAACCAAAGGACCCAGGTTCAATTCCCCAGGACCCATAGAGGCCAAATGCACATGGCACATGCATCTGGAGTTCGTTTGCAGTGGCTGGATGCCCTGAAGTGCCCATTCTCTCTCTCTCTCTGTCTCAAATAAATAAATAAATAAAATATTTTAAAAAGATTATTGTATAAATCCATCATATATATATATATATATACATACATACATATATATATATATATATATATATATATACACTTATACTTATATTTTCTATATTAAAAATTTTAGGGTTAGCATCTTTATATTGATTGCCATCTGTAAGCCCTGGGATTACTTAATGTGGTGACCAGTTCCCAATCATCCTTGGTTGAAAAACCCTATTGTCATTCATTTGCTTCTTGTTTTTTATTAACAGAGTTATATTTTTTATTAACAGAGTTATGATACTGTTACTAAAAAGAACGTTATAGAACATTGACAAAATGTACAAAAAAGTTTTGGAATAAAATAATCACCACCTTAAAATATCTGTATTCCATTTTAAGGAATTATTATAATGAAACATAGAGTTTTAAAAAATATTTATTCAAAAGAGAGAAAGAGGCAGATAGTGAGTGAGAATGGGCATTTCCAGGGCTTCCAGCCACTACAAACAAACTCCAGATGCATATGCCACACTGTGCATCTGACTTATATGGGTCCTGGGGAAACCAAACCTGGGTCCTTTGGCTTTGCAGGCAAGCACTTAACCACTAAGCCATCCCTCCGGCCTGAAACATAGAGTTTTGAAGTGAGGCAGATGTTTTTAATAACATTTAAATTACCAATCAAGTATTTAAAATGATTTACTTGTTGAAACTAGTTCTATGTTTTAATTTTTTAAATTTATTTTTGAGAGAAAGGCAGATAGGCAGAGAATGGGCACACCAGGGCTTCCATCCCCTGCAAATGAACTCCAGATACATGTGCCACCTTGTGTATCTGGCTTACATGGGTACTGGAGAATTGAACTTGGGTCCTTTGGCTTTTTAGGCAAGTACCTTAATTGCTAAGCCATCTCTCCAGCCCTAATTCTATACTTTAAATGACATGCTGAGGGCAGAGAAGTATTTTTTGCTTGACTTTTCTTTTTGAACTTTCTTTGCTTTTCAAAATATTCCCCATTAGTTTTTTTTTTTTTTTAACAGCTCATGGATTTGGTTTCTGAATTACTCCTACTCCAGGTGAGTCAATTAATTTTTAGAAGTCCAGATCAACATACTTAGCTGTTTGTCATGATTAGAAATTCCTTTTTTTTTTTTTTTTTTTTTCGAGGTAGGGTCTCACTCTAGCTCGGGCTGACCTGGAATTCCCTATGTAGTCTCAGGTTGGCCTTGAACTCACGGTGATCCTTCTACGTCTGCCTCCTGAGTGCTGGGATTAAAGGCATGAGCTACCACACCTGGCTTAGAAATTCCTTTTTAAAAATATTTTATTTATTTATTTAGTTGCAAGCAGGGAGGGGAAAGAGAGAGAGAATAGGCACACCAGGGTTTTTTGCCACTGCAAACAAATTCCAGATGCATGCACTGTCTTTATTCAGCAGCATCCATTGGTGTATCTATGTACATGAGAAACAGTGTTAATTCTAGTGTAATAAAAATTTTCATGTCATTTTAAAATTTTTCTTGCCTGCAACTCTGTCTTTATCTCATGCAGCTTTGGAAATGACTGAGTAAAATCATTTCCTTTGAAAACTAGTGTATTATTTTCTAGTGCTTTGATATTTTGTTTTCTTAATTTTCTCCATTATCAAAAGATCATAAAATTACAAACACATTTTCACATAAGAAATGCTGTTCCAGATAAAGGTTGCTGCAGAAATTTCTCTCCCTTGTATCACAGTAAAATTAGAGATTTATATTATTGTGGGGTATTTTTTTACATTTCCTCTCTTTCTGTTTGAGACTGGTACATTCTCTAGCATGGCCTGCATATGTTTTTCAATGACATCTTCTCACTTTTTTTTCCCCCTAAGGTAGGGTCTCCGTTCAGCCTAGGCTGACCTGGAATTCACAGTGTAGTCTCAGGGTGGCCTTCAGTTTACGTGATCCTCCTACCTCTGCCTCCCGAGTGCTGGGATTAAAGGTGTGCACCACCATGCCCAGTTCGCTTACTGCCTTTTAAAACTTAGATTTGTATATTAAATGTATATATACCTTTATATGCATATCTTTGTTTTCTTGTGAACTATTTGTAGGTTGCACTAATAACTTCAGAGCATATTTTCTAAAGCCAAGATCCCCCTGTGTAACTAGTATGTCTTATTTCAGCAAGTTTTATAGCAAAAGGGAAGCGATTTTTATCCAGGATTTCAAATATGAACATGAATTACATTTAGTTTTCATTCCCCTTTGTCTTTCCATTTGGAACAATTTCTTAACTTCTTTCTGTTTTCACCATAGTGAAGTTTTTAAGGTGACAGGCCAATTATTTTATAGAATATTCATTCAATTCAGGATTCTCAAACATTTTCTTATAATTCAATAGAGGTTATACTGTTTTGGGAGGACGGTCACAAAAGGAATGTTTTGTAGCAGTTACTCTCTCATTGCTGGGACACAACACCTGACCAGAAGCAGCTTATGGGAAAAAAAGTTTATTTCAGGTTTACAGTTTTGAGGTGAAGTTTCATCATGGAGAGGAAAGCATGACACCTGTCCTCATAGTCATAAGTAGTCAGGGAGAGAGGGATGGAGGGAGGGAGTGGGGGAGAGAGAGAGAGAGATCTGAATCACTAGTGGGCTGGATTAATAAACCTCAAGGCCCACTCCGGGCAACACACCTCCTCCAGCAAGGCTTTTGGGAGGCAGCCTCCCAAAAGCTCCACCAGCTGGGGACTAAGTAGGAAGGTTCATTACAAGCACTTGAGTCTAGGAGGATATTTTACATTCAAACCGCCACTTGTTTTGTCCCCATTAGAACAAGATGTGTGTGTGTATGTCTGTGTATTGCTAGGTGTTGAATTCAGAGAGTAGTGCTGCTGTTTGGTATAACTCTATGACTGAGCTACATCTCCAACCTGAGCTACATTTCTAACTTCCATATATTATCTCTGTGACATTACTAGTGATATTTACTTTGTTTAGTACCTTCAAGTTTATGTTTTTTAGGTTTATCAGTGTAATTTACAAACAATAAGTTGTATTTACATCTCCAGTTTTTTAAATTGAAAACTTTATGAACATATCGCATATTAGTCATATTCCCATTAGGCTCTACTTCTTTTTTGTTTAATGAGAGAGAGAGAGAGAAAATGAGAATGAGAATTGCCATGCCAGGGCCTCCAGCCACTGCACTCAAACTCCAGATGTGTGCACCTTCTTGTGTGCATGTGTGGCAACCTTGTGTGCGTGTATTACCTTGTGTGTCTGGCTTAAGTGGGATCTGGAGTTGAACATGGGTCTTTAGGCTTCACAGGCAAGTGCTTTAATTGCTAAGCCATCTATCTCTCCAGCCCATTATACTCTAATGTTCCCTCTCTCCCATCCCCATTCCACTGAGGTTTCTCCTCAGTGAGGTTGTCAGTATTCACTGTGGGGTCATGAATGCTCCAGTTTTTTATATAACTGATGAGTAAAGTTACTTACCTTAGAATGTAGTTTTAACAAATTCTGTTTGAATTACTAGAACTACATGAAATATCAAGATCTTGTGGTACCCTTTTTAAAAAAATATGCATTTTTATTTAATTAATTTATTTGCAAGCAGAGAGAGAAGAGAGGTAGACAGAGAGATAATGGGCATGCCAGGGCCTCCATTCACTGCAAACGAACTCCAGATGCCTGTGCCTCTTGTGCATCTGGCTTACATGGTTTCTGGAGAATCGAACCTGGATCCTTTGCTAAGCCATCTCTCCAGCCCCTTGTGGTACCCTTTTTATGAACAAAGTCAGTATATATTTTTATACATTTTTTTGGTGTGGAAATAATTCGTATAAGAGGCCCTGGCATGCCAATTCTCCTATCTCTCTCCTCTCTCTCTCTCTCTCTCTGTCTCTCTCTCTCTCTGTTGCTCACTCTAAAATAAAAAAAATAGGCTTTTGGGTCTTTATCTAGACTGAATGGTATAAATCTTTGTTATGACCATAGCCTTTAACATGTAAGCTTTCTGTCACATATTACATTTGCTGCCATGAGTGTTCATGTTAGCTTACTCTCATGTAATTCTTAGTGATACAAAAGCTGTTATAGATAGGAAGAACCATTATAGGACTAGTAGGCTTAATATAGAGTTCATTTAATAGTAGATAGGCAAAAATTGTTAAGATTGTCTGATCTGTGTTCCTTTCTCTGTCCTTCTTTTTTTCCTTTTTTTCTTCCCCTTTTCCTTTTTTATTTTCTTTAGTCAGGGTCTTGCTGTGTTACCCAGACTGGTCTGGAACTCATAGGCTTCCTACTTCAGCTTTCTAAGTGCTTGGATTACAGGTATGTATCACCTGTACATTTCTTATAAGAGACTAGAATATTAGAATTGGACAAGATCGTGTTTTTAAATTAAGGATATTTTATTTATTTGTAAGGGGGGGGAGAGAGAGAGAGGGGAGGAGAGGAGAGAAAGAAGAGAGAATGGGCACGCCAGGACCTTTAACAATGTAAATAAATTCCAGATGCATGCGCCACTTTGTGCATATGGTTTTATATGAGTACTGGGAAATCAAACCCGGGTTGTTAGTTTCTGCAGGCAAGTGCCTTAACCACTGAGTTTATCTTTCCACTTTAGGTAAAGATTTTAATTGCCCCATAGTGTATTATATAACAAGCCTCTCATTCTGGAACAGCCAGATTGCTTGTGCTGGTCACCTGTGGCTGCATATCTCCCTGTGCTATATAAATATCACTACTTACTAGAGGCAGCAGGAAGGCACTGACTTTGTCTCAAAGCCCAGTTAATGTTTACTGTCTTCTGTACTATCCGTACTATACAACAGTGTTGCCTTTTATTCAACATATAGTTGATACAAATTGTGTACCAGGCATTGTATGTGACATTAGTAAGCAAAACCACTTGGGATGGGATGTTCAAAGGTAATAGTTCTTCAAAGAGGTGTCAGATATTTGACTGAGACTGGTGAGGGACAATGAACAGGTTTCAAAAATGGAGGGGGCAGGGCTGGGGAAATAGCTTAGCAATTAACTTGTTTGCCTATGAAGCCTAAGGACCTGGGTTCAATTCCCCAGGACCCACATAAGCCAGATGCACAGGGGGCACATGTGTCTGGAGTTCGTTTGCAGTGGCTGGAGGCCCTGGCATGCCCATTCTCTCTATCTGCCTCTTCCTCTCTCTCTCTCAAATGAATAAAGAAATAAAATATTGAAAAAAAGGAGAGGACATTCCAGAAAGAGGGTGTGACAAGTTGCAGGCCAGTATATAGAAAGGATTTGTTGTACTTGAGGAAGAGTAGAGTCCTTGGTGGTTAAAGTATTGTATATGAGGAGAGAGAAGACAGTGGAAAAATGAGCAAGGGTCAAATCATACAAAGGGTTCTGTGCAGACTGAGGAACTTGGATCTTATTTGTAAAAGTAGTGGGAAGTGCAACTTTTAGCAGGAGAGGCCGATAGACTCAATTTTTTTTCTCTTTTTTAAAAATTTATGGGCTGGCGAGATTGCTTAGTGGCTAAGGCACTTGACTGCAAAACTTAACAATCTGATATCAATTCCTCAGTACCCATGTAAAGCCAGATGCACAAAGTGGTGCATGCTTTAGCTGGAGTTCATTTGCAGCAGCTAGAGGCCCTGACATGCCCATTATCTGTCTCTCTCTCTGCTTGTGAATAAATAAAAATATTTAAAAAAATTATATTTATTTATTTGAGTGAGGGGGAAAGTATGAGTGTATCAGTGCTTCTATCACTGCAAACAAACTCCAGATGTGCGTGCCACTTTGTGCATTTGGCTTTAGATGGTTACTGGGAACTCAAATCCAGACCATCAGGCTTTGCAAGCAAGCATCTTTAACCACTAAGCCATCTCTCCAGACTCATTTTTTTTTCTTAAAGACCACTTTGAGTTTTGAATACAGTGGACTTTTTTTTTTGCATAGGTATGTGTGTGGTGTACATGTGTGTGTATATGTGTTCGTGTATGTGTGTGTGTGTGATATCTAAGATCAAGGTGAAACAAATTTGGTGACTGATAAGTACTCAGTCTCTGCCTTGAGGATGGCATCTTGAATGCTGTGTCCTCATAAGGCAAAAGGGCAAAAAGAGAGCTTGCTGGCTCCTTCCCACTCTTTCATAAGGGTGCTAACATTTTATGAGGATAGAGCCCTTTAATCAGCTCCCAAAGATCATACTAATACTGTTTCATTGGGGATGAGGTTGCAGCATGAAATTTGAAATGCACAGATATTCAAGCCATGGCAGCATGCATAGAGGGAAATCCCAGATTTCTAGATTCATCTGGTATCTTACTCAATATCTCCACTTGGGGAACTAGTAAGATCCAAAATCAGCACATACAAAATGGAATTCTTGATTTTCCTGGCAATCCTTTTCTTCTTTCATTGCAAGCCAACATCATTCACTTGATTCATGGCTGAAATTTTGAAATGTTCCCTACTTTTGCCTATTACAGTCTCTTTCTTTCTCTATATAGATATAAGTATACACCATATATGCAATTGTTTCTTTAAAAAAGAATCTGAAAGACCCAACATAGTCATCCCTGTAACACCGAGTACAACTAGCACCCAGATCATGGTCTCATATCATTTTTCACTAAAAACCCCCCAGGTTTTGAAGAGAAAAATGGTACTAAAACTCTTGCTAGACAGGTACAAAATGATCCTGAAGCTTCATGTTATGCTTGAGTATATGAATGCTGAAAAATGTGTTAAAGACATGTTGCAAGGATGTGGAGCCAACTTGAAGACCTTCCACCACCAATTCTGGGGTAATTTGAATACCAGAACATGTACAGTAATGGATTTTGAATAGGACTTCATGGGTCCATACAGGTAGTAAATAAGTGAGCAGGAGAGAAAAGGATCTTGTAGTAGACTTCTGAGGCCAAGGGGAAAATAGGGTTGAGAAATCATCAGTTGTCATCATCATAATAAAGGTTAGATAAGTCAAGAACTCTTAACAAGTTGTAAATCAAGGGGGAAATTTTGATTAAGAGTAGACTTTTTGTATGGTTTGAAAGTATATTTCCTGAAGCTGGAGAGATGGCTTAGTGGTTAAAAGTGCTTGCTTGCAAAACCTAATGGCCCAGGTTTGATTCCCAGTACCCATGTAAAGTCAGATACACAAACTTTGCATGTGTCTGAAATTTGTTTGCAGCGGCAATAGTCCGTGGCATGCCAAGACACATTCTCTTTCTTACAAATAAATAAAACTAAAAAAAAGTGCATTCCCAGAATTGCTTATTAGTGTCAAGAGAAAAAAAATAACAATGATAGTATAGCAGAGAACTCAAATAATATCTTGACCACATGATTAAATTAATAGCACTAATGAGAGATGGATGTCTTGTGTTTCTTAACTGTGATACTTTAGTATCATAGCATTACTTGTACATCACAGAATACAGACTTGAATATAACCATAATAAATGTCAGACAAAACCCAAACTAGGGATCCAAAATGGGAGTGGGAATATTATTTTCCAAAATATCGGTGTCATAAATGTCATAAAAGTGTGGCACATTAAAGGATTGAATGCTAAATGCAATATCTAATATTACACTGGAGCCTGAGCTGGAAGAGAGAAAGTGCAAGGACATTATTGGTACAACTGACAAAATTGGAGTACAGTAGGTTAGATAGAGGTATAATGTCACGTTAAATTTACAGGGGTTGGTAACTACTGTGTTTATGTGACAGAATATCATATTTTTAGGAAGCACTGAAGTATTCAGGAGAAAAGGACCATGAGAACCATGATGTAACTTACTCTCACATGATTCAGAGAAGAAAATTCGTGCATATAAATGTATGCATGCATGTGCATGCACACCTCTCTCATTGTGTATGCTCTGTAAGTGAAATGTTACAAGTAGACAGTAGATGAAGTGTACATGAATGCTGTTTGTACTATGTCGCTTTGCTACTTTAAAAAATAAAATTGAAGCCAGGTGTGGTGGTGCACACCTTTAATCCCAGCACTCGGGAGGCAGAGGTAGGAGGATTGCTGTGAGTTCGAGGCCACCCTGAGACTCCATAGTGAATTCCAGGTCAGCCTGGGCTAGAGTGAGACCCTACCTCGAAAAATCAACATCAACAACAACAACAACAACAACAACAAAGAAATCATTGGAATAAAAAAAAGCCATACATGGTAGTACATGCTTGTAATCACAGCACCTGGGTGGCAGAAGTAGAAGGATCATAAGTTGTAGGCAAACCTGGAGTACATAGAGAGACCCTGTCTCAAACAAAAACAACACAAAAACATAAGCCGGGTGTGGTGGTGCACGCCTTTAATCCCAGCACTCGGGAAGCAGAGGTAGGAGGATCGCTGTGAGTTCGAGGCCGCCCTGAGACTACATAGTAAATTCCAGGTCAGCCTGGGCTAGAGTGAGACCCTACCTCGAAAAAACAAAAACAAGACAAAACATAAACAACCCCAATTTGATTTTTCTTTAGTAAAAGCAACCATTATGACTTGCTCCAGTTTCTGCAAGAGCCTCTTGTCTCATCTCTCTGCCCCTGTCCCACTGCCCTATAGTAATTTCTTCACTTAAATAAATTCTCATAATACGTAAATGAAATAATGATGTCACTGTTCTTGTGGCCGAACATTCATTTAGGGTCTGCAAGGTCCATGTGCTCTGGTCCACACTAGCCTCTGTGATATTAGCCCTTCCTTCATCCCTTCATCACTCTGTGACATGGTTTCGTTCTTGCCTGATAGGCCTCTGGGTTCCTGTAGGAGGCCAGTATACTCACTGTTCTTTGAGGTGCCTTTACTTGCTGTCCTTTCTGCCTGGAACAGTCTTTGCCCAGGTACCTGCAGAGCCTTTTTTCCCCTTCCTTCTGGCCTCTGCCCAAATCTGTCACCAGTAGAGAGGTGAGTCCTCCTCACCTTCCTTGATAAAACAGCTTTCTTCTTCACCTTCTCATTATACTAAATCCTCATTTCCTGCATTTGTACATTACCAGTTTCCTTTTAAGAATGTAAACTCCTTGAGAGAAGTACTGTGTTGTTCAGTCAAAAGGAGAACCTTGGGCTGGAGAGATGGCTTAGCAGTTAAAGCACTTGCCTACAAAGCCTTAAGATCCCACATAAGCTAGACACACAAGGTGACGCAAGTGCGCAAGGTTGCACATGTGCACAAGGTGGCGCATAAGTCTGAAGTTTGCAGTGGCTGGAGTCTCTGGCACAGCAACTCACACATATTCTCTCTATCTCTGTCATGTTCTGTCTTGCTCATTTAAAAAAAAAGGAGAACCTCTCAGTCGCTAGCCATATGTGGCAGTTGAGTGCTTAGGGGTAAATTTGGCTGGTTGTAAATGTCTGTTAAATACAGATTTGTGTGTGTGTGTGTGTGTGTGTGTTGTGTGCTTCTTATGCTTTTTTTATGGGGGGAGGTTCTCCCTCTACTGTGACCAAAGTGGAACATCTGGTGTCCTACTCCATTGCTTTTCTGCCATTTTTTTCCTTTCCTTTTTTTTTTTTTTTTTTTGAACCAAGTCGTTTTCTGATTCTGGAGCTTGCAGGGCTCCATTGATTCTTGGGCCCCACTCCTCTGTGGGACTGTAGTTACCACCCAGGAATATGGCCACATTTAGCTGTTTATGTGGGATTCAAAGGTTCAAATTTAGGCACTCTTAGGCCACCTCAGGCTCATCTTGTGCAAGAAAAGCACTTAACTGCTGAGCTATCTCTTTAGTTCCAAATACAGACTTTTTCATATATCATCTGTGTTAGAGCATTGTAGTTTTTGAAAACCAAAAAAAAAAAAACCCAAAATATTTTATTCACACTCTTAAATATTGATTATATGTTGAAATGATGTTTTGGGTATATTGATTTAAGTATATTACAAAATTTCGTTCTGTGCTTTTGATTTTTAAATTTTGGCATCTAAAAATTTTGAATGACATATATGGCTTACATTATAATTTTTTGAACAGCATTGTTCAAGAGGCCAACAGCTAAGGCATATGTCTATCAATATTGGTCTTAGCTCCAAGAAGTCCATGAAAAGAATTCTCGGGATCAAAGTTATCAGATTGTATTTCTGCTCTTGAAAGGTGGATACTTTAATGTTTGATCTTGCTTTCTCAGTTACCATAGTTTTGTGTGCTTTGAAAACTTTATAGATTTGAACTTGCCAGTTTATTTCATTTCCCTTTTTTTTTCTTGTGTGTGCTATTTACATTCTAGAATGGAAGAGAATGGGTCTAGATTTTTTTTTTTCTATATTGTGCTATTCCATTTTAGATGAGTGCTGTAACTTACATACATTTTTATCCAAGAATTTTTTTTTAATCTTATAAGAGTTATTTCAGAGGATAGGAATAGTCTGAAGTTTTACTAATATAAGCAGTTATGACTACCTTCAAGTAACAGAGTAAAACACACTAGCTGGAACAGAAATGGAGACTACTTCCTTTTGGCTGTCCAGTGAATGATATTCATGATTATTGACAAGTACCAGATCAATTTGGCCTTAAAGCCTAATTGATCACAGTGTATTCTTTCAGCTACATTGGCCTTTTACCTCTCCACAGAGGCACAGATTATTGTCAGGTTGGCATTCCTTTTTAATTTTATGAAGAGCTTTTCAAATTAAAACCTATCGGATCACTCTCCCTCCTCAGAGACATTAATGTGGTCCTTATATAATTATGCCATCTACCATTCAAACTGATTAGCAACTTCCAGAATAGGAAGTTGAGGTTGAAAATACTATTCCCAGTTGCCATTCTCCAGCCTGAAGGATTAGGAAATTATAGCCCCTTTTCCTAGCTCATCTTTTATCAGATGCTGAAAGGTAAAGTCTCCCTTATTTTTCAGTTTTATTCCTTTTTCTTTACTTATGTGCTTATGAAGATAATTTTTCCTCACTACTTGAAGAATTATGTCTAATTTTTTTTAAAAAAGCTGAAAGATCTCCACCTAAGCAGTCAGATTTTATGTTCCTCAGGCTAACTTTTCTGGGTCAATCCATTTTGAAAAGAACCTTTTCAACTAGTTTGCAGATCATCTGAAGCTATAAATGTATTTCCCTTTTACAAATAAAACAACTTCTTAGTTTCTTGCTGTTATATCTCCTTCCTGTAGTCTTGTCAGAAGAGGCTGCTCTATCTCATCTGTTTTTAGTTTTTCTGCTAGTTACTCACTATCAATTTCAATCAATACAAATTTTAACTGGGTATATAGCTTTTCCAACGATAAGGAATTTGGTTTATTTATATAATCTCTTGCCTTCTTTCCCTCTTTAACTCTATTTTTTGAGAGAGGGAGGGAGGGAGGGAGAGAGAGAGAGTGTGTGTGTGTGTTTGGGCACTGCAAACAAATTCCAGACACATGCATCACTTTGTGCATCTGGCTTTACCTGGGTCCTGGGTACTGGGGAACTGAACCTGGCCAGTAAGGCTTTACAAGCAAGTGCCTTTAAAATGTTTAGCCATCTCCCTAGTCTTACTCTTCATTTTATTGTATTAGTTTCTGTTCTTCAATAAGTTACTTTCATATGTGATAAATTCTCTGGTTTTGATTCTATCAACCTCATATTGTATCTCTTGACTTTCATTATGAAGCATGAGAAAATTGGTACCCACTCATCAATCTTTTATGCTTTTAATTATTTTTGAAGAATACTTGACTGGCCTATCCTGGGGGCAAATGATGTTCTTTGCAGTGGCCAGGCAAGTGTGTGGAAAGTGTAGATCATGGGTAAGTCACCCGGGCACTTATCAGACTTTCTTCTCATTTATTGTCCCCTTTCCTATTGCTGCTGTCAGTCCAAGCTTGTAGTCTTAGTCTGGTTAGAAAAGAAGCTCCTATCTCTACTGCAACCTTTCTTGTGATGAATTGAGGCCTTCTCCACTAACATATATTTGTGGGTATCTCTTGTTTTTTGTGGTCCAGAAATGTATGGAAATCTGATGTCCTGTAGCCCCCCCCTTCTCAGTGGATTAGCATCCTTTAATGTCTTACCTATGGGAATACAGAAGAGAGGAAGGGAAACACTTATGCTCAGTTTGCTTGCCTGGATCAGAAGAACCAGAAGTGATCCTTTTTTTTTAAACAAAACAAAACATTTTTTTAAAATGACTTATTTTTTTATGAGAGAGAGAGAGAAAAAAAATTGGAGAGCCAGGGCCTTCAGCCACTACAATCGAACTCCAGATGTGCGCCATCTTGTGTGCATGCGTCACTGTGCATCTGGCTTAAGTGGGATCTAGAGAATCGAACCTGGGTCCTTAGGCTTTGCGGGCAAGCGCCTTAACTGCTAAGCCATCTCTTCAGCCCTAGATGACTTATTGATTTATTTTTTTACTTCTACTCACAAAGTTGGCAAGTTGGACCTCAATACTAAACACCTGATCTTTCGGTAGTTTAAGGACTTGGACTCTTCTAGAACATTTATTTTTTAACCTCAAGTAAGTTCACATTTCAGGCTCAAAACTATGAAAGACAGGGATTGCTTAATAATAGTCTTATTATTTTCTGCTCATTAAAAGGATAATAATGACTATATTAAAGTACTTTTTTGGGCTGGAGAGATGGCTTAGTGGTTAAAGCGCTTGCCTGTGAAGCCTAAGGACCCTGGTTCGAGGCTCAATTCCCCAGGACCCACGTTAGCCAGATGCACAAGGGGGTACACGTGTCTGGAGTTCATTTGCAGAGACTGGATGCCTTGGCACGCCCATTCTTTCTCTGTCTCTGTCTAACTGCCTCTTTCTCTCTCTGTCACTCTTAAATAAATAAAAATAAACAAAAAAAATAAAAATAAAGTACTTTTTTGTTTTCTAATTTAAACCACATTTTTCTTTGTGACTGTAAATATAAACATTCTTTTTTCTTTTAAAATTTTATTTTTATTGACAACTTCCATAATTAATATTTTTTTTATTTTAGAGAGAGAGAAAGAGAGGGAATTGGCATGCCAGGGCCTCAGCCACTACAATTGAACTCCAGATGCTTGTGCCACCTAGTGGGCATGTGCAACCTTGCACTTGCCTCACCTTTGTATGTCTGGCGTACGTCGGATCTGCAGAGTCGAACATGGGTCCTTAGGCTTTGCAGGCAAATGCCTTAACCATCAAGTCTCCGGCCCAACTTTCATAATTATAGACAGTAAATCATGATAATTCCCTCCCCTTTCCCAATTTCCCCTTCACAACTCCACTCTCCATCATATTCCCTCCTTCTCTCAATTAGTCTCTCTTTCATTCTGATGTCATCATCTTTTCCTCCTATTATGAGGATCTTGTGAAGGTGGTGCTAGGCACTACGAGGTCATGGATATTGAGGTCAATTGCTGTCTGATCAGCTGTACTGTAAGCAGTCCTACCCTTCCTTTGGCTCTTACATTCTTTCTGCTACCTCTTCCACAATGGGCCCTGAGTCTTGGAAGGTGTGATAGCGATGTTTCAGTGCTGAACACTCTTCTGTCATTTCTTCTCAGCACTGGTGCCTTTTGAGTCATCCCAGTGGTTACTGCCATCTGAAAAGAGAAACTTCTCTAACCAAAAGTGAGAATAGCTTATGGGGCAGTTTGGTAAGCATAATATATGCATTTAGCCAGACACCAGCAGGTGTTACTTCCCTAGGGCTCATGACTCCCCCCTTCATAGGTTTTCAGTATCAGGCATGTATTTCCTCCCATGGAGCGGCCTCCAGTCCAATTAGAGAGCAGTTGGTTTTCCCCAGAACAGACATGCCACTATTACCCCTGCTTGGTCATTTGGCCTGGCTGGCTAACCTTAGGCTTGCAGTGTCCACTGTTTTCACTGCTGATGACTTCTCTCCCATAAGGCTGCATGCAGTGTAGCTTTTTCTAACTTTCTGTCAGCTGGTCTACAAGGAGGAGGCTTTCAGCTCAGTTCCAGCTTGATTTCTTAGTGACCTTGCAGCCTAATCATGCAGAGTCTTCAGCAATAGGGTCTTACCATCGATTTCTGATGGGAAACCAACAGCCTTGGCAATGGCCTGTAATAAATATTCTTTCTTTTTAAAAACTTTTTATTGACAATCTCTATACGAATACATATTATAACCATAGTCATAGTCATCTTCCACTGCCCTTTCTTTTCTCCCTGTCTCAACTAATCTCTCCTCTATTTTTTTTTTTGTCATGATTTTTTTCCCCTTCTGTATGCAGGCTTTAAGCAGGTAGTGTCAGCCACTGTGAAACCATGACTACCACAGCCACTTTGTATTTGGAAGACAGTACTACAAAGCACTCCTCCTCTTCTTTTGGCTCTAACATTCTTTCTGCCTCCTCTTTTGCAATGGTCCCCAAAACTTGGAGAGTATGATAAAGATGTCTCATTTAGTGTGCATACTCCACTGTCACTTTTTTTTTCAGCACTTTGACGAGTTTTGAGTCATCCATGGTCACTGCCATCTGAAAAA
The DNA here is from genome assembly GCA_036346955.1 of Dipus sagitta. Classification (NCBI taxonomy): domain Eukaryota; kingdom Metazoa; phylum Chordata; class Mammalia; order Rodentia; family Dipodidae; genus Dipus; species Dipus sagitta. The sequence continues at coordinate 139,203,356 of CM070770.1, forward strand.
AGAAGCTTCTATAACCAAAAGTGAGAATAGCATTAATATATGGTCATAAACACAAGCATTTAGAGGGAAGTTTGGTGGGTATAATACAATAAAATCATTTAGCAGAGAGCAGTAATATTTTATCCTCTAGGGCTTATGACCTCCTCAGATGTAGACATTAAAATTTTTAAAAATTTTATTTCATTTATTTGAAAAGAGTGTGGGAGAGGGAGAGAGAATGGGTGCATCAGAGCCTTTAGCCACTACAAATGAATTCCAGATGCATGCACCATCTTGTGCATTTGCCTTACATGGGCCCTGGGGAATTGAACCTAGGTCCTGTGGCTTTGCAGGCAAGCATCTTTAACAACTGAGCCATCTCTCTTGCCCCCAAACTTGTTTTTTTTTTTTTTTTCTTTTTTGCTTTTGTTTTTTGAGGTAGGGTCTTGCTCTAGCTCAAGTTGACCTGGAATTCACTATGTAGTCTCAGGGTGGCCTTGAACTCACGGTGATCCTCTACCTCTGCCTCCCGAGTGCTGGGATTAAAGGCATGTGCCACCACACCCGGCACATTTCATATTTTTATTTTTAAAGATGAAAGAGATCCTGGTTTTATTTATTTATTTATTTTTTATTTATTTGAGAGCGACAGACAGAAAGAGGGAGAGAGAGAGAGAGAGAGAGAGAGAGAATGGGCACGCCAGGGCCTCCAGCCACTGCAGACGAACTCTAGATGCGTGCACCCCCTTGTGCATCTAGCTAACGTGGGTCCTGGGGAATGGAACCTCGAACCAGGGTCCCTAGGCTTCACAGGTAAGCGTTTAACTGCTAAGCCACCTCTCCAGCCCACATTTCATATTTTTTAAAAGAGGAATAATGTAGACTTTGTACAGAATTTTGGAAAATAAATTTGGAAAAACTCAAAAGAAATCTGTTTTCACTCATTATCTCAATCACTTGTATTTTCTAATGTCTGTATTTATACATTGATGCATAATAAATGTTTGCACTATAGTATACCCCAGTGAAGTTTTTACTTTGAGGTTGAGAGAAGCACTATTAAATAGCCGAGCAAACAATCGAGCACTCTGGATTAGAGCTATTGTTTATTCTTGAGATGCTCTATTGTGGATGCATTGCCTGATTTTTACTAGTACACTCTGGTTGTTCCTAACGTGCTGGTTGGTACTCCTTCACTCAGATGGCTTGGTCATTGTATGAAACAGGATATTGGATGCTGAAATCAGGGAATGTCTCAAGACAAAGCTTGCTTCTGTGTAGTACTCTGCTCTAGTTTAATCAGTTGCTTTGAGGTTTACTGAAAGGAGTTTTAAAAGTAAGATAAAACTTTGCTCTTTCCCTTATGAAACCTGTAGCATCTGGGATAGAAAGAAGTATAGTGGGACTTATTGGCACCATGGTGCAGAGCATCGAGGAATTCCATATTGTGACAACACATCAAAATAAATTGCTGTCAACAGACCAAAACACCGAGCGCTGTGATTCTCTCTGACATGTGGAGATTCAGACAAGCTGTCTTGACAAGTTGTGGTGAAGCACCTGCATTTGACAGAAGACAGTGATATAAGTCTGATCTGCCTGATACGGAGCACCTCGATACAGTTAATGCTGGTGACAGTCGTCTGCATAGGATTTCCAAGACATGGGTCTGATTTTATTTCGCCTGTATTATGTGGTATTATTTTTTTTGTCACATTTTTGGTCATATTTTTATTTTCACTTGTTTTCCATTTGTGTTTATAGTTTGACCCTGGAATATAATTGTGAATAATATCTCAGAAAAATGTAACAAATCAAGTTGTCTTTTAAAAATAGTATTGCAAAAGGCAATACTATAGCAGTTGCTGAAAGGAAGAAAAAGCAATGAAATTTTATTTTATACTAGTCCATAAAAGTAATCATAGTTGAAGTTGTATTAATTTTGCAACTTACAGCCAAAATATTGGAAATAGTAGGTTAAAAGTCACAAGTTACTATAAATCTTCTCACAAGCTGCATTTGACTTTAAAGCCTTCTGAAGAAGTAAAATCATTGAATAGGTGGTTAATTTTTACCTTTCATTACCAATAAATGATAACTTTTTATAGTAGCAGTATATATCATCGCTCATTTAAGAATGAGTAAAACATACCATAGCTCTCAAGTTTAATTATAGAACTGCCTCCTAGCTTATCTGTTTCACTTCTTCATGCAGCTGCAGATACTAGATACTTCATTTTGACAGTGGAAAGCTGGTAAGAGTGACAGTTATAAGTTTCAAGTATGTTTTTCTAATTATATCATAAAGTTTAAGAGATATTAAAAACAGACTTAATTTGAGAATCTTGTAAGGAGGAAAATTATAGAGGGTTTAGATGATAACATTTTATAGAATTTAGGACAGTTTTTTAAAAATAGAAATGAAGGCAAGCTTGTATGGTATTCACTTGTGTCAACTTGTTTAGAACATTTCATGATGAGAAACACTGTATTTCTTAATTAGACTAATGCAGAAATCTATTTAGTTTTTCCTGGTCTCAAAGATGCATCTTTTTCTTATCTAATTTATTGGTTATCTCATCTGAAGATTATTTTCAAGTTATGGACAATTGTTTCTCTGATATTTCCCCTGTGAAAAACATACGAGGAAGAATTGAAGGATTCTCCAAAGTTGAGAAATTTTTGAAAATAGCACTGTCCATTATATAGTTTTTAAAAGTATAAATTATTTTTTAAAAAGTTACTATTCATTCTTGTCTGTAGTGTTATTTTATCCCTTAAAGGCTGCTAATGAGAAATAGAGCCTCATTATGATTTTAAGGATGAGAGAGGAAGGCTTTTAATTAATGATATGTAAATGGTCTTGAATTGATTATGTTAGAATATCAAGAGAGATGGGTAGAAGCTGTGGTGTAATATATTTTAATTAAGAATTAATTAAAAATGATGGCAATTTCATAAAGCCTCACAGAAAATAGTGGAATTTACTTTCTGTCAGGAGTAAATTAGCCTGTGATTAAATAAAGGGCCTGCATTAATAGTGGAGTTATTTTAAAACTCTGCCATGAGGACTTATGTAATTTTCCCTAAATAAGTAAAATAAAAATTTAATATTTAAAAGTGAGTAGTAAATGGTGGCAAAGAACAAACTTATTTTTGTGATTGTAATATATTATTTCTTTGTTAGAAAAATTTAGTGTAGTATTTAACCTCAGCATATATGCTATATGTAACTTTAAAGGAATAAACTTTGCCCTATGGTCCCATTAGTTCTAGGGATAGGAAGTGCTCTGACAAGGAGCCATGACATTAGTTTTCCTCTAGCTCTATTGTGAACAAGACCTGAGAAACTTTGCTTATCATTGAAAATGATTTTAATGGGCAGTATAAGTTTGTAGTGAGGTTGTATTTGAAGAAGCCTCTGTGGTGTTTGAACTCAGAAAAACAGTTTTCAGAGATTACAAATGAATATTCCCTTGTCCCATGTGCAAATACTGATCATTGTTGCTGATTATTAATATTTTCAGATTTACCTCAAGTTTTTATAATTTTTTGGTGAAGCAGTTGTTGATTCATTATTTACTTTTTACTCATTTATCGATACTACTCAGAAAATGGATTTATGTGATACTCTACATTGGAGTATCACATAGGGAAAATAATGTTTCTTGTTTTTATCCCAGCTGATTTCAAGAGGCAAATATAATTAAAAAAAACTCAAGTAACATATATAATGTTCATGTGGACCTTTCAAAGAGGAGATTACAACTTTGTTTTGGTGGTAATGTTAAAAGAACATCTGTTGTCTTAGCTCTTGGAGCCATGTGGCATGTCAGGTTGTTTCTAAGTAAGTGTTCAAAAGCTAAATAATTGATTAGTGCCTCAGTGAGATTTCTGGGGTACTTACTTTGGGCCCAGTGTCTTTTTTATTTATTTAAAAATATTTTTTATTTTTATTTTTTTTGATGTAGGGTCTCACTATAGCCCAAGCTGACTTGGATCACACTTTGTAGTCTCAGGCTGGCCTTGAACTCATGGTGGTCCTCTGACCTTTGTCTCCCAAGTGCTGTGATTAAAGGCAAGCAGCATCATACCCAGCTTCTTTTCTTATGTTATTTTAGTTATTTATTGTTTTTGTTTTTGGTATGGTCTCAGTCTAGCCCAGGATAACCTGGAGTTCACTGTGTAGTCTCAGAGCCTTGAACTCACAGTGGTCCTCCTATCTCTGCCTCCTGAGTGCTGGAATTCAATGCATGTACCATCATGCCTGGTTTCCTTTTTATTTTTAATATTTTTTAAAATATTTATTTATTTATTTGTGAGAAAAAGAAAAGAGGCAGAGAGAGGGAGGGGGAGAGAGAAAGAAGGAGAGAAAGAGAATATGAATGGGCATATCAGGGCCTCTAGCCATTGCAAACCAACTCCAGGCACATGTGCCACCTTGTGCATCTGGCTTACATGGGTCCTGGGGAATTGAACCTGGGACCTTTGGCTTTATAGGCAAGTACCTTAATTGCTAAGCCATCTCTCCAGGCAATAATTTTTTAATTCAAAAAGATCAATATATTTTTATTTTGAAGTTGGAAAAGAATAATGAAGAGAATGAACTATACTTCCAGTGGGAAACAGTTAAAATATTTGGGAGATATTTTCAGTAGAGAAAAATAGGGTTGAGGGGTTTTTATGAGACTGATGCTGTGTATCCGATCCCTGTACATTATTGCTAGTATGATTTTTGTCTGTGCTGGTAAAAGATGAAGCAAGGAAATGAAAGCAGTGAAGATTTTCTTTCACAGTGTGGGACATACTACCAGGAGAAATAGCAGCTCAACTTGTGAATCATGGTACCTGTTTGTTCCTGTTAAATATGTTGCGCTCAGGTCTTAAATTGAAGCTTGCTCATATGCCCTTCCAGTTCTTTTGTCCTATGATACTGTATTAACCTTGTATTTCAGGAGAGCTATGCCTTTTAAAGAAAAATGAGAATCAATGTCATAATTGTTTTGTTGTGCTTAGAATAGGAGATTTAGGCTTCTTTTTTAAATGTATGTCAGTGAATGTACACATGTGTATGCATGTGTGTGGAGGTCAGATATTGTCAAACATCTTCTTCAATCATTTTCCACCTTATTTTGGAGATAGGATTTCTCACTGTACCTAGAGCTTAGTGATTCAGCTAGTGGAGCTTGCCTGCAAGTCCCAGGGATCCTCTTGTCTTCACCTCCCCAGTCCTGGGATTATAGGAACTTACCACTGTTCCTAGGTTTTTACAAGGGTGCTGGAGATCTGAACTCAGGCCCTCGTTCTTGTGGGGGAAGCACTTCACTGACTAAACTGTCTCATCAGCCCCTTCTTGATGGCTCAAAGGATGACAGAACTCTGTTAATCTCATGTGTGTTTGGTCTTGTCCTAAACCTTCCTGGTTTATAAAGTTCACAGTCTCTTTCTAGATAATATAAATATCTATTATACCAGAATTTAAATCAGAATCTAAATAATGAACTCAGTTTGATCTATGATTTTGCTTTTCCTCCCCTGTATTGTCTATTGGAAGGTGAGGAACAATTAAATCTCCCCAATTCCTGCTGTTCTCAGCAGTGCTTTTGGTGGTCCCAGCTGCCACTAGATAACAATAGTGATAACCACTATTGACTGAGAGCTTACTGTTTGCCATGCCTAGTGAAAAGGGCAAATGCATTAGTCCATTTAATCTTCATCATCACCTTCGTGTTGTAGGATAATGGTTACCAAACTTCTTGATTACACTACCTTTCCATGTAACACTTAAGAATTACTGAGAAACCTAGAGTACTTTTGCTAACATCAATTTTATCTTGTCAATGTTTGCTACATTAGAAAGCCATAAAGATTTATTAGTTAATTTTAAGGTAACAATAGTCAAGCAAATTGACTTAAACAACACTTTAAAAATGAAAAAAAAAATTCTTTCAAAATAAGAAGTTAGAAAAATGGCATCATTTTATGTTGTTTAGACATCTCTTTACTGTCCAGCTTCAATAGCTGGGTTCTTATTTCTGCTTCTACATACTTTCTATTGTGATATCATCATTGAGGTAGCCTCCTGTAATCTTCATTGTATACTCATGAACACATGAGAGTGAAAAGGGCAATCTGACATCTTCATAATACTATGAAAAGTTTTGACTTTGTTGACCCTTGAGGTACCCCCAGGGGGTCCTTGGCTACACTTTGAAAACCACTGTTTAAAAAGTACTTTCATTTTACCAATAAGCATCAGTATGCATTTCTGCTAACAAGTACTCATTTTCTTTTGCCCACTCAACTTTGGCATTTAGAGGACTAATCCATGATGGCCTATTACCAAACTTAATACAGTAGCCCAAACTTAATGTAGTAGCTTCCTTTGGTTTAGGATTCTAATTTGGAGACTTTCTTAGAATATCTTGGAAATCTCTTTAATTTTGCATTGGGAAATACTTTTTTGTTTTTAAATGCTAGTGATTTGTGACAGTTTTCAACCTGTTAAATTCTAGCACAATATCTTTGAATGAGAAAGGCAAATAACATTAATGCTGAATTTGTTCCCAAAATTAGACCATTTACTTCCAGGAGAAAATTGTTAGAACTGTATGCAGTACACAGAGATTGTTGCCTAACAAGTTCTTTATTTACTGCAATCTTTCCAAGTTCTTCTAGGAATGACTTTTACCTACTTTAACATTTTTAATAATATATACATTTTTATTTATTTGCAAACAGAGACAGATAGAAGAAAGACAGAGAGAATGGGCATGCCAGGGCCTCCAGCTGTTGCAAATGAACTCCAGATGCATGTGCCATTTTGTTCATCAGGCTTTGTGTGGGTACTGGGGAATCAAACCCAGGTTTTTAGGCTTTACAGGGAAGCACTTCAACTGCTGAGTCATCTCCCCAGCCTGTTTCACAATTTTTTTTTATAATTCATTTTTTTAATGTATAGGAATCTTTGTTTGAAATAAAAGATACTTCAAATCTAATTATTTAAAGTGCTTAGCTACTCTAGCTTGTTTGCATTAGTCACCAACTAATGTAGGGTCATTGGTGATTAGGAGAATTTTTTAAAAAGTTTATCTTATGAATGCTGCAAGAACATAATAGTAATATCTTTGCTAAGTATTTAGGTAGTTAAACTTGCTATGCAAAAACCTTACTAGGAAGAGTAGACTACTTGGCCTTTCAAAAATTATTAGTATAATTTTTTCAACCTAACAAATTTATACTATGTCCAGAAATATTTGAATGAATGAGACATTGATGGCAATTCTGAAGTAACAGGTTACTAGGGTATATAGGATGTTTTCATTTTAAGCTTTGATTATGAAATATTTCAAACACTTGATCATCCATATTCATTTCTGTTAGACTTAATAAGTATTAACATTTTTTCCATATCTGCTTTAGATATTTATTAGAAAAAATCTAGTTATAAACTGGACCTGGTGGTGCAGGTCAATAGAGACTAAGGCAGGAGGCTTGTGAATCCAAGGCCTGTTTGGGCTACAGAATGAGTTCAAGATCAGTCTGCAGTCTAGTGAAAGGTGTCTCAAAAAATAAATTAAAAAAAGGCTGAGATATATAGCTTAGTGGTAGAGCACTTGCCTAACATGCATAAGGCTGTAGGTTTAGTTCCTAGTGCTATAAAGAAACAGCAGAATAGGGCTATGGAGATGACTAAGCAGTTAAAGGCACATGCTTACAAAGCCTACAGGACTGGGTTTGATTTCCTAGTACACATAGAGCCAGATGTACAACATGGTGTGTGTAGCTGTAATCTGTTTGCAGTGGCAAGAGGCTCTGGTGAGCACACACAAACACGTGCACGCACACACACACTTGCGTACACACACATTCTCTCAAATAAATAAATACATACATACATAAATAAATAAAAATACCAAAAAACCCAGTTACATATAGTTGAACACTATTCTCTCCTTCAGAACACTATTCTGCTTATACAAAATTTGTACATCTCTTGTAATTTATGTATATTCCTAAGTTTTGAAATGCTGCATGTGTTTATAAATATAGCATTTTTAGCACTGGCATAAAATATGTAGTGCATATATATAATATAAATCTTTTTGTAGCCTAATCTTTTTTGTAGTACATTTTTAATTGACAACTTTAATACATGAACATACTGTAATTTGATCATATTTATGTCTCATTACCCTCTTTTGCCTACCCTTCCCCATCCCCATAACCTGATCTTTTTACTCAGTTTCACGTTGTTGGTTAATTTTATTTGTTTCGGTGTTTTTGTACTATTCCACTGTGCAAATGGACTTCACTTTACACTGTTGAGGGTGCTTAAGATGTTTTCAGACTTTTTCTGTATTAAATATATTTGGGGTTGGGGATGCAGCTCAGCTGGCAGTGCTTGCCTAGCATGCAGGACATCCAGGATTCCTGCTACAGCACTGCATAAACTAGGTGTAGTGGTACATGTGTCTGTTATCATAGCATTTGGGAGTTGTAGGCAGGAGGATCAAAAGTTCAATGTTATCTTTGTCTACATAGAGTTTGAGGCCAGCTTGAGCTACATGACAACCTAGTTTCAAAAACAAAACAAGAACAAAAAACCCCACTTGTACGCATACTCGTATACTGGAATTTATCCAAAATGTATAATTAGAAATATAATTTTTAGGTTACAGAGTATGTGTATATTCAGTGTTTCTTGGTGAGTATTTGTGTATCTGTTTTTTTCTTGGTGTTCCCAAATTGCTTTCAAAGTGGTTGTAGCATTTACATTGTCATTGGCACTAAGATGGCTTGATACAAAACCATGTACTGAAAATTTGCACTTCTTTTTCAAGAACCAAAAGCTAAATATACCTAGTTTCCTATATCTTTATTCTAAATGTACTTATGTTTTAGGGATAGGTGTCAGAAGTTTTTAAGTTTGATCTTTTCTAGACATAGCTGGTATTTTGATTTCTTGGGAGTACTACGGGAGTACTACTTGGCTTCCAGGATTGATACTGGGTTCTCAGCAAACTGACAGGATCAAAAGTCATTCTGTTAGGTATACCTACATATATTCACTGAGCAGTCTTTATTTTTGACCTTCCAAATCTAACATGTATATATGATTATATTGCCTAGACAAAATTTCAGAGTAATAGTTAATATAGAAATGCTGCTACCTGTCATCTATCTATCTATCTATCTATCTATCTATCTATCTATCTATCTATCTATCATCTATCTCTCTATCTCTCTATTTCTCTCTCTCTCTATCTATCTATCTATCTTTCTTTCTCTCCCTCTCCACCTCTCTTTCTTGTTTAGAAGCAGAAGCAAAGAGGTTTTGAGCAAGAGTACACTTCCAAGGGAGGGAAGTGGACTAGAGCTGGGAGAAAGGTTGGAAGCTCAGTATCTCTATAGGCTGTATTTTTATTTGCTAAAACCAACAATCATAGAACTAAACCTAGGTCAAAATGAAGATTTTTCATAACAAAGCCCTATACCAGTGAGATGGGAATGAATACTTCATAGCTCCTATGCTAACTGGCACCATTTTTAATGTATGTTAAGCTGGTCATAAAACTTTATTGGTTGATAATTTAAATACAAGGTTAAGAAATAAATCTGATAATTTGTCTGAAAAAAGGATTGTTCAGTTCTCAAAACTTCTTGAGCTTCAATTAGTGTATCAAGTCATACCATACCAAACATAGTAACTTTGGGCTACAGTCAGACAATTTATTTATAACAGGAAGTTATGGATCCCAGTGTTCTCTCATAGATTAAAAGTTTTGTAATATATTTGGAGTGTTCAATTTATTCAATTGATTAGGAAATCAAAAGAAACAGAGTCCTAATATTTTGACAGATTCTTTTGCCTTTATTTCTATTCTATTAAAAGTATTTCCAAACCTTTGATTTAAGAGGGAAAAATCAGTAATGAAAGTCACCTTCTTTGTTCCAGGACAAATAGAACACATGTTTTCTGCAGCTCCCTTGATCAGTGAGAAATGCCTTGTATCAAAACCACATGGCGAGCATGTAGCTGTAGGTGATCCCCTGAGGATTTTTTTGATTGGAGCTGGGAGTTGGGTACTGAAAGAAGAGGGAGACAGACAGGTTGTGTTAAAAAATTCCCATTAGGGCAAATGCTTATGTTGGAGCTAGGCTACAACATTTTTCATGCAGAAAGTACAACTTGACCACTTTTAAAGGTTAGAGGCCTCTAAATGCATGATTGTAATAATGTATTTTCACTTTGGAAGTTTTGTACTTGTTTTTGCATTTCATTTGTCAGTGAACCAGAAGTTTCATTTATTCACATGCTTGTCAGTCCTTTTTCAGAATTTTATTCTGGAAATTCATCATATAAAAATTCATCATTTAGTTCCTAAAGTCAGTGCAACTGACATAATCTGTAATATACAATTGTCAAGTGTATCGACAGCAGAGAGAAAATAAACTTGATGATTTGATTTAAAATTATTATGATAAATGTGTCATGTTGGTGATACTCTTTTTTAGGAATTCTAATATTGGATGAGTAATCATAACTTTTACTTTGCTGGTCAGGGGCTGCTTATATTTTTGTACATATTGAAGTTTTGCACATTTTAGTTAAAATCTCATTATAGGAGATGAATATGTATTAAATTTTAATATTTAATATTCAATATTCCTTTTCTTAAATTTAAAACACTAGCATCACAGCATCAAGTGCTTTCTTGCAAGAAGGGAAGTAAAGTCATTGTTTTAAGAAGATTCTACTTGAAGGGTTAAAGTGCCATAGTTTGAATATTGGTTTTGTCCTAGTGCTGCTCCATGGCAGTGCAGCCCAGATGCCTGGCCAAGCATCTCTTACCGACATCTGGAACCAGTTGCAGTACATCACTGTCAGAACTGCTTTCTATACGTATCTACATTTACACATTAGTTACCCACGTAGCACTCATCAAAAAAGCTGAACAATCTTGACATGGTGTCCCCTGTGGAACTGCAAAGGTGAACTGAAGTTGGGAGGCAGTGTCTCGCGTCACTGTCTGCTGAGCTCTTACAACAGGAAGCCTGATTAAAAGTGAAAGGAAAAATTTATCAGTTGCCTCAGCACTGTAGACTTCAGTATAATTTTGTATTTACAAAAGGGATATTTTTTGTTATATGAAACATGTAATGTAATATGAATAGTCAGTTGATTTTGTTTAGAAACATCTAGGTTTAGATGAAAAGAAGTTGCTTTGTGTATTTATTAGCTTTGCTATTAGCTATGTAATCCCTTCTCCCTCCCTCTATTCTTTCCTTCCTTTTCAGGTGCTAGTGTTTGAACCCAGGGTCTCATGCATGCTAGACAAATTCTCTGTTGTTGATCTGTATCCCCAGCTTTTTTTATGCACCATTTTAAAGAAAATCTAAATGTAAACAACTATGAAGAATTATAGATATATATTGGTAACATTTGTGTAAGTGAAATTTAATTGATGAGTAGTGTAAAATTTTAAACATGTGACATTTGCTGTAATGTTAGGGGCAGAAATGTTGATGCTTATTAATTTTCAAAGAGCTGAGTGACACAGAAGGAACAGTAGCTATTTATAAGTATTTTGTATTTGTGTATTGTGTTTTGACAGAAAATAAACCTTTATACAGAGAACTATTTGGGAGCCTTTGCCATCATCTCTTTGTAATAATAGTAATAGTAATCAAATTCTAGAGATATTCTATCTGCTCTGTATATATCCCACCCATTTTTAAAAAATATATTTTATTTATTTATTTGTGGGGGGAGAGAGAGAGAATGAATGGGTGTGCCAGGGCCTCCAGCCACTGCAAATGAACTCCAGATGCATGTGCCCCCTTGTGCAACTGGCTTACGTGGGTTCTGAAGAGTCAAACTGGGATCCTTTGGCTTTGTAGGCAAGTGTCTTAACCTCAAAGCCATCTCTTCAGCTGTATTCCACTCTTTTAAAAAATATTCATTTACTTATTTGAGAGAGAGAGAGAGAGAGAGAGACAGAATGGGCATGCCAGGGTCTCCAGCTACTGCAAATGAACTCCAGATGCATGTGCCATCATACATCTAGCTTACGTGGGTACTGGGGAATCGAACCTAAGTCCATAGGCTTCACAGGCCAGTGCCTTAACCACTAAGCCATCTCCCCACCCCCTACCCACGTTTAATAAACAGAGATACTCTTTTCCTCATCTGATAGGGAAAAAAAAACCTTAAAGAGGCTAAATAATTTGTCCAAATTCATAAGTTTTGGCACTTGGTTTCAAATCTAGCATTTTTTTTTTTTTTTTGTTTTTTCAAGGTAGGGTCTCACTGTAACCCAGGCTGACCTGGAATTCACTATGTAGTCTCAGGGTAGCCTTGAACTACAGCGATCCTTCTCCCTCTGCTTCCCAAGTACTAGGATTAATGGCGTGTGCCACCATGCATTTCCTTTTTTTTTTTTTAAATTGGTTTGCATGTTTCACCATCATAAAAAATTTCAAACATATAAAGCAGTATGGAATACAGTGACATTCTACATATCCAACTTTAACCATCAATATTTTAAGATTGCTTTGTATTTCATCATAATTTTAAAAAATACTTTCAAAAAATTTATTGGTATGCCAGGTATGTATGTATTTGTGTGTATGTGCTATGGCATGTGCTTGGAGGTCAGAGGATAATCTTGAGGTGTGTGCATATTATTGTTATTTATTAAGAACATATTTTGTATGGATACATCTTTTCCCTCTTCCCTACCCCCATTTCACAGGGGGCCCTTCTCAGTGGGGTTGCTGGTATTCCCCATGGGGTTCTGGTTTATGCGTTGTGGGAACAACAGTTATTGTGGGGAGGCACTGCCTCTGAGCATGACATCCTAACCTGTGACTTACAATCTTTTAGCCCCCTCTTCCACAAAATTCTCTGAGCCTTGGTGGGTATGTTTTAAGTGTACTTCAGTGATGAGCTCTTAGGAGCCTCTGGATTTCTGCTTTGGTATGTGTTGAGAATCCTCAGTGTCTGTCTCCTTTACCCTGGCACTGCTTGTCAGGCTCACCATGGAAACAGCACTCTTGCTCCTCTCCCCACTTCCTCCGTGTTTTCACCTGGGCCTTGACTGAGATGCAAGGGGTGGTTTATCTCCTCAGGTCTTGCTACCTTCAGAAAAAGAAAAACAGATATCTGTCTGTGCACCCTCTGGAGCAGGCAAGTGTGTACACTCTTCCACCTTCTTTGAGATAGGGTGTCTTACTACTATTGTAGAAAGCCAGTTTAGTTGGCTCAGGAGTTTTGGATTATCCCAGCTCCACCTCCCATTGTTGTAGGCAAATTAGGATTACGGGTTCATATGCCACTTTGCATCCAGCTTTACATGGGCTCTGGGGAGTATCAAACTTTTGTCAGCAGACTTTACAAGCTGAGCCATGTCTCAGCCCCCATTATTCTTTTTTCTTGATAGAGTATTTTATATTTATTTATTTATTTGCGAGGAGAGAGAGAGGAGAGGAGAGGAGAGAAGAGAGACAGTGGGCATGCCAGAGCCTGTAGCCACTGCAGATGAACTCCAGATGCATGTGCCACTTTATGCATTTGGCTTTATGTGGGCACTGGGGAACTGAACCAAGATCATTAGGCTTTGTGAGCAAATGCCTTAACTGCTGAGCCATCTCTCTAGCCCCTGGAACATTTTAAAACAGATTCTAGACACAATGCCATGTAATTCTTAAATACTTAAAGTCTTCATTAATAGAAGACAATACTGTTCTTATAAGCCAGCTTCACTATCACACCTCACTAAATTTAGAAAAAATTCTTCCAATTAAGAGTTCTTAAAACACCATACAGAGAAAAGTATGCAATGCTTCATACATTTGCATGACATTGAAATGTAGGTACCATGCTAATCTGTGTACCAATTTTTAATTTTTATTTATTTATTTATTTGGGGGAGTAGGGAGCACACTAGGGCATCTAGCCACTGCAAAAAAACTTAAGATGCATGTGCAACCATGTGCATCTGGCTTATATGGGTTCTGGGGAATTGAATCTGGGTCCTTAGGCTTAGCAGGCAAGTGTCTTAACTGCTTAGCCATCTGTCCAGCCCATTCCAATTTTAGTATATGTGCTGCTAAAGTGATATAACATCAAATATCTGATTGCCTAAAGTAAAGATTGAATTTTTGTGGGGGTGAGGGGTGAGAAGGAGTTGTATTATTTAAATCAGGATCGTAACAAGTCTGCTCACTGATTTGGTTGTAATATTCTTAAATGTCTCAAATAGGAGCAAATCCCCCCTCTACATTCATTTCTGAATACCACTTATGAGTTGAAGTAATCAGAATGATTGTCCTATAGAATGCTCCATATTCTGGAATTTTCTAAATAATTACTCATGGCTTTGTTTAATTTATGCCTCTTTTCCTTGACTGTCTTCAAAATGGAAAGTTAAATCTTGAGGCCTTGATTAGATATATCTTGCATCAAATCACCCATGTATTTAGTTGTGTTTCTGTAATGCAAAACTGATCATTGGGTTTGGATAGGTCCACTCTCGCCATCAAAGTTCCTCTTCATTTTTTTTTTTAACCTAATGGTTTTATATCCATGGATGGTCAGTGCTTGAATTATGGAATTTCTTAGGGATTGAAAATGGTTATTTCCAATAGCATTCTTTCTGCCTTTATTAGTCAGAAATCTTTAAAAGAGTGTTATTCTCATTCACTAGGACTATTTGGTTACCCAGAAATACAATTCATACTGGAATGGCAGCATAAAATGTTTAATTCTTTCCCTGTAATAATCGATTTCCAGAGTAATGAGGTAGTGCCTTAATATCCTCCAGTGGTGCATAATAGTTGATTTGTTTCCTTTTCCCCCTTTTTCTTTCTTTCTGTTTTTAGTAGTTAATTTGAAGCCTTGGCTTTTTGTATGTGTAGTGTGTTTTAATCAGATGCAGGCATTATATTTTTTGATGCTGAAATTATCCCACATTTGTCCAGTGGGAACCCCTTCAAGCTGGCTCCTGTGTCCTTTTGACAAGACTCCATTATTAGCTTTTATAGATTTTTACTTTCTGGTACAAAAAAAGTATGCCAGGCTCATCATGTACATTTCTTCCAGCAGACCTGAAGCCTTCCATTTCTCCAAAGAATAATGGTTATTTTTTATTGAGGAAAGATATATAAAGATCACAGTATGGGCCTTAAGGGCATTTGTTGGTACTACTGCTTTTATTTTCTGGTAAAGAAGGAAAAATTAGTTCACATTGATAATTGTAATTCAAAGTTAAGGTTATAGGGTTTTTATTTGTTTTTGAGATTTTATACCTTTATCTTGTTTTCTTTTATGCTAAAATTTTGATTCCTAAAAAATTAACATGCTTATTTGCTTTGTCCTATATTCTACCTAAAATGGTTTCAAAATAGCTATGGACTATTATGTGAAGTTGAATCTCTCTTGGCACTTTCTTATGAGACAGTCCTTAGGTTATTTCTGTCTTCCTGAAAATGAAGAAGACATTGTATTCTGAGGTCAGATTGAAAGTTAGGTCTTTTGTTTTTAATTTTTAGGATTGTTTTCTTTCATGAGCTGGAACTTGAATGGCTTCCTTCCTGTGTCAGTAGCTGATTGCAGACTCATTTGCTTAGGATGATCTTTGCCCTTTGGGCATGATCCTTATTGAGAGTTCTGGTTTTCATGGTTGTGAGAACCCATTTATACCTCTCTTTGCCATCACTACAACAATGTAACCTCTCAACTATCTATATACTAGGGCTTGTGGGTTATTCCTTGCTACTTTTGTAGAAAATGCCATCCATGGGTTTATTCTTCCCTGGTAGTTCTGTCTGGTTTTGTGAGAAAATTTGATGAGACTTGAAAAATATCCACTCTGTCAAGGCCTTCTTTCCAGGATCTTTGCCATTGTGTAATATTAACTCTATGATGCTCTCTCGTCCAACTTGGCTTAAAAGGAACATATCTTTTGAGTATTATCTTGTGGGCTATTTATTGAAGTATGATTTTGGAAAGGAACAAATAGGGAGAAGTTTATATTGAATTCATATAGTATGCCAAGAATATGCTAGTTATGAAAGAATACTCTGCAAGGTTTCTGAGTCCTCAGGTTACCACCATAAATGTGTATTTTCCTAATTCCGTAGTTTAGAAAATTTATGGATTAGTGAAGTTAACTAACTTGACAAAGATTACATCACTAATAAATGACAGATCTGGATTCAAACTAAGGTGTATCTTACTTGTAGTCCTGTGCTTTTCCTGTTCATGTTGTATTTACCTCCTAGGAACTTTTGTAACGTGCCTTACAAGGTGGTTTGTAGAGTCCTTTATTATTTTTGTAAGTATTTATCTTCAAGGAGAAAGAGAAAGAGGAGGTTAGAATGGAGTCTTACCTGCTTTCTTCACTTATTAGTGTTAAACACAGAAAAAGAAAATGGACCATTCACAGTGTCATCTCTTTCATTTTAGCATCACCTAAGAGGCAGTGTTATACTTACAGAGGGAGAGTTTATTCAGATGAATTCCACATTGGCTAGAGATAAGATTTTTAAGGAGAACTTTGGTCCAAAGAGGACAAGACAAATGTTTTACTACTGTTTGAGTCAGGTTTTGTTTGTGAAGACTGAAAGAAAAACAAGAGTTGGGGAGATGGCTCAGCAGTTAAGACACTTGCTTGAAAAGCCTGCCAGCCAGGGTTCACTTCCCCAATACCCATGGAAAGCTAGATGCACAAAATGGCTTATGCATCCAGGGTTTGTTGGCAGTGGTTAGACACTCTGGAACACCCATATTCACTCTCCATCTTTCCTTGAAAATAAATACATGAAAATATTTTTTAAAAATGAAATAAATCATCTATGAAATTGTAATTTTCAAAGACAATAGAACAGTATTTTCTTCCTTTATCCTCCTCATTGATCAGTTCCAATAAAGCAGTCCATTCCTTGGGTATCAAGCATCAGGATTCAGGTTACAGTTTGTTCAGCTTAACTTTTTAAAATGACAACTCTAATGAGATTATAATTCACATGCCATACAATTCACTCTTTTGAAGCAAATTATCCAAATGTTCTAGCATATTCACAGATTTCTGTAGTCATCACAACAATTCATTTAATAACATCTTTATCACCCCCTAAAGAAATTCCATATCCATTAGCAGCCACTCTCCATTTCCTCTCAGTCCTCTTCTTTACCACTTTTAGGCAACCATTAATTTATTATCTCTACGGACTTGCCTGCTTTTGACATTTCATATTAATGCAGTCATATAATGTGTGGTCTTTTGTGATTGGCTTGTTTTACTTTGCATAATGTTTTCAGTGTTTGTACATGTTGTAGCATATGTTAGCACTGCTTTTCATTGCAGTATAATTTTCCAGTGTATGATATTTATCCATTTACTAGCTGATGGGTATCTAGATAAATATTTGTGAATAAGTTTTTATTTATTTATTTATTTATTGTTTTTTTGAGGTAGGGTCTCACTGTAGCTCAGGCTGACCTGGAATTCACTATGTAGTCTCAGGGTGGCCTCAAACTCATGGTGATCCTCCTAGCTCTGTCTCTGAGTGCTAGGGTTAAAGGTGTGTGCCACCATGCCTGGCTATTATTTATTTATTTTTAGAGAGAGTGAGTGCACAAGAGAGACAGAAAGACAGAGAGAGCGAGAGAGAGAGAGAGAGAGAGAGAGATAATTGGCACACCAGGGCCTCAGTTACTGAAATTAAACTCCAGATTCTTGTGCCACCTAGTGGGCATGTGAACTTTGTGCTTGCCTCACCTTTGTGCATCTGGCTTATATGGGATCTGGAGAATGGGACATGGGTCCCTAGCTTCGCAGGCAAGTGCCTTAACTGCTAAGTCATCTTTCCAGCCCATAAATAAGTTTTTATATCAACGTATTTTCAGATTCCAGATTTCTTCCAAATGGAATTACTGGGTCATATGATAGCTCTACATGTTTAATCTTTGAATGGCCAGACTTTTTTTCCAAAGCAACTATACTATTTTGTATTCCTATTTGTGCCTTGAGAGGGTTTCAATTTCAGTGTAACTTTCTCTCTTTATTTATTATTTGGGTGTGTGCTCATATCTAGTGTGTCTATGTGTGTGTGTGTGCGTGTAAGTGTATGAGTGTGTATGTGTGTGTGGAGGGCAGAGGACAACTTAAACTCTCATCCAGACTGTCCATCTCTTTTTTTTAATTGAGGCAATTCCAACAGACTTCCATTTTTTTTCTTTTTTTAATGTGTGTGTGTGTGTGTGTGTGAGAGAGAGAGAGAGAGAGAGAGGGAGAGAGAGAGAGAGGGAGAGAGAGAGAGAATTGGTGCTCCAGGGCCTCTAGCTACTGCAATTGATCTCCAGATATGTGTGCCTCCTTGTGCATATGTGCAACCTTGTGTGCTTGTGTCACTGTGTGTCTGGTTTACCTGGGACCTGGAGAGGCAAACACAAGTCCTTAGGTTTTTCAGGCAAGCACTTAAATCTCTAAGCCATCTTCCTAGCCTGTGACCACTTTTTTAAAAAACATTTTTTTATTGACAACTTCTATACTTACAGATAATAGACTATGATAATTCCCTCTCTGCCCCCACTTTCCCCTTCACAACTCTACTCTTCATCATATCCCCTCCCTCTCTCCGTTAGTCTCTCTTTTATTTTGATGTCATCATCTTTTTCTCCTATTATGAGGGTCTTGTGAAGCTAGGCACTGCGAGGTCATGGATATCAAGGCCAATTTCTGTCTGGTCAGTTGCATTGTAAGGAGTGGTACCCTTCCTTTGGCTCTTACATTCTTTCTGCCACCTCTTCTGCAATGGACCCTGAATCTTGGAGGGTCTGGTAGAGATGTTTCAGTGCCCGTGTCCACTTCTTTTTGAGATTGGCCTGGATCCCCTAATTAGGCTAAAATGGCTTGCTGGTGAGCTCTTTGTCACTTAGCTTACTCCCCTTGCCTCCTGCTTCTAGCACTGAGATTACAGAAACACATTATGGCCTGCATTTATGTGTGTACTGGTTCTCATGCTTGTGAGACAAGTGCTTTACCAATTAAGCTATCTCTATAGTCCTCAGTTTAACGTTTCACAATGTCATCAAGTGGATAAACACTGCTTGCTTCTTCTGAATCAGATATTCTTCCAGGTGCTGGATATACTGCAGAGTACCTGGCTGGCAGCCACACTACCCTCAAAGACCATACAATACAGTACAAAGAGACAGTAACTAACCTGTAGAATCATATCAGCATGGTAAATGTTGTGAAATTCTAATTGCTTTAGGAGACATTACATGAAAAGATTTCTATGAGAGAAGGAAAAGTATGAACTGAAACAAAACTGTAGCTGGAGAGGAGAAAAGGAAAGCAAAACTCTTATAAAAGTGCAACCTTTCAACACATTTTAAAGATCCTAATTTGGTATGATAGTGGCTAAATCTTTTAAAATATTTTTATTTGTGTGTGTGTGTGTGTGTGTGAGAGAGAGAGAGAGAGAGAGAGAGAGAGAGAATGTATAAATGCACCAGGGGCTCTTGCTGCTGCAAACAAACTCCAGATGCATGCACTACTTTGTGTGGCTGGCTTTACATGGGTACTTGGTAATCAAATTTGGACCTGCAGGCTATGCAAGTCAAGCAAGCACCTTTAACCATTGAGCCATTTCCCCAGCCCATTAGTGGCTAAATTTTATATCAATTGTTTTGACTATGTGATCCCTGGTGGTCTAGTGGTTAGGACTCGGTGCTCTCAATTGTTTTGACTATTTGTGAAATATTTATGTCTTTTGACTTTTATGATTTTTATTAATGATTTTTAGTAGTTCTGTATATTCTGAATCTGATAAAGCATCTAATAAAGCATCTAATAAAGCATATACAAAAATACAAAAAGATCAAGGAACAGTAACCTTTATATATTTAAGTGAGAAAAAAGCCCAAACTTATTTAAGATTAAAATTCACTATCATTTATGGAATACTTGCTGCATTACAGTGATAATTCTAGGCATTGATATATCATTTTGTGTAATTTTTACAAGGTTGTTTGACATTGGATTAGAATTATTCCCATTTGACTTAGGAGGATATGGAGACAGAAAGGTTAAACAACCTGCCCATATGAAGAGGAGAGCCTGGGAACTATCCAAAGCGTACACTCTTGACCTCTACATATTCCTGACTTTCAGGAATCAAAAGGAGGGACTTGAGAGATGGCTCTGCAGGTAAGAGCACTTCCTTTGCAAGAACGAAGACCTGATTTTGATCCTCAGCACCCATTAACTCACCGTGGCTGTGTATGTCTGTAACTCCAGTGCTGAGGGGAGTGGGGCAGAGACAGGACTGCTGGGACTCACTGATCAGACAGCCTAGTTGAAAAATAGTGAGCTCCAGGTTCAGTTAGAGACTCTGTCTTGGAAGTAAGGTATAAGAGAAATAAAGTAGGACATTCGACATTCTCCTCTGGCTTTTGCATGTGTGTACCAGTGGTGTGCACATTTTTATACACACACATCAAAAAATGGGGAAGGCAAGCCATACTGAGCTACCACTTAAAAAAAATTTTTTTTGAGCTACCAGATTTTTACAAAATCAGATTGTCAAATACCGAAGCGTGGTGTGGTGGCCCATACCTGAAATTCCAGTACTCAGAAGATTGAGGAAGGAGAATTAAAAGCTTAAGGCTACCCGGGCATGTTGGTGTGTGCCTTTAATCCCAGCACTCAGGAGGCAGAGGTAGAGGGATTGATGTGAGTTTGAGGCCATCCTGAGACTACATAGTGAATTCCAGGTCAGCCTGGGCTAGAGAAGATTCTACCTTGAGCAACCCCCCACCAAAAAATGCCATTGGAGGCTAGCCTGGGCTAGCTATGTAGTGAGATCCTGTTTTACAAAACAGAAGTGGGAGCTGGGGATATGGCTTAGTGGTTAAGGCATTTACCTGTGGAAGCCTAGGGACTCTGGTTTAATTCCCCAGGACCCACGTAAGCCAGATGCACAAAGGGGTGCATGCATCTGGAGTTCGTTTGCAGTGGCTGGAGGCCCTTGTGTGCCCATTCTCTCTTTCTCTCTCTGCCTCTTCTCTCCCCCCCCCCCGTGTCTCTCAAATAAATAAATAATAAATAAATAAATTTAAAATAAAACAAAAAACCAAAACAAAAGAAGACATAAGTGGGCTGGAGAGATGGCTTAGTAGTTAAGGCACGTGCCTGCAAAGTCCAAGGACTAATGTTGAACTCTCAAGGTCTCGTGTAAGCCAGACACACAGTGATGCAAGCATACAAGGTCACACATACGCACAAGGGGGCACATGCATCTGGAGTTTGATTGCAGTGGCTAGAGGCTCTGGTGTGCCAGTTCTCTTTCTTCCACTCTCACTCTTTTTTTTTTTTTTTTAATTTTTGGTTTTTCGAGGTAAGGTTTTGATCTAGCCCAGGCTGACCTGGAAATCACTCTGTAGTCTCAGGGTGGCCTTGAACGCACGGCAATCCTCTTACCTCTGCCTTCCGAGTGCTGGGATTAAAGGCATGCGCCACCATGCCCGGCTCTTCCACTCTCACTCTTGAATAAGAAAAAAGCAGTTTGTTGCTCTTGCCTCAAAACAACAACAACAACAACAACAAAATAAGTGTAACAGTGTGGTGGGGAAAGTGCAAAGACTTGTGCTGGTACCCGGTTCACCAAGAAAACGGCAAAAATTGCTTGTTTCACCAATTGTTTTTAGTTTCACCTGGTGCCCTTTTGAGGTATGATGGGGTGGCTCTCTCCTTAGGATCTACATCTGTCTGAAAAAGAGAAGCAGATTCTCCAAAGGAGAGTAAGTTAGCACCAGACAAATGAGATAACCCTTACTTTTTTTATAGAGAATTTAATAGGTGTAGGCCCTCTTGTAGCCCACGATTGGTGGTAGCTTGTTAATGGAGAGCGGGCTTATGTATGGATATGTTTCTGACTTGTTTCCCAGATCCAGCTATGGGTCCCGTACCACTCAGGGGATCAGTTAACCGAATCAAGAGCAGTTGGTTTCCCACCATGGCTGTGCGCCACTATTGCACTTGTGTGAGCATCACGACAGTTTATTTGCTGATAAGTAGGTTAGACCATGAGTTGCTTGGACAGATATTGGTCATTTTCTCCCAGTCACCCATGTAGCACCTTCTGGCACTAGACGCGCTGACTATCTGGGGACTGACTCTCTTCCAGCTTCCAGCCATGTCATTCCATTTTACGTGTCAACCACATAAGGTGTCTTCAGCAGTAGGGTCTTACCACTAACCTTTGGTAGGTCATCAAGTACTCTGACAGAAATCTGACTTTCTTTTAGGAAACATTGTAGGTCTCTCTGATCAAAAGCTCATTGTGGATGATAGACACATGCTGGTACTGGGAGTTACAGGTCAGTGCCCACTAAGAAAAGGAAGAAAAAGATAACTAATATAAAAGAGTTAGAGAGAAGAGAGAGAGAGAGAGAGAGAGAGAGAGATTGAGAGAGAGAAGCTGTAGAAGATTAAGGTCAATCATAGGGTGAAGGAGATCAACACAGAGAAAAACCAACTCCTGCCAAATCAGAAAGCCAGAGACCCAGAGGCCCCCAACACCTCATCACTGAAGCAGACCAAAAATGAACCCAACATGGCTCAGGGAAATTTTGTGGAAGAGGGGGCGGAAAGAATGTCAGAGCCACATGTTGGGTCATGATATGCAAAGACATTTATCCCACCCTTAATTGTGGGCTAACCCCAGAATGCATGACCCATATACCTCAACAAGGAGGGACCAGGGGGAGGGGGTAGGGCATGGATGAGCCTAACAATGGTACCAAATTGACTGTATTTGCTGAGTACAAAACTAATTAATAAAAAAAATTTTTAAAAAGAATGTGACAAAAATCTACTTAAATAACTAAATAAAGTGGAATAATTTTTGAAAAAAAGTACAAAGACTTATAATTGCTAGTGGGAATGAAAGTTATTACAGTCTTTCTATGAGAAAGTTTAGTGATACTTGTCAAAATTCTAAATGCATATAAACTATTGATCAAAATTCTTTTTAAAAATATTTATTTTTACTTATTTGAGAGTGAGAGAAAAAAAAAAAATAAAAAAAGAAAGAAAGAGGCAGAGAGACAGGGAGAGAATGGGTGCTCCAGGGCTTGAAGTCACTGCAAATGAACTCCAGA
The DNA here is from genome assembly GCA_036346955.1 of Dipus sagitta. Taxonomy (NCBI): domain Eukaryota; kingdom Metazoa; phylum Chordata; class Mammalia; order Rodentia; family Dipodidae; genus Dipus; species Dipus sagitta. The sequence continues at coordinate 139,226,511 of CM070770.1, forward strand.
CACATGTGCCACATTGTGCATCTGGCTTATGTAGGTCCTGGGGAATTGAACCTGTTTCTTTTGGCTTTGCAGGTAAGTGCCTTAACCATCTCTCCAGCCCTTGCTAAGTCACAATTCTTAAAATTTAGCCATTATACACATTTGCATGTGAGAAATGTTAGTTTTCAAAGATTACCTGTAACATTGGTTGTGAGTATTAAGTTTGGCAATAATAAATGTTCATCAATAGTAGACTGGTTAAATAATAAGGGTGTTCTCTTTGCACTAATACAGAACCAGTTTCTAAGGTATGTTAAGTAAGAAAGTTAAGACACAGAATGCTATATGTATTATATAATTGCATATGTGAAACAAAAATAATAGAGCATACATGTATGTTTATATATAAATAAATAAAACTTCTTCAGGGGGACACATAGGTAGATGTGACACTATTTGTCTTTGGTGGAGAACAAGGTGTTTGGCAATAAGAGTAGGAAAAAAGTTGCACTTTTGCATGTTTAACATGACTTCATATTAAAGACACAAGACTGAAAATAGACTTTGAGAAGAATGTAATAGCTGAAGTTAATGACGGGATGTTTGAGCTGTTCTTTATTTTATTTTTTCCAGTTAGTACTCCAGAATCTTCATCTTTGTTACGTTAAAATTTTCCAGAGATGGCTGCTGAAAGTTGCATTATAGGTCTGTATTGTCTTATCTAAGTGGCAGATGGAAACATCCTAACTGCAGGGCTAATGCCATGTATTTATTAGGTAGTTTGAGGCAACATAGACATGTCCTCTTTTTCTTCTTTTTTCCCCTTTATCTTTTAAGTTCTTGCTCTTACTTTTTAAATGTTTTTATAAATTAAAAAAAAAATTTCTAAAGAGAGAGCGAGCGAGCTAGAGAGAATTGGTGCACCAGGGCCTCAGCTACTGCAGTTGAATATCAGGTGCTTGCACCACCTAGTGGGAATGTGCGACCTTGCACTTGCCTCACCTTTGTGTATCTGGCTTTTGTGTGATTATGGGTCCTTAGGCTTCACAGGCAAGCGCCTCAACTGCTAAGCCATCTCTCCAGCCCCTTGCTCTTACATTTTAAAATACAACTTTGTAAGTCATGTGAGCAATGGCTACACTAATTACAGTTTCCTGTTTGTAGTTTTTATAGTATGTAGCTTGGTATCAGCTGGAACTCAGATACATTTTGGTAGACGAGATTTGGGCTGCAAATGTGAAATAATAGGATAGACACTGCAGGGATATGAAGAATCTGACCAATTACATTCTCAGGACATAATGGAGTTAAATTTACATGACTGTCAGTTTATTGCTAGTGTTGCGATGTATTCTGTGTTTCTCACCAGATTAACTGGCTTCTCCTAATATCAAGTGACAACCCCCCCCCCCCCCAAAAAAAAAAAAAAAACAAAAAACAAAGAACTCAGAAGACCATATAAGTAACAAAAGTACAAAACATTTGGAAAGAACAAAGGCCAGGAATGGAGGCTGGTTTAGACTGGAATATGTTGTCTAGTTCTGGACTGGAACATATGGCGCTCAGCTAGGAAGGTCATAAAAATGAAGAGAATAAACAAGTTTGTACAAAATGAAAAGAATCAATTAGATTCTTTTGTCCCCCATATCAGGGCCTCACTCGATCCTAGGCTGACCTGGAATTCGCTCTGAGGCCCCTGGCTGCCCTGGAACTCATGGTGAGCCTCATACCTCAGCTTCCCAAGTTTCCTGGGAAGTGATATGCCCTTTTCTTTTCTTTTTCTTTTGCTGAGAGGGAAAAGTGAAGAAAGCCAATTAAGAAGAGGGTTTTTGGTGTAGCGTAACATTCATGAGAACAAAGTAATTCAGAATGTGATGGTTGAATTTGGGTCTCACTTATACTACTTCTCAACTAGGTTACTTTACGGAAGTAACTTAATAACCTTTCTATGTCTTACTTTAAAATTTTAAAATGGAGATAATTATAGTACTTAACCTATATAGTAGTGGTGAGGAGTACATGAAATCCTGCATGAAAGCATATAGCCTAGTGCCTTGTATGCAGGAGAGGCTCAATAGGTATATTACTATAAGTGATCATGTTGAGTTGACCATTTGTTGAATCTCATGCATTGCTCTAGGTTTGACACAAAATGGTGATTGAAGAAGACTGTCAATTCAGAAAATCTGTCACTTATTCAAGTTAATAGATTGACTAAAGTAATGTCCTTTATGTGTTAATTCAGTTAGAATTAAATTCAGCTTAGAAGATGGCTCAGAAGCTAAAGACACTTGATTGCAAAGCCTGCTGACTTGGGGTTCAATTTCCAAGCCACCTACTGAAGCCAAAAGCAAAACGTGGTTTAAGTGTCTGGTATTTACTGTTGCAAGAGGCTATGACATGCCCATGCACACACAAAATAAACAAACAAATTAATTAATTAATTTTATTTTTTATTTTTTGGTGTTTTGAGGTAGGGTCTTGCTCAAGCCCAGGCTGACCTGGAATTCACTATGTAGTCTCAGGGTAGCCTTGAACTCACAGTAATCCTTCTACCTTTGCCTTCTAAGTACTGGCATTAAAAGCATACACCACCACACCTGGCTAATTAATTAATTTTAAACAAGAGGAGATCTGGGCCTGGTGTTACAATCCTATGATCTCAGCACTCGACAGGCAGAGGCAGGAGGATCAATAGTTTGAAGCAAGCCTAGGCTGTATGCCCAGACTTTGTCTTTGAACAGGAAGGAGGGGCTGGGGAGATGGCTCAGTTGGTAAAGTTTTTGCTGTACCAGTGTGAAGACCATGAGTCCTCAGCACCCATGCTAATGCTAGGTGTAGCATTAACCTCTCATGAGGTGTAGACAGGAGGATCCTTGGTGCAAGCTGGCTAGTTAGACTAGTCAAAATGGCAAGCTCTGGATTCAGTGAGAGACCCCATCTCAAATAATATGGAGAGCAATTGAGTAGGATAGCCCGTATTGACCTCTGGCCTCCACCTGCACATGTGCTGACACACATATGAGCACATACACATGCACACATCACATCTTACATATATACACATGGGACAAAAAAAGGGGAGAGATAATGAATACTTCCAGTTACCGTCATGTATAACTTCAATGAGATTGAATGAGAATACTCATCTTTTTTTTTTTTTTTTTTTTTTGAGGTAGGGGTCTCACTGTAGCCCAGGCTGACCTGGAATTCACTATGTAGTCTCAGGGTGGCCTCGAACTCATGACGATCCTCCTGCCTTTGCCTCCCGAGTGCTGGGATTAAAGGTGTGCGCCACCACACCCGGCTTAGAGAATACTCATCTTAATGAAAGTACTGCAGGCATTCTTGAGATATAGTAGGTACTCAGTAAGTGCAAATTTTATTGTCTTGATTCTTTATCTACTTTTGCCAAAGGATGAGATGAAAAACAGTTAATTCTTAGGACACGAGATTCTAGGAAGTGAAGAAAGGACGAATGGAAGGATTGAGGAGGGCAGTAAGCATTGGTTTCCAAATAGGTTATGAACTCTTGTTTTCTGCATGGACTGATGTAACTTCTTCACAGTGAAAGTTAGCAAGATTTAATGTGGGCCCAATGAGAGACAAAACCAAAGATTTATGGAGAGGTTAAATAAATGCTTGGAAGCCAGAGAACATATCAGTTCTGCTGACTGGGTACCTAGGGAAGATGTTTTAGGTATGTTTAGTTTTAGGTCATGGGATAGCATTAAAGTATATACATTATATGGACATCAAGAAAGGAAAGCCTGAGGATAGGATGGGAGGAAGGGATAACATTGGCATGTGATTTCTTTAGACATTCAAGATTGTCTTTTCAATGTCCATATAATTTATGGAATTGAGTTAACGAACTCCTGACATTTGCTGCATTTGCACTCTGTTTTGAAGTATTTTGCTGGCATGAGGTTCTTGGTATAAAGCAAAGGCTTTAAGAGATCCAATGTAGTACTGTTACTTATCAGTCTTACGGTATTTATTTCTGGGCTGTGGGATGCACTTTGGACAGAGGACTATTTGGATGCCTCTTTGCAAATGTGAACATCAGCAAAGGGGTTGCCTTTATGTTTTTTTTGTAGTTGCAGGTCTGGTCTTTGGTATTTTATCTTAAACAGCTAAGAAAATAGTGAAGATAAATAATTGTCACTTGTCTAGTATTTTGCTGGTTTTAAACTGTCTTTAACAACTTTGAAATAAAAAGGAAATTTTAAAAGATACAATTTTTTGTTGTTGTGTGTGTATGCATGTATGCACCACATACATGTGCTTTGTTTTGTATTGGCAGTATGTTCATTTTACTTTAGATGCCACCACAGATTTGTTCAATAGCAGTCTTCTGGCCAAATACAAATAGTTTTATCCTCCTTATGTTGGCATGTTAGCAATCAGCAATGTATAAAAATAGATTCCATCTTTCTCCTGACCTTTTCTGTGTGTGGCTTTTCATATTATTACTTCTGTTTGCTACTTGAGGCTTGTTAGTGAGCTCTAATGCTCATTTATCCCTTATTGATAGCTAAATCTTTGAGGAAGGCTTTTTACCTCTTCTTTAAAGAATTGGCCATTTTTCTACTTTACTAACTCCTTGATCTTCTTGGTGCACTGGCTGCAATTTAACATTAGTATTCTGAGTCTTTCTATGTTAAGATTTTTTTTTAACTTAAAAATGTCAGTTTTCAGGTATGCTTTATTGCCTTTTGGGAGGTTATATGTATGTGTGGGTTCTTAGGGAAAGACTGGAAATATTTATATTACAGGGCTAGTTCTTTGTCCTTCGTCTTTCTTTTGAACCTCCTTCTGGTTGCATTACCATGAAAGAGACATTGAAAAAGGTGACAGTTGGAGCCCAGCACATACCTTCTTTGTAGAATTACTTATTTAAGTTGTTTAGTCTCTTACTGCTTTGTTACAATCTCCAAAGAGTTTCACAGCCATTTATTTCTGTTGACCAATGTAGCCAACTGTTACATAGCTTCTAACTATATTATTGTTTGGGAACTGTGATAGACCTTTGTATGTATCAACTATAGATTGCTTATTTATGTTTTTCAGATGAAAAACACTGATAAGTCTAATAAATTGTCTCAGGTCACTGAGTCATTAAGCTTGGACTTGTTACCAAGCTCTGTCTGACTCCTAAATCCATAGCCTCAGATCCTGAACTATTTGAATAAATAGATGAGTACAGATACTTAAGTTATTGTCATTATTGTAAATTCATATTCTGTGGCAAAGCTTTAAAATCAGGTTTGGTCATACATGGTTTTGAAGGGGTAAAGGGTTCTAGATGATTCCTGTGATTGTGTTAATTTGGCACCCCATAGGTGCTGTGTTTTTTGATTGGAATTTGTAATAGGGTAGGTAGTAGAGCAATGCATGCCTGGATTTTTATGTAGCTGTTGGAACAGGACATTTATAAGCACTGTACTTCTCTTCCCCTTTGCCGTTTCATCTCTAGAGTGTTGTCTTACCTCTGTTTGTTCAGTAGCAGGGAAGACAGGAAAGGTGAGAACTCTTTGGAGTTCAGCTCTACAGCTGCAGGCCTTGTTTCCTTCTTGAGTGTGCAGTTCCTGCAGTACACGTACCCAGCTTTTGTTCAGAATGCTGTTGAGTGTGCTGTGCTTACCTTCTGTAGGCAAAATTGCTTGTCCTGGTGAGAAATCCAGGGAGATTGAGTTCTTTTAACTGTTTTGGATGCTGAAGTTAATTTCAGAATCATGCTGTACTAAACAGCAGTATTGGGTGTAGTATGTAGCACTTTAGCCAGAAACCATAGAAACAGTTTGACTCCATGGCTTTTTGTTTGTGACAGTATCTCACTTTGTAGACCTGGCTGATCTTGAACTTGGGGGTTATCCTCCTGCCTCTGACTCCTGAGTGCTGAGGTTTCAGGTGTGGGCTACTAAGCCTTGTGTCTTTTGCTCTTCAGTGAAAATTTTGTTGTAGACGTCATAGAAATCTGGTTAATAATGTGAAATGAGATGATTTCTTTTCTTAGAATGTTTCTCACTCTATATGAGAAACTTTGTATCTTTATGTTTTGATGAAATGATAATTTATCTTTTGCTTTCAAACGATGAAATGACCGACCTCCGTAAGATGGGTTAGAAATAGAAGCCGTTTCTTGAAGAAAAAAGTGGCTTCAGTGAGTTTTCCTTGTGTTAGCTGTTCTCTTCTAGGCCATCGTACTGAAGCTAAAGATCACTTCAGTTGACAACTTTACTCAATTCTAGGCAACAGTAGCTATGCTGTGGCCTGCAGAGACAGTGAATCCATTCTGGCTCTGACACCCAGTTTTATTGTAAAACACATTCATGTTGACATCATATCAGTTTTCTGAACTATTACATGCATAAAGGAATTCACTCCTTTCCATTCAGTCTTTCTCAGCCTTCCAGTAAAGGAGAAATCCACACACCCAGTATTTTCATTTTGCATTTAATGTGGCCTAGTCCAGAAAATAGCCACTTCAGTTAAAAAATGTTTTTTTCTGGAGGCACTTAGTCGAGTATATTAGCTTAGTGGTGTTCATTGAAAATAAGGAACTAAGGCGAAACATACAAGACTGTTTTTAGACCAGATCAGTTGAAGTTTAAGATAAAATAGGTCAATATTGACCCAAGATTTTGGGCACTAGTTGCTTGAGTTCTTTAGCATACAGACTGCCATTTGAAACTGGTTTGCCAGCCTCATCCATGCCCAATTTTGTAGACTTTGCCTCCCACTTGACCTTTTTGATTGGATTGTTTGTAAAGTCATTTTTATTGCTGATGTTTTCTTTCCTTATTTACTTATATCACAACTTGATAGTTTTGCATTTAGAATTTATTTTGGATATGATAGGGAATCTTTATCTTTGGTTTATGAAAGAAAAGAGTTTTTCTTGTGCACAAAATTTAGTCCCTTCCATTTTTATGTCTGTTTGTGCTCAGTCCTGAGCTTTACTGTGGCTGTCTTTGGCTTTCATGGTAAAGAGATTTGACCTTTTCACTTTATACAATGCTTGATTGACTTATTTGGGTTCTTAACTCTAAAATATTGAGATATTTCCTCCTGTTTTTGTCTGTGTGTTCTGGCCTCCTTAAAATATCTGCAGACCTACTTGAGGGAATTTAATAAGGTTTTCCTATTATTTAGTTCTACTGTTCTAAGATTGTCCATTGGGAATTTCATTTGCCCATAAAAGATTGACATTCTAGCATGGAGTGATTTCACATTTTGTTTCTAAACTAATATCATAAATGTTTCCATTTGATTACATAAATGTGAGTAGGTAATTTACATAAGATTTTAAAAGGAGTGGTTCTCAAGGCTGTGGATATACATGTTAATTAATTCTTACCTATATTATTTTTGATTTAGTATGATTCTGTGGGGCACACAGAGAATTTTAAGAAGGTTTTTTTTTTTTTGGTCTGTTATTTGTATTTCCTAAACATTATGGGCAGAATAAGGTTGGAAGAGAGAGAGAAAATTGCAAACATACCCTGACTTTTCCACTGGCTGGATGCACATTATCTTTATCTTTATTTATTAATAAAAGACGAAATGCCTTGGAAAACAAAAGGTTTTAATGGCCGGTGCTTGGTATCCTTGACAACAGTCCCGAAAGAATATTACATTAGGGCACCAGAGAACTTTTAAAAATAAGTAATGGAATTCCGTCTCTGTTATGCTTTTAGTAGTCATTTCGGCCATGGTGCAGCGAGGTCATAAGCTGAGCTCAGTGAAGGGAGCCAGAACATGAAATGATGCTGAGAGAACGTCTGGGAGATGAGAGGTACAGAATTACAAGCGAAAGTGCAGGCCTGCTGAGGCAATTACAGCTTAATGGGGTCATTTGGAAGGCAATTGCCAGGGGTTAATGTAGTATGGAGAGATGAGGTGAGATTGAAGTGAAATTTGGGGCTGGAAATGTGTTAAGATGAAAGATCAGAGAGCAGCAAAATCTGCAGTGGTGAAGGTTTATAACATGCAAAGATTTGAGAAAATGTAAAAAATAGTGCCCAGATGTTTAAAAAAATTATGAGATAAAAAGTGACAGTACATTTTAGAAAACGCAATTTTTATATAAAAAGATCTTTTCCTAAAAGAGGTTTTCAGTTAGGAAAAATGCATTAAACATAATATAAAGAATCTGTTTTTAAAGAACTTTTCAATTTAGTTTAGATTATTATTTATTTTTTGACTTCATCTTTTAGGTCACAATGAGCTTAGAGTGTTAAAGTAACCCTGACAACAATCTTCATACAAATAACTGTGTTAACAGGATGCCACCCTTTCTTAGGATCTTACTATTTAAAATGAACAAACAAACAAACAAACAAACAAAAAACAAAAAAATTCCTAGGTGTATGTATATATTTATAATGGATTCATTACATTATCTTTTCAAGCATTAAAATATACGGTATAAAATGTCAAAATATTACCAGAATATAAGCTAGCATTCTTTGTGTGGGTATTTTGGTTCTGAAAAGTATGTTTAAATATTATAGGTGTTTAAATTAAAAATGTCAAACCATGATGGCATAATGGAAGTAATCATTTTTACATAGTTTTAAGCAGTACAAGATTTGAAAAAGCTTCACGTGCCAGATGATTGTGAATGAGTGAAGTTCATAAGAATTCAGAGGACAAAAGATCATTATGCTTTGTTACCTCAGCTAGTTCATTACCTTAATTGCTGAGTGTAAGCCAGTCTTGGAGGAAAACTCTGGGGCTTTCAGAAGATCAACACTGGCACCTTATGGCACAGAAAAAGGAAACCCTTTCCTGTACCATTGCTACTCCAGGAACACTAAACCTTGATCAAAGGCTGAACTTTTCTTAAGGTCGGCCATGTGAACATCCCCTGGAGCAGTACCATTCGCTGAACCGTAATGAAGTTTAGTAGGTTCAGCACCATTTCTCTCTGACTGTGACCGTCCTGGATCACTGGCTAGCAATAGCATATTATCAGCCTTTTCACATAGGTGAGGTTTAAGCATAGTTATGGTTAGTAGCATAATCTTCTTTTAAAAAGCCCCTGCTCCTTTCATATTATGGAGACTGCATAAACTACTATTATTACAGAATGACTTTAGGTAAGAAGCAGGATGTGATCTTTTTTTAAGTCCCTTTAAATGGCTTGCTTGCTATGTTTTCTGAACCTAAATCTTTCAGAAAACCTTGGAAATTCCCTACCAGTAGGTTTTCCCAGAAAGCCCTTCGCTGTGTGAAGTGATTGGCTCATCTGAGACATTTTTTACTTGTATTTTTTTCTTATCTGGGCAATAGCTTAGCTTGGGTTTTGAATGTGAACAGTTGCATATGTTAAGCTTTGAAAAATATACTAAGACAAAAAATATGACCTTTAAAAGCATGGTTGAGTTGCATTCATTTTATAACCATCAAAGCAACTCTGTTCTGTTGTAAGGTAGAAAAATCAATGATGCAATCTTTTTCCTTTTGCCTCGTGCAATCCGTAATTGAAATGGAAAATCAAATGAACGGCTAACAGATAATTGTTTTATCAATATTCCCTGCCTGCCCTACAAGGGTCAGCATAGAATGATCATGAGCCAGGGATATGATGAGGACAAAATGTGAAATTGAACAGCAAGGAGGCAATAAATCAGCCTTGACAAGAAAGAGTGACCAGCATGTAGCTGTTGTAGGCAGCTTTGGGGACAGTTTTTGTCTCAGGTGTCTGTCCTGATTTAAAAATGTGTGTATAAAATATTTGGAGCATTGCCAATGTTAAGCCTGACTATTTCTGGGTCATAGTAACATAAGCTAATAAACTCCTTAAGAACACATGAATGAATAGTAGACTAAAAGAATTGTGATTTATAATAAAGGGAAATGTTGACATAAATTTCCATAGATCCAGGTAATTCTGTGTTGGTATAATTAAGAAAGTATATGCGTAAATAGTTTTAGCTTTATTGTTGCTTTTATGCATTGATGGTAAAGTGAAACCTGCTTCACTGAATTAGTTTTTTCTAAATATATTCTATAAATTTTATAAAGATAAATATTTATACTTCTTCCTTAAATGTTGAGATCCAGTGAGTTATTTGAAGGACAATCACAGTAGAAATGATGACTTATCTATCTATCATTTCTAAAATTGTTTTAAATTTTCCTGTCATCTAGAAATGATCATGTGGCAGAAAATGCAAGTATAAATATTTATTAATAGCATGCATTGTGTGGGTTTGTGGGATAAATGTTATTGCACATATATGTATATATATAAATACTAGATATTTTCACACATTACCAAAAACACTTGTTAAGAAGAAGTTTATTCACCTATGACATAATTTTGTTCATAATAGAATAGGAAATATCCACACTATATAGGAATGTCAACTGGTACAGATTTTCAGAACCTTTTTGAAAGATATTTATAAAATCTTAAAAAGATTTGCACAATATTTTAGGAATTAATACTGAGGAATTTGGGATGTTCATAAAGACACACACACATATATATATGTATGTAGTATATATACACATATGTATATATATGTGTGTGTATGTATATATATATGTATGTAGTTGCCATAGCAACCCTCCCTTCTTCCTTTCTCTCTCTCTCTTAAATTTTTATTAGGATGAATTTTGAGCCATGCCACAGCAGACAGAGTATCAGAGCCCCAGACCTGACTTAATTCATGGGCAATCTCGCCCTATTGTCATCTCCTTCATTTTTTTCCCTTTTGTATATTTTGAAGTAAATCCAAAATATTTTCTTTCACCTGTACATATTTTAATATGTACCTTTAAAAAATTAAGAGTCTTTTAAAACAGCCACAATTTAGCCACTGAACCATTATTATACCATTGAAATACCAATTATTCTTTAATACCATATACATGGATTATGAAAAAAAATTACCTAGTACAGTTGATTGACACATTTTAAGTCTTTTAAATTTAAAACTTCTTTTCCATTTTTTCTTTCCATTTTTTGGTATTGAAAAATCTGTGATATCCTATAATTTTCTAATTTAATTTTGCTGAGTTTATCCTCATGGTATAGTTTAACTTGTTTCTCTTTTTTTTATATTTCTTGAAAATTAACTGACCTGTAGACTTAGTCAGAATCAGATTTGTTTTTTTTTTTCCCTGCAGCAGCATTGCTTTGTGTATTTTGTGTTGTTCTTACATAAAGTGGCTCATAATGTCTGCTTTTCTCTCTCTTTTGGTGATGTTGGCAGCTGTTGATCACAGTGCCAACTTCTATTAGTTTATTTGAGGTTTTAAAATAAAAATATTTTTCCTTTTCACTTATGACTTGAAATAATCTATGAGGAGAAAACCTTCCTTAGCTCTACTTTTTATTATTTATGTGGTGCTTTAGTTTGTGCTATTATTGCTAATAGAACCAAACTGGAAATAACTGGGCTAGGGGTGTAGTTTAAAGGCAGAGCATTCTCTTAGTACTACAAAGCAAATGTGGAGGCATTGAAATGTTCAACAGTAGGAGATTTTCCAAATTATACTATAACTATGTGATAAAATTTCATGTAATTATTTAAAATCATATGTTAGAATGTTCAACAATATGGAAATTGCTCAATATATTAGAACTATAAGGCAATGTATAAAAGAGAATAACATATTTTGAGATTTTCTCCCATGTACTTTCATTTAGAAAAACATACTGAAAGAAGAATGACAATATTTATATTAAAATAGTTACCTTCTAGTAAAGGAGCCAGGATTAAAAAAATATTTTCTTTATGTTTTTTTGTTTTTCAACTTGCCCACAAAAATCCTGTATTTTTTTTACAGTATTTTTTCCTTATTATTTATTCAGATGAACAAAATATGACCTAGGGACTGGATCTCTTCAAGTAAGCTATCTCATTCCATCTTTTAACCCATGAATTTAACCTGTAGAGTGGTTGTAATTGCAGAAGCACATATAGATCTCTCCAATCTTAATTAAGTGCTGCCTTCCCTAATAGGTTTTTCTGATAGGTGGTTTCTTATTATCTTTGTCCACCCACATGGCACAGGGCCTGGCACAGAGCAGCAATAGTAAATACGTTGAATTGGTCAGGGACTAGCCTACCATATTCACTAATGGCCTTTTATCCTACATGATTTGCCTTGGGTGACATAGTTCCATCCTTGCTGTGAGTCACTAATAATCTCTAGTTTGGATTCTAGTTTGGTACCACAGCGTAGAACATTTAAATATCCCATGAACATCTCCTTGTCTCCCAAAGACAAATCTCCCTGTATTAGTAATCACTCATCTTAAATCAGTTCTTGGCACAATCATCTCCTTCCTCTCCTTCTTCCTTCAGTTTTTTTGTTGTTTTGAGACAGAGTCTCCCTCTGTATCTGAGGAAAACCTCTAACTCACAATCCTCCAGTATCTACCTCCCAGATACTAATATTATTACAGCCATTTACTGCTATGCCTAGCTTGGCCCTTGATCCAACAGTCTTCCAAATTTCATTTTTGTACCTTCTTCTGAATTATCTTAGCTTTTAGTTCTTTGAAAGTAAAAGCCATTGTGGTTCATTTTGAAATGATTCCATCTAGTTTCATGTGTATCATTTTACTCTTATATGTAGATAATAGTTGTGTCGTATGCTACTGAGGTTTCCTCCTCAACATCTTTTTTTATGAGAGAGAGGGAGAGAGGAGAGAGAGAGATTAGTTTACTGGGCCTTTAGCCATTGCAATTGAACTCCAGGTGCATACACCACCTTGTGTGCATGCATGACCTTGTGTGTCTGGCTTATGTGAGTTCTGGGGAGTCAAACCTGGGTCCTTAGGCTTCATAGGCAAGTGCCTCAACCAGTAAGCCATCTCTCCAGCCCCTCAACATCTTTTTAATAAATATTTTTATTTGGAAGGGCGGGGGAGAGAGGGAGGAATGGGCATGCAAATGAACTCCAGTCGCATGTGCCACTTTGGACATCTGTCTTTATGTAGATACTGGAGAATTGAACCTGGTCTGGCAGACTTTACAGTGCCTTTAACCACTTAACTATCTACTCAGCCCCTCAATGTCTTATAATGTGTTTTTCTGAGAAATGCTCAAAAAGTAGTCATTGATTTATACATTAGTTTCTGTTGAAGTATTACTATAAGCTAACAATGTTATGGTTAGTACTATATTTAGAGTGGAAAAAATAATAATTTAATACATGACCTCATTGAGTTATTGTTAGGTTAAAACATAGTGGGATCAGATTAAAGAGTTTGTTGAGTGCCCAATATTTGCTACAGTAGTGAATAAAAGCAGTGAAAAAAAAAATAAAAAGCTATTAATACATAGCTCGCTACCACATGTGTTCTGTGATAGTATAGGATATTTCCATGGAGCCTTCAGTAATGTCCTACACATGCATACAGGAATGATCTGAAGTCAAGTGTCCATTAGCTTTTATATGGTTTCATGCAAGGTGTGTGATAGTGGTATGATACCTAGAAAAAAAGGAAAGACACATTTACTGAACACATACAAAGTGCAAAGTACCTACTAAGAATTTTTTGTTTTGTTTTGTTCTTTTGTGGTAGGGCCTCACTCTAGCTCAGGCTGACCTGGAATTCACTATGTAGTCTCAGGTGGTCTCGAACTCTCAGCGATCCTCCTACCTCTGCCTCCCAAGTGCTGGGATTAAAGGAGTGTGCCACCATGCCTGGCCCCTATTAAGAATTTGGACATGCCTCATCTCATTTAATTCTCACAGGATCTCTGGGAGACATGTAGAATTTCGATTTTTCATCAGTAAAAAAAATTGAGGCTCAGAGATACAAATCTGCTTTTCCAAAATAACAGCTATTGCATGAATGGCAGAGCTTTATTAACACATACCTTTTTTTTTTTTTCCCCCCCTCCGAGATAGGGTTTCACTCTAGTCTAGGCTGACCTGGAATTTACTAAGTAGTCTCAGGGTGGCTGGTGATCCTCCTACCTCTGCCTCCCCAAGTGCTGGGATTAAAGGCGTGCGTCACCATGCCTGGTTTATTAACACATACCTTTCTAATTACAAAGGGTTTCTTCCATAAGCATTTCTATGCAAATGTTTCATAAATTCTTAGTTGTTGACTTTCAGGATAAGAGGATTTATTTACAAATTAAGCAGATATGATCTGGCCTCCTTACATGCTTTATTTCTTGTGCTATGCTTTTTATAGCAGCATATCCATAGGAGTGAGAGAATAATGGGGAGTCAGTTTGTTAGGTAGAAGAAGGTCATGTTAATGTTCTAAAATGACTTGAAGTGCTAACACAGTATTTAATGTGCATATTTAAAAATGGCACATCTGAAGAACCAGTAGACATGACTTTAATTCACTGTTAGTTGATTCTAAAATGTTCACTCCCCCATACCATTTTAGCATTTCTGAAATGAGGATGCATCTTAGAATTGATTTCATGTCTTAGTATAATAGGAAGATTTTTTGTTGTTGTTGTTGTTGTTGCTGTTGGGATAGAGTATCACTGTGTATCATAGGCTAGTCTGAAACGCACTATGTATTCCACTGGTTTGGAATTTGTGACATTTCTCTTGCCTCAGCCTCCCAAGTGCTGAGATTACAGGGATAAGCCACCACATCCAGCAATTTTTTTTCTTGCTTCACAGAGGTACACAGAATCATGGTAAGTCTTTGACAAAACATAATTATTTATATTTTGGTGACACCAATATATATATATATTTCCTGAAGCCTATATAGAAGCTATTTGAATTGTCAGCTTATTGATTGTTTAATGGCTTGGATGTATGAGACAAATGCTTACACTTAAAATTGTCTCTGTAGGCTGGCAGTGCTTCTGTTGCTGTCCCTTGAAGTAAACTTCATAAGCTTTTCTTTTTCTTTAAAAAAATACTTTCAACTTCTTAATTTTTTACCTTCTCTGTAGGGTAACTGCAAACAATATAGATACTATGTATATTTTGAAGAACTTATATTATATGCATTTTATGATAGTATATAATAGCTTTAAAGAAATCATTGGGCTTTTCTCTGAGTTATTAATTTACCTTTTTAAAATTTATATTTTTATTATTCTCAAGAAGAGAGAGAATATAAATGAGAATGGGTGTGCCAGGAGCTCTTGCCCTTGCAAAAGAACTCCAGATACATGTACCACCATGTGCATCTGTTTTTATGTGGGTACTGGTGATTCAGTCCTGGGCCATCAGGCTTGTAAGCAAGTGCTTAACCACTAAGCCATCTCTCTAGCTCTTAATTTACTTTTTAAAAAGTCTTTAAACATGGCAGAAGAGATGGCTCAGTGGTTAATGTGCTTGCCTATAAAGCCTAACCGCCTGGGTTCAGGTCCTCAGCACTCATGTAAGCCAAATGCACAAAGTGAGCATATGCATTTGGAGTTCGTTGCAGTGGCTAGAGGCCCTGGCATGCCCATACTCTCTCTCTGCCTGTATCTCTCTGCTTGCAAATGAATAAAATATTTTTTAAGTCTTTAAACACGTATTTAAGTCACTCACTAATTTGAAAACTTTTTGGTCTCTATCTTTTTTATAATTAACAATAAAAGGAGATAACTATATAAATTAACAAGAAATTTTGGCTTTAAATTTTGTAAACAAAAATAAGGAAAAATTGGGCTGGAGAGATGGCTTAGCAGTTAAGCGCTTGCCTGTGAAGCCTAAGGGCCCCGGTTCAAGGCTCCATTTCCCAGGACCCACGCAGGCAAATGCACAAGGGGGTGCACATGTCTGGAGTTTGTTTGCAGTGGCTGGAGGCCCTGGTGTGCCCATTCTCTCTCTCTCTGCCTCTTTCTCTCTCTGTCATTCTCAAATAAATAAATAAAAATAATAAACAAAAAAATTTTTAAAAATAAGGAAAAACTGCTAACTTCCTTTAAATTTGTTCTCAATCTACTTATTTCCATGAGGTCCTACAGAATTTGCTAAACAATGATGGGAGGCTTGGCATTATTTGGAATCTGTGTCTTTGAGTTTTACATGTTCTAACTGATGTCAAAAGAAGTTTTTGCATTGGCAGCTGAAGGCAGTCCATAGCATTTAATGTTTAGGCATGGTGCAAGTTGAGACTTAAGGCTGAATAAAATGCTGAATTCAGCTTTTTGACATGATTTGTCTTTTAAAAATATAGTAATGATGATATTGTATATATTACCTGTCACAGTGTTTCTTACATATTATTAAATGTTCAAACAGAAAAAAATGATTATTTTAATTTAGTAGTCTTTAGGCAAGGTAGGATGTTATTGGAATAAATACTAATTTACACTGAGAAAATTAGGAATGTTTTAGAGACAATAAGAATAATGTCAGCACTGTACTGATAAGTCATAATTTACATAGCTTTCTTACTCTTTTTTATTTGGTAGAAATAAGTTAATAAGCCTTATAAAAAGTAAAGATAAAACTCAGAAAAATCAACATTTTAAATCATGATAAGTCTCTTTGTATTTTTACTCATCTCTTGCAGGGCATTGACAAAAATATGAAATTGATTTGGTTGAAGGGTGTTAAAGAGCCGACAGCCAAATGTCACAAACAATGAATGGCTGTACTGTTGAAAAAATCAATAGGGAGGTTAAGCTGGTCTTGTGAAAGACTTGGCAGACTGCTCTGTTCCAGGAAGATATCTGTCTTCTGGCCTTGGTTGCATGATCAAAAGGAAAGCTTGATAGGTTTAATGAAGGGAGATACTGTAAAACTGACAACAGAAATATAGACACTGTGGTAAACTGTAGTGCACATCAGTGAGGGATGCTATTAGATACATTTTTCAGCCTGAAAAAATATTTATGGGTAGAGATGTCAAAAATATTAACATTCTTTCACTTTGCATTGATTCCTCTATCAACTTCAACTAATATACTTGCCTGAAGTAAACAAAGGCTTACATTTGGCTAACTATATAATAAGATGTTAAATTTGCAGAATACAATTATTCCTCTTTTAATTAAATTTTTCAAATGTGTTCATCATAACATTTAAATCAAAATTTCATTTTTGTCATTCTAAGATTATATCCAAAGTCTTATGAAAGTTCAAGAGTCTGGGTTAAAAAAAATGATAGACTTATCAATGTAAATAGAAAGTTCATCATTGCAAACCAAGGTGGGATTTATGATTTGTGAGTCTACCCCATAGGCCATTATAAGTTATTTTATAGAAACATCCTCCTTTGCAATTTCATCGATGAATTAGTGTGTTGGCCTAAAACATACTTCACTGTGGTTGTTTTGATCAGCGCTATATATTATGACATGTGATATTTTAATACATATCAAATTAGATTAAGATTATTTATAGATTATGTTCCTTTGAAGTTTACCATAGTCATCCTTAATCTGCTGTAGCCCAAGTAATATTTTGTGTCTGCATTATATTTTTTGTATCTAAATTTCTTAAGAACTCTTGTTATTCTATGAACATAGTTATTTCTCTGATGCTGTGTATAAGTCATGATGTTAGATGCTGGTATTGGCTTCATAGCTAAAAGCATTTGTTTCTAAGTTTAGAGACTTCACAAAAATTCATCTAAATAGTATTACTTAATTTAATTTATATAAACATGCATCTAAATAGTATTAATTTCAAAATAGGCAATTCCATTTTATTTTATCTGTCACTAGATGTGACATTCTCTTTGTGTATATCTCTGGATGGATTTAAGGAATCATTAGTTTAAATCCCCCAAATGTGATAATCAGTTTAGAGAAGATGATAACCTATTTAAAAACAAATAAATTAAAAAGAGAAGTAAAAAAAAAGAAAAAGAAATGTCTGGCAGATTTTTTGCAAGTGGACGCTGTAATAAAAATGCCCCCTACTTTGTTGAGATGGTATTTGGAGGGCTGCTGCCATATGTTACTTTCCTTTTTAGCTGGGATTATGCCATCATTATTGCTGATAAAAGCTGTTTACTGCCTTGGCAAAGGAATGATGCTTGGAGCAGTTTTAGAAACCGCCATTCAGTTTACAAAAAAGTTCATTTAGTGCCAGATGCTAAGATCCTAGGTCTTTGTTATCTTTCCCCATTATTAGATCCATCCATTGTCTATTTCTTTCTTCCCCTTTCTAGTAGAATGTTGTCTCTGACTACCTGTTTTAATTCAAGCTGTTAATGTGGAGGCTATCTGAATTATCACGTTCTCTGTTAACTAATCAGTACTAAAGATGGGTCATTTGGCTTTCAGAATCACTGAGTAGTTTTGGAATAAGCACTGTAGAATGCAATGAGATTCCAGTTTCTAAACACTGTATGTGGACTCTTTAGTACCATTGCACATTAAGGACAGCCTTTCAGGCTTGGAATAAGTTTTGGCTGGTGTGCTGTTTCTGGGAGCACTGAAAGTGAGTGTTTTTTTTTTTTTTTTGCAGGGGGTTGGGGGAGGTCAGTTTACCACATTGTTTTTATCTTGTTAGGAAACATTAGAATTAAAAATGAAATAAAATTCTAATTTTTTGAAGAATTGCTAAATTCATAGTTATACTGCTTATGAGGCCATTCCTTATCTAGTTATTATTGTGAAAAATTTCTTCTGTTTTTAAACACAATATTTGGTGGTAACTGCATTGGATTGTATTGCCATAGAAACTTACTTCCTGTTTTTTAGTGTTTTTGTCAACATTTTGTTATATGCTCATCATTCAGTGTCTACATTACCTCCCCCACCTCAGTTTGTAAGACTTCCATGTGGATTTAGTATGAATGTTTACAGTATGTGACTTGTTGGTCTACCCAAAGCTCATACCCTTGGCCCTGTTTGTATTATGCTTCAACAATTTTTTTCCACAGCCAGCATTTAAGTTCCATTTTTGTCTTGAATTTTATAATTAAGTGCAAAAGTCTCTTTTGTAAATAATGTTGACAAATTAGGGCTTCATTGATTTATCTCAAAATGTGGCCTGTAGTTTTAAGTACATAATTTTATTTCATAGCTTTCTTTTTCTAGGAACTGTTGTCAAGAAGACAAAGTCTAAAAATCATTGTAAAACCTACATTTTGTAGCATAATCATTTCTATAAAAAAGAATGCCATTCACCTTCTACAAAACTGTACTTATTTAGAATACATTGAAATACATCTGGTCCTAGATGCCACAAATGACGTCCTGCTAATTTAAATTCTTGGATGAATTTAGGTAGGGGGAAAAAAGACTTTTTTCAACTTTATATAAGTGAAAGATTTGATAATACAAAATGTTAGTGTCAGAGTGAAATTTGAAAATTATAATTACCTGGGTAAAGAGTTTACTATTTTCATTAAAAGTTGAGATTATAGCAGGGTGTGGTGGTTCATACTTCCCCCCCAATTTTTATTTATTTGAGCAAGAGAAAAAGAAGCAGATAGAGAGAATGGGCATGCTAGGGTCTTCAGCCACTGCAAATGAACCCCAGAAGCATGTGCCACCTTGTGCATCTGGCTTACATGTGTCCTGGGGAATCAAATCTGGGTCCTTTGGCTTTGCAGACAAGCGCCTTAACTGCTAAGCCATACTTCCAGCCTGGCTCACACCTTTAATAACACTCAAGAGGTTGAGGTAGGAGGATCACTGTGAGTTTAAGATTAGTTTGGGCTACTCAGCATGAGTTCCAGAGTTCTAGCCTGGGCTAGAATGAGACCCTGCCTTAAAAAAAAGTTGAGATAATTTGAGTTTATATGTACCATTTACTCTCTCTCTCTCTCTCTCTCTCTCTCTCTATATATATATATATATATATATATATATATATTTTGGTTTTTCGAAGTAGGGTTTCACTCTAGTCTAGGCTGACCTGGTATTCACTCTGTATTCTCAGGGTGGCCTCGAACTCACGACGATCCTCCTACCTCTGCCTCCCCAGTGCTGGGATTAAAGGTGTGCACCACCATGTCTGGCACTTTTTACATATTTTAAAAATATCTATGAATGCTTCTTTCCTATCAGCCTTTTGAATTACTTATGAATTATCACAATTTTAAAAATAGTATTGAAATAATGAATATAAAAAGTTTTTAAACATATGCCACATTTTACAGATTTTAATTGTTAGTATTAGTTAATAAATTAGCACTGGTATGAAAAATATGTATTCATTTAAGCAAAGAACATTAATTGACTTTTTTTTTTTTTTGGAGGTAAGGTTTCACTCCAGTCCAGGCTTAGTTGGCTGATTTTTACATAAGACCCCTTTCCCAGCTATTCCTCTTCCATATACATTCTACATACTCAGTATGGCATGTTATGGAAATATCCTGCTTTGTATCAAAATATGACTGTCATTTAAAATATACAAATTTTTATTGTATTTCTTTTCTTTTGAGGCAAAGTCTTACTTTGTAGGCCTTTGGCCTTCTGCTATCACCCAAGTAGCTCATATTATAGGCATGTACCACCATGCCTGGTTAAATTTATTATTATTTTATTTTTAATATATTTATTTATTTCAGTATGTGTGTATAAAATTAAGAGTATGGGTATGCCAGAGCAAATGAACTCCAACACATGTGCCACTTAGTGCATCTGCTTTACATGGTGTAGCAGACAGCTTCAGGTTCACTGAGATGAAATTCCAGAACAGGCACAGTTATGGAGGAAGGGATTTATTGAAGCTTACAGATCCAGGGGAAGTTCCATAATGGCAGAAGAAGCTGGCCTGCCTTCACAGGCCCAAGCAGACAGAGAGCAGTACAAGCCTAAAAGCCACACAGCACAGCACACTTCAGGAACTCCAGCTAGGCACACTTTGTATATCTTTAGATAGAAATCTGAAACCCACCACCACACCTTAAGATCCACACAATGGTATTGACTCCAGCCAGGTGGCTGCAGATGCAAACTACAAACAAACAACTGAATATATTGGGGGCCATCTATTCTATTCAAACCACCACACATGGCTAATGGGGAATTGAATTCTGGGCTGGCAGGCTTTATATATGTGCTACATAAAGATTATTCTTTTATTCATATAATTATTTTTATTATTCTGAATTTTACACTATGAACATATTGCATATTGGTCCTATTCCCATCAGGTTATACTTTTTATTTTTGAGGTAGGGTTTCACACTAGCCCAGGCTGACCTGGAACTCACTATGTAGTCTCAGGATGGCCTCAAACTTATGGTGATCCTCCTACCATTGCCTCTCGAGTGCTGGGATTAAAGGTGTGCACCACCATGCCTGGCTCCCATCAGGTTATACTTTTATATCTCCTTTCTCTCACCCCCATTCCACTGAGGGCTGTCCTCAGTGGGGTTAGTGCTATTCATTGTGAGGTCATGAGTGTACCAGTCAGTCTCAGTGAAGGGGACTATGTCTCCAGATACACCTTCCCACCCTGTGGCTCTTATTATCTTTCCTTCCCTTCTTCCGCAATGTTCCTTGAGCCTTGGAGAGCATGTACAAAGGTTATTCTAATATATCTTGATTTGCTTTGTGTTTTAAGGTAAAGTTTTTTTTTTTTCTTTTTACAAAAATTCCTTCAAGAAAAAGATTCCTTCAAATTACAGATGTCATCTTGATAGCCTATAAAAACTATGTTCTTACGAAGGTACAGTGTTACTTTGGTTGAATATGGTTTTCTTGTTTTGTTTTGTTTGTTTTTATTTTCATTGTAATTCTGTGGGGAGAATGTCACTTTTTTCCCTGTTTAGATAGATGCATTGGGAACCAAATGAGGGCAGTAAAGACTAATAGAAAGCTTTACAAATGAAAGTTTTGTTTCTGTGTGTGCAATACCTTGTTCCCCCTTGGTGTGTCCTGGGAAATCATACTGATCAATAGTTCCCATTTCAGTACCACTGCAGCTAGCATTACAACTGTATAAAATTTACAACATTGTCTGCTGTAAATTTTAATTGGAAAAACCTTATAGCTTTGCTCTCTATCTTTGGAGGCTTAAATCTATATGGTTTTTTTAAGTAAAAAAATTTACAGCATAATATCATGTCATACAATTTTTATGGACGTGTAATATAAATAGGACCAAAACCATAGCCTTATTGGAAAAAATAACTATAAAAATATATTTTAATGCTTACTACATTCCACATTTTTGCTATAGAAACAATGGGATTGGTAAAGTAATTTAATGAATGTTATAAATAATTATGAACAATATCAGGTAAGAGTATTAACCACTAAATATACTAATAAAAAGTATATTCTGTGGTTTTTGTGTCCCCAATGAGGCCTCCTTTTGAACCAGCATAAAATTCCCTGTATAGAGCTGGTATTCTCAACTAGATGAGTATGAGAAAAATGTTGCTTTCTGCACAGCTTTATTTCTGTCACAGGTCAGGCTTAAAATGCTGTGTGATACAGTTATTGACTCTAATCTGGGCATAAACACAAGTCCTCAAGCACCAGCCCAATTAATAATTTGCATAATTAACACGCATATTAAATAGGGACTGGCCTTGCATCTGTATTTGCAGTGATGGGGGTAATGAGGGCTAACGGAGCGGTGCCTCGGGCCTGTGTTAGCAGACGTGTGGCAGTAGTAATTTTTGCTTGGATTGACAACTGCTAGACAAGCGGTCCCAGCATAAAGCTAAACCCTGTTTGGCAGTATTAATCGTTGACAAACTGCTCTTAAAGCTGTAACATTGTTTCTGTCAGTTGTTTGGTTTGATGTCACTGTTAGACATAATAAATCAATAGTGTCAGAATTTGGTAATGTTTATAGCTAGCAAGGTTTATTATTTCATATGACTGTCATGTACAAATGGTGGTTATCATGGCTGCCTCTAAATTATCAAAGACAGAATATTGCTTTGAATACACTTCTGTAATTCTTGTTTCAATGAATGCTTTGCCATCTGGAGGTGCTTTTGGTTGGTATGTCTGCCACCTACTTCCATTGTAATTTTCTTGCAGTATGTTCCTTGATCTTATAAAAAGTATATACTTAAATTCCTTAAAAGTTGATTATGACTTTAAATTAGGAAGATATATATATCTTTCTCATCTTCACCTTTATTCAGAACTGATGCTATTAAATGTGTGACCGAGTGTTAGTGTACTGAGATTCATCATAGTAGTTTCTGAATTTCAGAGGATTTTAAGTGCATGTAAGAGAAAGGTATTTCGGGCATTTGTTGCTTATGGAGAAAGTAAGAAATCTATAAATATAGGAAAAATTCCTCTTTTTCTAATCATTCTTACAAAAGTTTTAATATTTATTCTTTCTCCCTCTTGATTCTCCTTATCATGAATTTTTAGATATTTTTCTTTTCTGCAGATATTTAAAATGTTTCTGAAAAGTATTTCTTAACAATAGGTATTAGTTTAAACTGTTACCCTTAAAAGTGCTTCTAGGGTTGGAGGGATGGCTTAGGGGTTAAGGCATTTGCCTCCAGCCACTGCACAAGGGGGTGCACACGTCTGGAGTTCATTTGCAGTGGCTGGAGGCCTCTCTCTCTCCCTCTTTCTCTGCCAAATAAATAAATATATCAAAATATTTTTAAAAAGTGCTTCTACTCTTGGCAGAATGGAACATTACATGTGAAATCATTAGCAGTATGTAAACATGCTAATTAACACAGCCCTGTTTATGTTAAACTATAGTATAATTTATGTTTATTTATTTATTGATTGATAGATTTGAAAGAGAGAGGGAGAAAATTGGAATACTAGGGCCTCTTGCCACTGCATTTGAACTCTAGATGCATGCACCGCTTTGTGAACCCAGCTTTATGTGGGTATTGGGGAATTGAACTTGGGCTATCAGACTTTGCAAGCTAGTGCTTTTAACTGCTGAGCTATCTCTCCAGCCCCTATAGTATAATAATAGAGTATTTTCAGAGAGTTAAGAATTTCATTATTTGTGCAACACTGATGTTTCAAGTTAAAAACATATATAATTGCATTATGTATGAATTAAGGGATTTTATGATCTACCAAACTCAAGCAAACTAATAGATACTTGCTAATTATGGACATAAGAGGCATATTAGTTCAAAAAGTAGAGTCAGTTGGAGTGGAGCTGCTTTTAATTTACTATTGAAATATTCTAATTTAAAGGAGCATGCATCAATGACCTCAAAAATGACAGAAAACCTGAATTTATGTAGGGAATACCTATAATCCCAGCACTCAGGAAGCAGAGGCAAGAAGATCATGAGTTTGATGCCTGCTTGAGCTGTATAGCCAGATTCTGTCTCAAAAAGCCAATGGTTGAAGATAAGTTATGCCCCAGGGCCTGAGCATTAAAAGAGCCTTGGGTCATATTTGGTGAACGTGCCTGTAATCCCAGTACTTGGGAAGCTGAAGGAGGAGACTCTTGAATTTGTGTCTAGCCTGGGCTATACAATAAGAGTAAGACCTTTAAAAAAAAAAAGCAAAACATCATAACACAAACAAAACAAAGGACATATGGTAAGTCATTTGATTAAAAAGTATGGGTATGCCCATTAAACCTTCATTTACCTGTGATATTATTTAATTTTATAATTTCAGAGCTTCTACTTATTATGTCAAGTAATATGTGCATTATTTATATGCCTGTTAGCATAATGTTACAAGGAAACCATATCTGAATAGCAACAAGGGGACTTTTAGGGTGTAAATGAAATGTTATGAGCAGTAGGACTGTTTCTTAAATAGATTTCATTCAAAATTGGTTATTTCTAGAAAGTAAGAACATATTACACTTTAAATCTTTAGACTTAATTTGACCATTAAAATTTATTCTCATTGGTGGTAAATATAAATGAATAGCTAGAGATGAGATTGTGTGGCCACCCCTTCTGGCCATTGAGTTGTCTAGAGCTTGTATGATTGTCAAGGTCAAGGAGCCTGCTGAGGGGAAAGGAGGGTAGTAGAGAGACATGATAGCTGCAGATAGGACAAGGTCACAGAAGTGGTCAGTAAGACAGAATGGTTAGACTGAGTTTCATCTTTTAGGTCTGTTTAAGTACCCCTTATTTTTATTTATTTATTTGCAAGCAGAGAGACAGAGAGAATGGGAACGTCAGGGCCTCCAGCCACTGCAAACTCCTGTGCATGTACCACTTTGTACATCTGGCTTTACATAAGTACTGGAGACTCAAACCCTGGGTTGTTAGGCTTTGCAGGCAAGTACCTTAACCACTGAGCATCTCTCCAGCACGAAGAGACTTTCTTAACCACTTTTACTCACAGTTCTTCCCTGTTACTTTTGTATTTCTTCCTTCATAGGCCTTGACACAGATTTTAACTTCTATTCCTCTAATGTCCAGGGAAAGATGATCTGTTTCTGTTTTAGCCATCTATGGAAAGTGATTTGCATGCTTTGTGCATGGGCTCATAGGTGTGGGTTTGAATTGAGGACATTGGAAAGGGATTCAGTATTTCTCTAACCATAGCCTTGTGTTTGTGTTTGGTGGTTTGCATTCTGTGGTATTTTTACAGAAGCTGTATCAGTTAGTTAGCAGTATCTATTTCATGGGTGAGAAAACTGAGATCAATGAAATGACATACCTAGGAAGTGGCTGACATGTGAATTTGGATTGTTGTTATTTCATTTAACCTGTGGGTTACCACTTTACCTGTGCTCTGTGGAACTTGTGACCAATTTAAAAGGTGATCAGCAGATATATGATGTTTCCTAAACCAGCATGATATATTCAGTTTTAGTCATAGGACATACATTTGTAGCAGACTCAGCTATCAAGATTCTGCTTATTTCCTTGACAATGTTCTGATCCAAGCACAGAGATGGTAAAAGTGGGTTATGAGTCAAGGTATGCTTGGTGAGAGGCTGGGGAGATTGCTCAGTGGTTGAAGGCTTGCAAATCTTGACAGCTTGGGTTTGATTCCCCAGGACCCATGTAGAGCTAGAAACACAAAGTTGCATTTGCTTCTAGAGTTCATTTGCAGCAGCAGGAGGCCTTGGTGTGCCTATACTCTCTCTGTCTTAATAAATAAATAATTTTTTTAAAGATAAGCTTGGTGAGCCCTTTTGAAATCATATTGATCTATTGCCTGTTCTGTGCTAGATAAAATGGCCATGTGTCCTCCTTGTGGGACCTGAAAAACAGTCATTGAAGTATTTTTGTTAGGCTTACATCTCCTTGGAACACCAGTTGAGGAAGGCTGAGTTAATTTATGCTATTTTAACAAGCAACCTCCAAATTGTTAAGGCATTGAAACATCACCATGCTCATTGTAAGTCTGTGGGTTGCTCTGCTCACTATAGTCTACCATCTCTCACATCTTAAGTAAGTTGTTCTCCCAGAAGTGAATTAACTTCTATTTCTTTTTTTCTTACCAGCAGTGAAATACTACTTCATGCAGGTAGCATATGTTCATTCTTCTTACAAGTCTTTGGCTATAGTTGCATACAGAACCACAAGGGGCAGGTGGTGAAATCTCAGCATATGCTTGCAGGGAGAGGGGCTGGGTATCAGTGAATAGAGCTAATGTCAATCACAAGTGGCACACCAGAAACAAAGAACTCTGGGTAATCAGTGTGGTTAATGCCATAGCGATTGAATTGTCTTTGCATAACAGAAAATTCACATGGCCAACCAAGTTACATTAGTGCACAAGCTAAATTGGGAAGGAGGCTTCATTGAAGGAAAATGACCACTTAAATGTTCTGGGGAACACATTTAAATTCTGATCCTCCTTAGCCATTAGGTGACTACAAATCATATATTTAGTGATATACCACTTTTTGAAGCTGGAATGACTATTTTAAAAAGGATAGGGGGCTAGAGATATGGCTTAGTGGATAAGGCACTTTCCTGCAAGGCCTAAGGACCCGGGTTCAATTCTCCAGTACCCACGTAAAGCCAGATGCACAGTCACGGATGCAACTGGAGTTTGTTTGCAGTTGCTGGAGGCCCTGGTACCCCCCCATTCCCTCTCTCTCTGCTTGCAAATAAATTTTTTTTTGAAAGGATAGATAACCAATGTTGGTAAAGGTCTGGACAAGTTAGAATCCTCCCACTTAGCTGTTAAGAAAGTAAAATTGAATATAATATGGCAGTTCCTGTAAAGGTTAAATGTAGGATTACTATGTAACACATGCCACACATGCCACAGCACGTGTGTGGAGGTCAGAGGACAAAGTTGGGGTGTTTTCCACCTTCTTTGTGAGATAGGGTCTTGGGTTTTTAAAAAAGATTTTATTTTAATTTATTTATTAGAGACAGAGAAAAAGGGAGAGAGAGACAGACAAAGAGGGAGGGAGTGGGCATGCCAGGGCCTCTAGTCACTGCAAATGAACTCCAAATGCATGTGCTACCTTGTGGATCTGGCTTACGTGGGACCTGGAGAATTGAACCTGGGTTCTTTGGCTTTGCAGGCAAGCACCTTAACTGCTAAGCTATCTCTCCAGCCCTGTTTCTTTGTTTTTTGCTTCTGTGTGTGCACCAGTCTAGCTGGCCCATGAGCTTCCAGATTCTCCTGGCTCCACTGTCCATTGCCATAGGGGTGCTAGGATCACAGATGTGACTGTTACTTTTTATACAACTTAGGCTGGTAGTTCTTAGTTGCTAAGCCATCTCCCCAGCCCCTAACTCAGCAATTCTATGCCTTGGCATATATGAGAGAATTGAAAACATATATTCACAAAAAAACTTAAACACAGATGTTCATAGGAGCGTCATTCATAATAACCAACAATGGAGAAACCCAAATATCCATTAATAAATGAATAACTACACAAATTGTAGTTTATCCATATAATGGACAATTATTCAGCCACAGATAGGAATGAAGTAACTGAGTATATAATAAAACATGTGCCAACCTTGACCTTGAAAACATTCTTCTAAGTGAAAAAAGCCATTCACCAAAGCCCATTACTGTATGATCACATTTACGTGAGATGTCCCAAATGGGCAAATCCATGGAGGAAGTAGGATAGTGTTTTTTTATGATTGAAGTGGGGTGAAGTGAAGGGAGTGGTGTTGAGGGGAAAAGGGAGTGCTCATAGTACTTTTTTAGGTGGGGGGTAAAAATTATTATGATCATTGCATGGCTTTATGAATATACTGGGAACCATTGAATTGTATGAACACTTGAGTAAAACTGCAGCATTGTTTAGTATGTAATGTATAGTATGTGAATTATATCTCAACACATCTGCTATAAAAAGTGGTTTGGAAGAAATTTAAGGAGATTTTGGCCTGATACTAAGATGTACATTTTCACATCTTTGAAATTAGGATGCCTTTGAGAGTCAATGGTATCTTGACAGAGGCTTTTAGGAGCCGCATCATAGTTAAATTACCTATGTATGCAAGCACTTGTGTTTTTCCTGGTGGCATCACTAGGTAAGTGCAGCCTCCTAATGTTTTAGTCATCATAGCATTTATGGACCATTTAATGACTGTGTTTCCTAACTGTGTTTGAGAACCTTCCCTGACATCTTGTAAGAACAACAGAGAACCAGCATAAAATTTATGAAATGGGTATTATTGGTGGAATGGAAGAAGTTAGTACTAGAGCACTTTAAAAAATTTTTTAAATCATTTTATTTATTTATTTATTTATTTATTAGCTACAGAGGGAGAGAGGGAGAGAGAATGGGCAGCCAGCGCCTCTAGCCATTGTAAATGAACTCCAGACGCATGTGCCATGATGTGCACTGCCTAATGTGGGACCTGGAGAGTTGAACCTGGGTCCTTAGGCTTCGCAGGCAAGTGCCTTAACCACTAAGCCATCTCTCCAGCCTAGTACTACAGTACTTTTAAAAGAAATGTTATTTGCCAGTATTCTTTTTTATTGATAAGTTTAATACATATATAATTTTAATTATAATTCCCCATTACCTTTTTTTATTTTTATTTATTTATTTGACAGAGAAGGAGAGAGAGAGAGAGAGAGAGAGAGAGAATGAGAATGGGTGTGCCAAGGCTTCCAGCCACAGCAGATGAACTCCAGATGCGTGCACCCCCTTGTGCATCTGGCTAATGTGGGTCCTGGAGGATCGAACCTGGGT
This sequence comes from Dipus sagitta, assembly GCA_036346955.1. Classification (NCBI taxonomy): domain Eukaryota; kingdom Metazoa; phylum Chordata; class Mammalia; order Rodentia; family Dipodidae; genus Dipus; species Dipus sagitta. Next base: position 139,255,401 of record CM070770.1, read on the forward strand.
CCTTTGGCTTTGCAGGCAAATGCCTTAACTGCTAAGCCATCCCTCTAGCCCCCCATTGCCTTTTTTGTTTCTCCTTCCTCATTCCCTTCCACTGAACACTCCTTTAATTTTCAAATAGGCCCCATTCTATTTGCATGTTCTATTTTTTGAGGTGAGGGAGCCATCTTCCATCATCCAATATTGTGCAGGTCTTGTGCAGGCAATAACAGCCACTGCAAAGTCATGAATGCAAGACCACTTCATGTCTAGAGGATAGCATTCTGCAGCATTCCTCTGAATCCTCTGGCTCTTACATTCTTTCCAATCCTCTTTTATAATGTTCCCTGTTCCTTGAAGGGCATGATAGAGATATCTGTTTGTTTGTTTATTTATTGAGGTAGCGTTATAGGATCTCTAGTTCAGGCTGACCTGGAATTCACTATGTAGTCTCAGGCTGGCCTCAAACTCATAGTAATCCTTCTACCTTGGCCTCCCAAGTGGTGGCATTAAAGTTAAAGGGGGGCGGGGGAGAATATGAATATGAATGGGCACACTAGGGCTTCCAGTTGCTGCAGACAAACTCATGTGCCACCTTGTGCATCTGGAATTATGTGGTCCTGGGGAATCAAACTCAGGTTGTTAGGCTTTGCATGCAAGTGCTTTAAATGCTGAGCCATCTCTCCAGCCCCAAGATATCTCATTTAGCACTGAGCACTCAATAGTCATTTATTCTCAGCACTTTGATGAGTTTTGAGTCTCCCTAGTAGTCACCAGCATCTGCAAAAAGAAGCTTTTGTGATCCAGGGTGTGGACATTACTAATTTATAGGCATAAACATAAATATTAGCTGGCAATTTAATGGGTATAACATATCCATTTGGCCAAACATCAGTGGTAGCTTCCCTCCTAGGGCCCATGTCCTCCTCAGTCATATGCTTTTGATCAGGTTTCTAGTACTAGGCATGAATTCTCTCCCATGGAGTGGGCCTCAGATCAAATCATAGAGCAGTTGATTATCCCCATAAGAGATGTGCCACTATTGTACCAGTGGGCACATCTTGCCTGGCTGGCCAGTTTTATAGTTTGCAGGGTCCATTGCTGGTTAAGACTGCTGATGCTTTTTCTCCCAGCAGCCAGCATAGCACTTCCCAGCACTATGACAGCAAGTCAGCAGAGAGGAGGCTTCCAGCTCAGTTCCAGTTTGATTTCTCAGTCCTGCAACCCAAGCATGTGGTACCTTCAGTAATAAGATCTTACCTTCTAGTTGTGGTGGGCAACCAAGAGTACTGGCAATAGTCAATGTTGTTTTGAAAGCCTCAGGAGTTCCTTGACCAACAACTCACTGGAGGTATCCCACTCTTTTGCCAGCATTCCTTTTTTTAAAAAATATATATATATTAGAAAATTTAAAATTGTTATTTATTTATTAGACAGGGGAAGGGAAGAGAATGGGCACACCAGGGCCCCTAGCCACTGCAAACGAACTCCAGACACATTTGCCACCATGTGTATCTTACATGGGTTCTGGAGACTTGAACCTGGGTTCTTAGTTTTTGCAGGCAAGTGCCTTAACTGCTGAGCCATCTCTTCAGCTCAGCATTCTTTTTTAAAAAATATTTTATTTTGCTTATTTGAGAGAGAGAGAGAAAGAGAGGAAGAGACAGAAATAAAGAGAGAATGGACATGTTAGGGCTTCCAGCCACTGCAAATGAACTCCAGATGCGCCCCCTTGTGTGTCTGGCTTTATGTGGGACTTGGGAATCAAACTGGGGTCCTCAGGCTTTGCAGGCAAATGCTTTAACCACTTAGCCACTTCCCCAGCCCCAGCTCAGCATTCTTGATTACACAATGCATGATGTTGTATGGAGTCACATGGACGTTGAAAACTCTGTCAAATAGTATCCTAAATGTGAGTTAGGAATATGTAAACAAATTTATTTCATATATATTCTCATATTTTTATAACTGTCATATATAATAGAAAAAAGACAATGCTCAGAAGTTTTAAAGAATATGTTAAATTAGTGTAGTGATACATTCTAAGAATTAAGAAGCATTATACTGTGGTGTAATTGACAGCATGTGCATTATATGAAATGCTGTAGTAGTGGGAGGACTAGCTGTTTTTATCCCTGGTTAGGGTGTTTTTTTCCTCACCCATTTTTCTATCTCTCAGTATTTTTGTCTGTAATCTTCTTTTTTCTTTATTAATCACATTTCTTTTAAAAATTCTGATTATATATTCCTTAAGTACTGCCTTTTTGATTATAAAGAAGGTGTGTTGGCTGGAACTTGAGAAGTAGTTAATGATGGAGAGCATGAGTTACAAACCAGGAGAAGGCATTTCAGGGTGTGTTCCTGGGAACAGATGTTCTGGAAGAAAATAAAGAAAGAATAAATTGTCTGTGATCAAAGTCAGTTGAGTTTGAGAAATGTTAGACCGAACTTCTCCTAGCCTTTAAAATATTGATACACTTTGAGATTCCCCATGAGAGTAATACAGTAAGCCACATTTCTTATACTTATATGACTTGCAATTGTTTTTTTTTCCTTCTTGTTTATTTGTTATATAGCTGTTCATATCTTGAGGGACCAGCATCAGGAGGGCACACTCTTCAGAGAAGTGTTTTGGGAGTCATTTGTTAGAGTTGACACCTGCTAGATTACTATGTAAGGTGTGAGGTATTATCTGATGTAAAGTTTTTGCTTAGAAAAGGGGAAATTGAGTCTGAGAGAAAATTGCTGACTGGCACTGTACATGTAACTAGCTTTGTCTTTCTTTCTTTCTTTTTTTTTTTTTTTTGGTTTTTCGAGGTAGGGTCTCATGCTAGCTCAGGCTGACCTGGAATTCACTATGTAGTCTCAGGGTGGCCTCGAACTCACGGTGATCCTCCTACCTCTGCCTCCCACGTGCTGGGATTAAAGGCGTGCGCCACCACGCCTGGCTAGCTTTGTCTTTCTTTTTGTCAGTCACACATGCATAGTAGTGATAATACTAACATTTACTGGGCTTGCTATTGTTCTGCATACCTCCTGTATACTCACTCACAAAGTTGTGACTATGTTAGGATTGAATACAGAACTTCTAGCTCTGCAACCTCTTCATGAGAGAGAATACCTGAAGATTGGTTAATTTCATCAACCAATAAAAATGTTTATCTGCAAGGCCATATGGCTCATGGAAACAACAGTTTTAGTCTCTTTTCTAAGAAGATGCTCATTCTATTTCCTGGAGAGTACGTCAGGAGCAATTACTGATATGTGAATAGGATTCTTCATTCAGCTTCAGCCATGTATTTTTATGAAAAGAAATTCAATAATCCAAGAGAAAATAATTGTGTTTCTTAGGGAATTTCTCTAGTACCTTTAAAAATATTTTATTTTAATTTATTTGAGAGAGAGAGAGAGAGAGAGAGAGAGAGAGAATGAATGAATATGGGTGTGCCAGCTCTAGCTGCTTCAAATGAACTCCAGATGCATGTATTACTTTGTGCGTCTGACTTACGTGGGTCCTGGGGAATTGAACCTGGGTCCTTTGGCTTTGCAGGCAAGTGCTTTAACTGCTAAGCCATTTCTCCAGCCCTCCAGTATAACTGTATTTGTTGTAAATTATAGATTGCAGCCTTATTGGCAATGCTTCATTAGACAGATGAAAATATAAGCTTCTTTCATAGAAATTCCTGTTTAGTATGATTTATAAGAATTATTATTGCTATGTTGAAATGGTGATCTGGATGTCTCTAGCCTCTAAATGAGTATGGACTCTATTCCTATAGCCCCAATGGGACTTTCAGTAATAGGGAAGAACTGATTTGACTTTTTCTTTTGTATAACATTTCCCTTTTCAGAAGATCCCAAAGTACTTTACAAGTAGGAGAACAGTGTCTCCTTCTGGAGCTCTAAGCTCATTAAGTCAAATCTACTATAAAACAGTTAAGGATTAGAACAGATAGAGTATCTATTTTACCTGTAGAAGAATGTGTGAAATTGTTATTAGTCCGTAGTCTATTTCCATAAGTGGTTGATGTTGAGCAGACCTCTGAGTGTCACACAGTTAAGATAGGCTTAGGAAATAATGTCAGGAAAAAGTACGTTGTATGTTGCTTATCTGCTTTTCAGCCTGCTTCTGTTTTCCCTCAGCTTCCCTCTTCCAAAGGAAAATTGCTTTATCCCTTTTTGTGAAAACTTAACAAATAGTTTTTGCTGATTGTTAAACTATCCAAACAACACTGAACATATAAAGCAAAATAGCAAATTTACCTAAATGCCTATTGCTCAGAGATAATCACTTTTCTAGATTGTGCTAAATAAAACTTCCCTACGTATTAACTTCTTAAAATGAGTTAACAGTGCTGTTGTGTAGGTGGCATCTTTTATTAAATATGATATTGTGGGCATTTTTCCATGTTATTGTGTTTTATATCACCTTATTTACTTGACTATATGATATTGTCGTGTTGCCTTTTCTGTCAGTTTTATCATATCTGCTTGAGTCACAACTATCTCTATAGATATAGATATTTAATAGTTTTGGAAGGCTGGAAGCTTAGTTTAAAATATGGCAGTGGTACTAGAAGTTAAATTATTCATTCAGTATTTACTTATCCAGTACCTCGCTATGTGGTAATCGGTGCACTTAGCATATGCCCACTCCTCTTGTCATTTGGATTACAGTGGAAAGAGAGGTGACATTACAGGACAGCTGAAGATGATGAGCAAAGGCATCTCTCTACCTAGATGGCAGGAGGACGATGACGAAAGGCACTGTGACTAATATTAGATGGATGTGTCCATAGATACATTGCTCTTAGCTTCTGTATTATTTGCAACCTTAAGTGTGACATAATACTTCTGCTTTATTTTTTTATAGAAATGTCAACATTTACCTTTCCTGAAGGTATCTGCCTTGTTGCTTGACAGTATCTAAAAGTGTAGATACTTTGGTGATTTCCATGATCTTGGAATGCTTAGTCTAATAACTTTTTGATTAGGCCACTGAACCCTTTGTCTTACTTGCTTCTTTCTGCCCCTTCCCTACCAGTCATTCATAAAGAAGTGAATTGATATTTGTAATTATATTTGGTAAACATAAATCATACCACATATATGGAGTTACAATGCAATTATAATGGCAAGCCTAAGATTCTATGACATTCCTTATAGGGATCTTTTTTAAAAATTTTAATACAGGGATCTTTTTATACTTCTAAGAGATGATTTTACAAAATGTCACCATTAAAGAGTTTGAAAGCATAGCTGGGCATGGTGGCGCACACCTTTAATCCCAGCACTTGGGAGGCAGAGGTAGGTGGATTGCCGAGAGTTCGAGGCCAGCCTGAGACAACATAGTGAATCCCAGGTCATTCTGGGTGAGAGTGAGACCCTACCTCGAAAAACAAAAACAAAACAAAACAATAAAACAAAAAAAAAAGGGAAAAAAAAAGAGTTTGAAAGCATAATTAAGAAGTTTTGTTTTGGGGCTGGAGAGATGGCTCAGGAGTTAAAGGCAGCTATTTTTGCAGAGCCTGCTGGCCCAGGTTTGATTTCCCCAGGACCCATGTAAAGCCTGATGCACGATGTGGCATGTGCATCTGCATCAAAAGCAAGAGGCCCTGGTGTGCCCATATTCTCTTTTTCTCACTCTCTCTATTGTGCAAATAGATTTTTTTTAAAAAGTGGTTTACTTATCCTGTAAGTGATGAGTTGTCATCCTAGATTGATGTCTGCTAGACTCTTTCACACTAGATATGTCCTTGGTCTTACCTAATATTATTGTTGCTTTATTTATTTCCTGAGTAGACAGAATCTTATGTCCTAGACTGGCCAAGGATCACCTGATCCTGCTGCTTCCAACTCCTCAGTCTTGGGATTTTAGGTATATGCCACCACACCTGGTTTTATGCAGTATGAGGGACTGAAGTGAACCCAGGGCTTTGTGCATGCTAGGCAAGTATTCTATCAATTAAGATACATCTCCAGACCTGTTTTTAGAAAAAGTCAATTTATTCAGAAAAATAGAAGACATGGGCAATAAAATTTTAAGCTATGTGTTGGTGGAGGAATTAGTTGTTCAGTAGTAAAATCCAGATTCTAAAAACAAAACAAAATTTAATAGGTTATAATATTGGGCCCAAATCAACTATAGTAATAAAGACAATGGCCAGCCATTCTTTTCCATGCTTCCTGTATTCCAGGCATGGTGCCAAACACATTGTATGAATTTGTTCATTTTAATTTTTTAAGAACCCTGTGAAGTAGGTACCTTTATTATATCCATCTACAAAGAAAACTAAAACCAGAGGTATTATATTGATTTTTACTAAATTTCAAGTCTAAAGTTATTCATTTTCATTTGGAAACTTGATTATGGTTTGAGAAACGTCTCCTGGTATTGTACACTTAAAAATGGTGTTTCCTACAGAGCTTCATTTTCCAAGTTTGGCTGAGTTGGTAATGAAGTAAGGAAATAAGTAGTGGTCAGGAAGGACATAGAGGGATTCTGTCTATACCAGAGCTGACATTCACTGGGAAGATGGGAGGGTTTGCCAGTACCTGACCTAGAGTGATATAGAGTGTATAAGTTTCAAAGAGTTCAAGAGACATGAATCAGAGATCTTCCTGAAAAGCCACAACGTTTTTCTTCTTTTCCAAATTTTTATTAACAACTTCCATGATTATAAAAAATAATCCATGGTAATACCCTCCCTCCCCCCACTTTCCCCTTTGGCCCTTTGAAACTCCATTCTCCATCGTCTCCCCTCCCCATCTCAATCAGTCTCTCTTTTAATTTTGCTGTCATGATCTTTTCCTCCTCTTATGATGGTCTTATGCAGGTAGTGTCAGGCACTGTGAGGCCATGGATATCCAGGCCATTTTGTGTCTGGAAGGACCACGTTGTATGGAGTCCTACCCTTCCTTTGGCTCTTACATTCTTTCCGCCACCTCTTCCGCATTAGATCCTGAGCCTTGGAAGGTGTGATAGAGATATTGCAGTACTGAGCACTGTGGTCACTTCTTTCCAGCACCATGATACCTTCTGAGTCATCCCTAGGACACTGCCATCTGAAAAGAGAAGATTCTCTACCAAAAGTGAGAGTAGCATTAATAAAAGGGTATGAACATTAACAGAAGTGAAAAGCCACAACTTTTAAAGGGAGAACTCTTGCATCATGAATTACTCTTCGCCTTAGATGGGAGGGTACTAAGGATTTCTAATCATTACCTAAGTTCAGTTGATGTGGTGGTTACATGGATGGTGCTTTATAATTGCTTATTTATCTATATGTCACTATATATGAGTATATTAAAATACATCTTTCTGTATATATCAAAAAATTTTTAAATCTGAAATATTGATATTAGTGAACTTTATAGGGTAACAATGAAAAATAGTAAAGCAGATTGTGTGTCTTCCAAAATAGTAAAGAAAAAAATGATGGTATCAAAACAGAAGAAGGACTAATTGGAAAGAAGAAGGGATTCAGTGGAGCGGGGATTTTGGGAGGGGGAAGGAGAATGGAGGGAGGGGATTATGATCATGGTGTAGTTTCTATCTGTATAGAGTTTATCAATAAAATTTTTGAAAAGGGGGGTGGGAGTGACGGCTCAACAGTAAAGGCACTTGCTTGTAAAACCTGATGGCTGGGGTTTGATTCCTCAGTGCCCATGTAAAGCCAAAAACACAAAAGTGGCATACATATCTGGAGTGAATTTACAGTGGTAGGAGGCCGTGCCATGCCCATACTTGTTCTTTCTCTCACCTTACAAATACATAAAACAATTAAAACAAAATTTAAAACAAACAAAAGTGAAGTGGCAGGGCAGAAGAGCAACAAGAAGGCGAGAGTGGAAAAGAATAGAAGAAACAAAAATAAGACAAATAGAAGCAAAAATGAATTGAGCAATGAGTCCAAATATATCTTAATGTAATACCTACAAAGTGTCTGGAGGGGCTAAAGAGATAGCTTACTGGGTAAAGGTGCTTGCTTGCAAAGCCTTTGTGAATGATTAAGAGATAAAGGAAGAAAAGGTTGAAGATAAAGAATGTCAAAGAACAATAAGCAAAGAAATATCAAGCACCACACAGAAAACCTGGCAACATAGCTGCTTACAAGAGACACACCTAGTGAAAAAAAAGGATAAAGGAAAAGTGATGGTTATGATGGAAAAGGTATACCAAGCAGTTGCCAACAGATGGAAAACAGGCATGTGAATGAGATCAGAAGAAATAAAGTTGAAAGTGAAGGCACAAAGCATTTTTAGAGGAGAAGGATACTATGTCTTGATATATGCCAGGAAAATTTTAAGAATTCTGAAATTGTATCCATTTAGCAAGCTTTAAAATTTTGAAAACAGCAAAAAAATTGTTTGTGGTCTAAGTCTATATATATATGTGTGTTTGTGTGCACTGGTATATGGATGCTGGGAGCTATGGAAGGTGTCTTTACTAATCTCTCTCTCCCATATTTTTTGAGACATGATCTCTTTCTGAATTGGGAGCTCACAGATGTCTAGTAAGCCTCAGGGATCCTCCTTTCTCTGCCTCCTATCCCTGGGGATCACTTGGCATGCATACTTCATGGGTGCTGGGGGTCTGAACTCAATGGAACTATTAAATGTACACAAGAATATAAAATAAAGAGAAACAGAAGACCCAGATTAATAATAGTATATTTGAAAAGAAAAGTAAAATGTAGCAGAGACTTAAAAAGATAGAATATTATGGATACTTTATTGTTACATTTGATAGCTTAGATGAAGTATCATATTAACAGAAATATTCAGATGATTGTTACATAGCTAGAGATACAGGTCAGTGGCAGAGCTTGACTAACGTGCAGAAGGTCCTGGATATTATCCTTAATGGCACCAAGACAAAACTAGGAAAGCAACCCATTACAAGAAGATTGTGAAAATGTGTATGATCTTATCATCATTAAATAAACCAATAGTTTAAAAATCTTACTATTAACAAAATATCTGGACCAGAAGGCTTTGCCACTATATTCTAAACATTAAAAGAATGGATGATTTCTTTTTTATATTTTATATTTATTTATTTATTAATGAAAGAAAGGGAGAATGGGCACACCAGGGCCTCTAGCCACTGCAAATGAACTCCAGAAGCATGTGCCACCATGTGCATCTGGCTTACATGGGCTCTGGGGAATTGAACCTGGGTTCTTAGGCTTCCCAGGCAAGTGCCTTAACTGCTAAGCCATCTATCTCTCCAGCCCATGAATGGATGATTTCTATCATACATAAATTTTACTCTTCTAGTATAATCATACTAATACAATTGTGATATTGAAACAGATTGGTACTCATGCCAAGAAAGAAAATGACAGATCGACTAGTGCCCCTCATGAATATGTATAGTACAATTCTAAACATTGTGGTGCCAAGTCCAGCAATGTATATGGACAGACATACAATGCATGTATCAAGACAAAGTTCAGTTAGGGTTACTGATTACTTATGAACATCAGTAAGGATATAGAAAACTTTGTCAGCCAACTTGACCTAATTGACAACTTCATCCTGCACAATAACAGTAAGATATGCATTCCTTTCAGGTGTACATGGAACATTCAGCAAAATAGAACACATCAAGTGAATCTTAATTTAACACTTAGAGTGCTGAGAACAGTGTGGAGATCTCATGTATTGCTGTGGTGGCACTATAACTTGGTGCAGCCAATCTAGCAATGTTAAGACTGTCATACCCTATAAACCTGCAGCTCCACTCTAAGGTATATATTGCAGGGAAAAATTTGTACATAACTATGTAGAGATATACATTTGAGTAATTATAACAGGTTTGTTTATAATTTTAAAAATTGAGATTGCTCAGTGGTTAAAGTGCTTGCTGTGCAAGCATAATGATCTGAATTTGGATCCCTAGCACCCATGTAACATGCCAGGCATGGTGGCATAAGCCTGTGATCTCAGTGATGGGGAGATAGAAGCAGGTGTACTCCTAGGGCTTGTTGGCTGGCTAGTCTAGCTGAATTGGCGAGCTCCAGGTTCAGTGAGAGACCCTATCTCAAAAAAGAAATATGCTAGAAAGTGACTAAGTAGACACCTGTTGACCTCTGGCATCTCTGTATATGTTAACCACATATGCACACACACCACACATGCATGCACATGCCAAAAAGGGTACAGAAACCCTGCATTAAAGCCCATTGGTTGTTCAGCAAATACATAATTGTTTTCCTTTTATTTAGACACTGTGAAATCATAAAGTAGCATGGACAAATGCTTATTTCAAACAGCAGGGGACTGGAGACATGCTTCTGATTATGATTAAAACCTATATAGAAAGCTCAGCATGGTGGCTCACATCTGTAAACCCAGTAATTAGGAGGCTGAGGCAGGAGGATTACAAGTTCTCTCCCTCCCTTCCCCATCTGTTTTGACTGGGTCTTATATAGCACAGGATGCCCTGGAACTCCCTGTAACATAGGCTCACTTTAAACTCTCAGTCTTGTCTTAGCCTCCCAAGTGCTGGGATTATAGGTGTGTATCTGCACACTTAAAGAGTTTCTTCTTTATCTTCTCTTTTCCTTTTTTCCTTACCTCTTCCTCCCTCCTTCCCTCCCTCCCTCCCTTCCTTCCTTCCTTCCTTCCTCCCTCCCTCCTTCCCTCCCTCCCTCCTCCCTCCTTCCCTCCCTCCCTTCATTTATTCCTTCCTTCCTTCCCTGGCCTTTCAGGTGATGTCTTATTATTTTGCACAGGCTAGCCTTGAAGTAGACGTATGCAATCCTCTCTCAGCCTCTCAAGTAGCTGCTATTGGAAGCTTGAATATTGCACCTGACTTATGTTATCAATTAAAAACAAAGTCCCTCCCTCCCTCCCTCCCTTAATTCCCAAGCACACTATCACTGAGCTGTATCCCCAATTCAGTCACTATTTATTGAATACTAAATATATGCCATGAACTGTGTTAGATACTAGTATACAGATAAGTAAGGTACAGAACTGTATGATTAGAGGAGTTTTAAAGAATTGTAGATTATATAATTTTGAAGGAAAGCATATAAAGATACTCCCAATCCAGTTTGATGTCACAGAGAACACAGAACTACTTCCACTCCCACATAAAAGCATTTGTCCTACCTAGACAGGTATACTTCCCTATTTTTTTTTTTTTGGTTTTTCGAGGTAGAGTCTCACTCTAGCCCAGACTGACCTGGAATTCACTATGGAGTCTCAGGGTGGCCTTGAACTCATGCAGTCCTCCTACCTCTGCCTCCCGAGTGCTGGGATTAAAGGTGTGCACCACCACTCCTGGCACTACTTTCCTTTTTTTTTTTTTTTTTTTTAAATTTACTTATTTGAGAGTGACAGACAGAGAGAAAGAGGAAGATAGAGAGCGAGAGAGAGAGCGACTGCCAGGGCTTCCAGCCACTGCAAACGAACTCCAGACATGTGTGCCCTCTTGTGCATCTGGCTAACGTGGATCCTGGGGAACCAAGCCTCGAACTGGGGTCCTTAGGCTTCACAGGCAAGCGCTTAACTGCTAAGCCATCTCTCCAGCCCAAATACTTTTCTCTTTTAAGGACACTTGATTAATTTCTGCTTTATGACTTAGTTAAAAGTCACTTTTTTTGGTAAAACAAAAAATTTTGTAGCATTTTCCATGTCATCGGAGATGTTTCATAGCTTTACTTAATCAGTATGCTGTGTCTCTAGTTTAGGATAAATCTACAAATGTGAAAACCTATTTTTTATTACTCACTTGACATTTATATATGCCATTATTAATAGTGATTTAAGAGTATAATTAGGTCTGGGCATGTAACTCAGTGGTGGAGCACTTACTTAGTCTTCAGCAAGGTCTTGGATTCCATCCCCAACAACACACACACACACACACACACACACACACACACGCTGGGCATGGTGGGTGGCATGCCTTTAATCCCAACACTCCACTTTGGAGTCAGAGGTAGGAGGATTGCCATGAATTCAAGGCCACCCTAAGACTACAAAGTGAATTCCTCATCAGCCTGGGCTAGAGTGAGACCCTACCTCAAAAAACCAAAAACTAAATATATATACTGTTTTCTAGTTTGTATTGCAAATACAGTGCATTAAAATGTTGTTTGCAGTGATTAAAGGCCCTGTATGCACTTACTCTCTCACTTTCTCTCTCTCCTTGAAAATAAATAAATAAAAATACTTAAAAATTAATGATGCGTTTTTATTTAGTTATTTTCTATGTATACCTGCTTTTCTAGTGAGAAACAGCTTGAGGACAGGAACAGACACTCTCACATAAGTCCTATGGGGCTGGTGTAGAAAGACTTTTAATAAATCATTTGTTTAGTGGGTCCACATGGACTTCATAAGCCAATAAATCAGAGTGCTATAATATTCAACACTTAATGTGAGGAAACCTTTTCTCCTATTCATACCCATCTCCACCTGTTTTAGATGGAAGTATTTAGGCTTGCACTTTCAACCAGGTATGACTCTTTAGTCCCTCTAGGACATTCAGGATTGTAAATAATGTTATCTTAAGACATTTTAGATGGCATTAGCTCCTAGTTGTTTACATCGAGGTGCTGTGTGGATACATAAAACTGAGAAATACACACACACACACACATACACACACATTCCATAAAACTCTCTTCTTCTCAGTTGTCTCTTTACAAGCATATTCTCTTTCATATCTCAATAGAATCTTTTTACTTCCATTTTCCATTTCACAGACCATGTCCCATTGTATCCATAGGACCTGTTTTTTGCAATCCACACCATGGTCCTATTTACTTTATATTTGATCTTCTGCATTATCATTGTTAGCATCATTGTCCTCAGCAACAGTTTGTAAACACCTGTTGCTGTAGGAAACCACACTGGGCAGTGGGGCAGTATGCCATCTTATCCTTTCCACCCTCAGTTTGATGAGGTATGAGAATGTTTCCTCATGTTTGCCTTCCTTCCATATCCACCAATCCTTTATGGTTTATACATTGTCTTGGTTCAAATTCTCCATTATACCTAATTACAGATGACTAGTAAACTATTTTCTATTCCATTTGGTGGTATTGGTTGTTTCTTGGTCATTCAATGAGAAAAAAAAAGAAAAGAAAAATGGACAACCTTTTTTGATTCTGCTACTATTATGGCAAGTTCTGATTTGTGGAAATGCAATCTCTTTTATCAATGGTTGACTACCAGTTCCTTTTTCTGTAGAGAAGTCATTAGTTAACACAGTGCAAGGATTTGTCTGAGAAGAGCAGCACATCAGTTAGAATGCTAATTCACTCAACTGGCAACAGCACAGTGAAATGACAGCTTGGAGGGGGGTAAGAGGAGTGTCTGAAAATGGCAGCAGATTGGTATTTCGAAAAGGGAGGGAAATTTCATAATGATGAATAAGAAAGATGACATTTGGTGCTCACATTTAACTTGCATTGGATGTCCATATAAGGGTCAGTATGCATAACCTCTCTTGATTAGGCCTCCGGCTGCCCAGCAGCTGACTGGGTGTATACCCTTCAGACTGTAACCAAAAGAAAGGCCTAGATAATTAGGCCAAGTTGAACTGCAGGAGGTAGCCAGCTTCTCTGCTGCCTTTTGTATATTCATGACCCAGCTTGATTGATGGAAGGACAGTGTTTGGTGACACTGTCATTTGCAAGTTGAAAGGTAGACTACAGGCTGGAGCCAAGATCAGATGTGCTTTAAAGAGTCCTACAATAAACTCATTTGGATGCTGGTGATGTTCACATACATATTTCTTTGTTTCTTACTGCTTCTCATGGATGTCTGTTAATTTGTAGAAATTAGCTTGGTTGTTTTCAGTTAAAACCTAACTTAAGTTGTCATATAAGTGTGTTGAAAAGTTCTACAAAGTTGGCATTGATATAATTTGTAATTTTGGTCTCAGGTGTTTTTATGTGATATTTTTACTTATTCTGACAAAGGAATTTAAAATATTTTTCTTTTGAATATATTTCTTCTGTGATATCAATAGAAGCAAGTGAAAAAGTTAAACGAAATGATTTTGTACATTCCACATTTTCCTGAAATCTTAAGCACTATTGTCACAACTTTTCCAGAGAATTTGTTTATAAGAATCAGAAGGTGACCACCTCCAGCTTCACTTTTTTTTTTTTTGAGGTAGGGTCTCACTGTAGCCCAGGCTGATCTGGAATTTACTGTGTAGTCTCAGGGTGGCCTTGAACTTACAGTGATCCTCCTACCTCTGTCTCCCAAGGGCTGGGATTAAAGGCATGCACTACCACACCCAGCTCCACTTTTGATATTATGGATCATAGAAAAGATTTTTAATTTATTCTAAAATCTTTCCTGTTTACTGAAAAAGTTGATTAATTTTAGACTTGTGGCAAATGAATTGAAAATACTAAAGGAAATTAATCCTGAAACAAACATGAAGTTGATTTAGGGGACATCTTCAGAATGTAGGACCCAAGCTATCATCTGTTTGAAGAGTAACTACTGGCTATATTTTGTAGACTAAATGGACCTGAATAAAGGGAAAGAGTTAGATTATTGATATACCTCTTCCATCAGTATAAAGTTCTTACTTGAACAGATCCTTTGAGAAGCATCACATTGATGCAAACACAAGTTATTTTAGTTTTATTTTTCAGTACCTTTATTATTACATTATTTTTTTTAAGTTAGAGTTACTATGGTTCTAGTTTATCTGCAAATGGTTTGGATACCTTTGAAAAATCTTTAGATATAAATTTTACATGTTATCCAACTTTTGTTAGTTACCTTAACTTCAAGAAACATATATAAAAACCTCCTGCAAGCTGTACATGACATAAAAATGTAAGGAGTGTTCTTAGTAGGTGCTGATGCTGCTGGCTGCCATTATTAATTTCAGGCAGTTGTTACAGACATAACAAGTGTAACAAATAAATTAATCTGCTCATATATTTTGTTAACTAGATATGACTGATCAGGTGTAAGAATATTTTTTGTTTTAAGTAAAAGCAAAATGACAAAGGAAGATGCTATCAGGTCTTTCCACATTAGTTACCTAATTTTATCCTCCTCACCAGGAAAAGCACTATTTCTTATTGACAGTATTTTTTCTGAAGAAGATTTTGGTAGATGTTGGCAACAAAGTCTGTTTTGTTTCCCTCCCCCTCACTCCCATCCTCCTTTCTTCCTTTCTCCCTCCCTCCCTCTCTCTTCACTCCTTCTCTCTCTCTCCCTTTCTTCCTTCTTTCCTTTGAAATGTTTTTTAAAATTTATTTTTTGAGAGACAGAGGCAGATAGATGGATGGATGGATATATAGAGAGAGTGGGTGCGTCAGGACCTCTAGCTGCTATAGAAGAACTACTGACGCTTGTGCCCCCTTGTGCATCTGGTTTACATGGGTCCTTGGGAATCGAACATGGGTCCTTTGGCTTTGCAGGCAAGTACCTTAACTACTAAGCAATCCCTCCAACCCTTTCTTCCCTTTTTTTCTTGAGGTTTTTACTATGTAGCCCTAGCTAGCTTGGAACTCTCTATATAGTTCAAGTTGGCCTTGAACTTGTAGCAATTCTCCTGCCTCTGCTTTCTGAGTGCTGGGATTACAAGCATGCATTACCACACCTGGCATACTCTGACCACTACAAGAAATCATGCATTCATTATCTTTGTAAAGTCATTTCAGTCTAGCTGACATCCAAGATAAGCATCTGAGATCTAGTCTGTACAGTGTTCAGAGAATCTTTCTGCTGCAATTTGTAGTTAATCATTTCTAATTCAAAGCTATCTTTTAGGGGTTTGAGAGATGGCTCAGTTTTAAAGGTGCTTGCTTGCATAGCCTGCTGGCCTGGGTTCAATCCCCCAGCACCCACATAGATCAGACTTAAAAAAATATGGCATAAACATCTTAATGTTTCTTTGCAGCAGCAAGAAACCCTTGCATACCTATACACGTGTGCAAATTAATAAATACAAATATATTTTAAAAGCAGTTATTTTAGCAGAAAACATATTAATATATCTAAAGTGTTAATTAAAATGTTATTTTTCTTAGCTAAATCACATGTCATGATTTGTAAATCTCGAGTTTCTTTTAGTTTTTTCTTTTAAATTAAATAATTAAATACCAGGTGTTTTCTTTCTTTCTTCTTCTTCTTCTTTTTTTTTTTTTTTTGAGGTAGGGACCCTGTTTAGCTCGGGGTGGTCTTGAGCTCATGGTGATCCTCCTACCTCTGCTGACTGAGTGCTGAGATTAAAGGCGTGTGCCACCCATGGCCAGCCAAATGTTTTCTTTATTTTCTTTCTTTCTTTCTTCCTTTCTTTCTTTCTTTATTTATTTATTATTGACAACTTCCATAATTGTAGACAATATCCAATGGTAATTCCTTCCCCCCACTTTCCCCTTTGAAACTCCACTCTCCATCATATCCCCTCCCCATGTCAGTTAGACTCTCTTTTATTTTGATGTCATGATCTTTTCCTCCTAGTCATATGTTTTCTTTTTACTGAAGCGAAAATAAGAAACTGTCTTACTTAAATAGAAACAGTTCTAGGCATTTTCAAAAAGAAGAGAATTGTGCTGTCTTAAATTGAATTTAAGTACATTGTGCATTTTATTGCTACAGATCAATATTCTGTTTTTTTTAAAATTTTTATTTATTTGTTTATTTGACAGAGAAAGAGGGAGGAAGGGAGGGAGAGAGGGAGGGAGAGAGGGAGGGAGAGAGAGAGAGAGAGAGAGAGAGAGAGAATGGGTGCACCAGGGCCTCCAGCCACTGCAAATGAACTCCACATGCGTATGCCCCCTTGTGCAACTGGCTAACGTGGGTCCTGGGGAATCAAACCTGGGTTCTTTGGCTTTGCAGGCAAATACCTAAACCACTAAGCCATCCCTCTACCCCTGTTTGTTTGTTGTTTTGAGGCAGGGTCTTTCTCTAGCCCAGGCTGACCTGGCATTGACTATGTAGTCTCAGGCTGGCCTCAGGCTCAGAGTGATCCTCCTACCTCTGCCTCCTGAGTGTGAGTGCTGGGGATAAAGTTGTGTTCCACCATGCCTGGGCAGAAGAATACTCCTTTTCTTTCTTTAAAATTTTTTTTTTTTTGAGGCAAGGTCAACAGACTGGCCTTGTTTTTTAATGTGTGTTTGTGTGAGAGAGTGAGTGAGCGAGCGAGTGAGAGAATTGGTGCACAAGGGACTTCAGAAACTAATCAAACTCCAGACGTGTGTGCCCCCTTGTGTGTATGTGCGACATTGCACACTTGCATCATTGCATCTGGCTTATGTAGGACCTGGAGAGTCGAACATGAGTCCTTATGCTTTGCAGGCAAGCACCTTAACCACTAAGCCATCTCTCCAGCCCCAGAACAATATTCCTAAGGTTAATGTTCTATTCATTAAATCTTCAAAAAAATCCTTATGGGTGTCGCTTTGTAGGAAAGCCTGAATCTTTCCTTATAATAAAGCAAATTTGACACTTGTTCCACGAGGCATTTCTTTCCTGCTTATTGGCTCTTCAATTTATGCTTTGAAATTTGTGCGTGTGACTCCCATCTTTGTATTTACTCCAATTAACACGTAAACCCTAATTAGCCAGATCAGGGGACTTGGGAGTCCACAAATGGAAAGTGACATGGCAGAGCTTGGCATCTGGCATCAAGGCAAGGTGACAAAAATGGGGAAGTATCAATTAGATGACATTGAAGGTGAAGCTGTATGTTCGGATGGTAGATTTTTAACAGTGCCTGGTGTCACTGACTGCTGACACCAGGGCAAGGGTACAGGGACTAGTTGGTAAAGCTGACAGCTAAGTTAAAGCCTTGAGCTCTAGGTAGATTACAAAACTGATGGTAGTAAAAAACTGAAAACTGATTTAATTTTGTATCATTAATACCACAATATAATTATACATTTTTACCAAAATCAATTTTTGTACATTTTACTGTTGACTTAATTTTCAAATTTTATATTATTAGGTATATAGCAATTCTTTTTTTGTTTATTTTTATTTATTTATTTGAGAGTGACAGAGGAAAAGGCAGAGAGAGAGAGAGAGAGAGAGAGAGAGAGAGAGAATGGGCATGCCAGGGCTGCCAGCCACTGCAAACAAACTCCAGACATGTGCGCCCCCTTGTGCATCTGGCTAATGTGGGTCCTGGGGAATCGAGCTTCGAACCGGGGTCCTTAGGCTTCATAGACAAGCGCTTAACCATTAAGCCATCTCTCCAGCCCTATAGCAATTCTTATTTGAGTAAGAGTGTGAATCCAGATTTATAAATTTTAACAACCCTTAATTTTCCACTCTCATGCTTTTGCAGGAAGAGGTGGCCCAAATGGGTGGATTTGAGAGGACTTGTTTTCAGTATTAAATATTTACTTAGCTCCATACCACAGTATTGGATTGCATGTGTAATTCAGCAGTGAACACACTTTGGGGCTTGTAAGCACTACTCCAGGTTAAGAAATCTAATGTTAAAGACTTGGGTCTCAGATGAGGAGCTTGAATTAGTTTCTGCTTTCTTCCTTCCATAGAGAGGGTGATAGAAATATACAATTGCTGGGTTGAATCTCCAGTCTTGAAGATAAACTATCTGGTCTTTAACCCTGTTTCCTTTTATCAAGTAGGAGGCTGAGTTTGTCAGGTGGGTTCTTTGAAAGACACTTTCTGGTCACTGCAGAAAGCATACATGTCCCTTCTAAATGCATTGGAATCAAAGAATGCAATGGAACTTATTGTTTTTTCTTTTAAAACATGATTAAAATTATGACTAGAATATGTGTTGTCACTACAAATTTAGACAGGGGCTGGAGAGATGGCTTAGTGGTTAAGGTGCTTGCCTGTGAAGCCTAAGGACCCAGGTTCAATTCCCCAGGTCCCATGTAAGCCAGATGCACAAGGCGGCACATGAATCTGGAGTTCTTTTGCAGTGGTTAGAGGCCCTGATATGCCCAATCTCTTTCTTTTTTTCCCTCTCTCAAATAAAAATAAGTAAAAAAAAAAATTTAGATAGTAAGGTTGCATATTTAGTTTTTGTCATTTTTGAATGGTTGTTGGCCTTACAAGCTTAGTTGACATTTTTCTTGAATGTAATTATGGTCTGGGGTTATTCATTTTATATATATATATATATATATATATATATATATATATATATATATACATATATATGTTTTGAGGTATATATAGTAGATAATATTTATGTACATATATATGTGTGTACTGTACATATAATATATATGCATGTTTTTTGAGGTAGGGTCTTGCTAAAACCCAGGCTGATGTGGAATTCACTTAGTAGTCTCAGGGTGGCCTTGAACTCACAGCGATCCTCCTACTTCTGCCTCCCAAGTGCTGGGATTAAAGGTGTATGCCACCATGCCCAGCCATACAGTATATTTTAAACTTAGATTTTAAAATGGCAAAAACGTTTTAGTTGCTGTATGGTCCTATCTACAGTACTGTAGGATATGGGGCAAAGAACTCTTAGATGATGTGTGTGAAAAGCGCTGTTTTAGAGGAGTATTTGAAACATTAAGAAATCTGCCATAAGGTCCATTTACATAAATGGTAACTCAAGACACAAGTGTACTGAAATGAAAATGTTTCACACATTAATTTGCTACCAAAGAACTAACCTAACAATTAGAACAACATTTTGTCTACTTAGATTTAAATTTTCTAGGGTGGTGATAATACATACTGTTGATATAGTTTGTCAGCATATATAGTAAGTAGTTTATTCTGCCACTGAAGTAAATTATTGCAAGTCATGCAAACATTGTAAAGACAGATAACCAGAAAAGGGTGTTGTATTTGGGGTATTATTTTAGACTAAGAGATTTAGAAGTTCTGTCATTAGCTCAAGGTCTGTTAGAAATACTTAGAGGTACACTTTTTTCTTCTAACTTGGCAAAGGAATGATGTCTATATTTTGTAATTGTGAAAATACCTAATGTTATGAAAACATGGAATACAGCTTATACAAAAGTGATTCATACAAGGCTGTTTTGTTTCCCTGACTTTTTTAGTCATTCCTATCAGTGGTACTTGCATGGCTAAACTGGTAACCTGGTTTATAAGAAACACTTTGGCCAAAATTAAATATACTGTACTATGGCTTTTTTACACCAAGGATGGAAATTGTGAATTTTGAAAACCAAATGGGTCCAGTGGTTCCAACTCAGTTGAATCACTGATCTGTTGCCTTTTTTTTTTTTTTTTTTTTTTTGGCATGCTGATCACAGTTGCATGGTCATATGTTGTAAACTACATGGAACTATTTCAAACTGTGATGGGGACAGTAGCAACTGCAAACATTCCTCCTTGAAGCAAGTGGTTGTCCTAAACTGAACACTGTAGAATAAAAATGGAAACATAAAAATAGCAGTTGGAAAGATAAAACAGCATTTATAGTACTAATAAAACTGTTGTGGCTTCCACAGGAAAACATGCTTTGTAACCTAATGCTTACCTGAAAGGACTGTCGAGTTTCTGAGAGTTATAGCTGTTTTTGTAAGAGAAGCACAGAGATTTGCTTGAGGCTGAGTGATAGATTCTCCTGCCTGAAGCATCCCAGTGTGTTTATACATGGCTTGTATGGCAGCTTTCATAAGACATTTACCCCATGATTTGCGATGAGCTTATGTGTGAATAATTAATGGCAATTAATCCTTAATTACAGTAATTAGGCAAGTCACAGGAAATTAAGCTGCAGCTGGAGAAGACCATGCCTGGGAAGAGAGGATTGGGGGCTGTGTGAATGTGCCATTTACTGACAGCATTACTAGGATACATAGTATGTAGCAGCTTTGGCATTCCTATTGGCAGCCTTGGGTAGGACAAGAGCACTCCTGCATTAGAAGCAATCTATAGTTGTCTACAAGAGTTTTTTTAAGTTCAAGTGCCAAAATGTTGTGTTGCATATGGTGATTATCTAAGTTTATTGGTTGCCATAACTCAAAGGAGTGTAATTGTTTTTGGCTTGATAACAGTGACATTAGAATCAGGAGCTTTTATGCATTCAAAGGTTCTATTGGCATGAACCATGAAGCAACTTTTAGAAACACTTCATCCAGGTTTGCAATTATGAAGTAGATAATGTAATTGTCTGGAAATTAGCTGAGAAAATTTCAATTGAGAAAAACAGTAGAACATATACTGTCTTGGTTGAGGAGTTAATTGCTTTATTACTAGTTGCCTGTCCCAGTTCAGCATGGTAGTACACAGTGTATAGGAAATATTCATTGAATTGAGTACATGTTCCACATGTAAGAAAAGCTAAGATTATAAAAATGCTAAATCACTCATGCTAATGGCTAATAAAGGCAATACTGAAGTTCTACAAGGAGTGTTTCATAAATAAGCAAAGTAACTATTTGATGGAAAGTACTTCCCTGTAAATCATTTTTTTTTAATGACAGGGTGACACTGTTGTAGCCCAGGTTAGCCTCAAACTCACAATCCTCCTGCCGGTGCCTCCATCTCCGACCTACTGGGATTACAGATGTGTATCACCATGTTCTGCTACAATCTTTCATTTGGAAATGCATAACTTCTTCTATCATTTGTGTGAAATGAAAGCATCAGAGGGCCATTGTATCCCTAGATAAATAGCATTTAGAGAAGTTGTATTAGTTCCAATATATTTTTGACAACTACAGATAGAGCATGAGCACAGTATTCTCACTTGCCCACTGAATGCAAATGGTTATCATTCATTTTCCTTTTTGAACTTTAGGGCACAACAGGAAGTTAGACCCATGTATCCAGCTTAGATCTGATATTAAATGCATCTATGAATGTTTGGCAGTCATTACGCAGCTACTATAATAGCAGTAGTTCTTCTTGATACCTATATACTGGAAAACGGATGTGCTTGTCAAATAATCCAATAAAGTGGATAAAAATACATACTTTCTGGTAAAAGAGCTATAATTTAGGTAGAGACACTTAAGAAGATTTCATCTTTTATACCAAAGGGGAAACTTAGTTTGTTCCTGTATAATCTGAGATTAGAAATATTTGGAGCAAATAGGCTGTTTTGGTTATTGAATACTGAATAGTCAAAAATCTCATTGTTCATGAATAGCTTTTTTTTCTAAGACCAAACCATTGACAGAGAATGAAGGTAGGTGAGCATATATAAATTATTGCCATTTGTACTTTTAGTTCTCTTTAAAGAGGAAGTAAGTCACAAAATCTTAATAATGGTTTTGATTTTTATAAATGATTTTTCTCCTTGAAATAAGGAACACATTCATTTTAATATGTAGAATCAGTTTGCTAGCAGGGCGACAGTTTAAAAAGGCTTCCAACTGTGACACAAGTGCAACCATATTGCTTCCTATTACTCGCTAAGGTAGTTGTTTAGAAGAGAGAATGTTCTCCCTGGAAATGTTTAAAGTGCTGTAATTTTATTTAGGATAATGAGGATTTATAACCATTTTGCCATATGAAAACCTGCCTTTAGACAAAGTGAAATAGGCTGTTTTGGTTATTGAATGTTCCTAACTGGGGAGAGGGGGAGTGGGAGAGAGAGATGGCAAAAGAAAGAATAGACAGAGAATATATGAATATGTTGGCCTGTGTTGAATATTTTAGATATGAAGTGATATAACTCAAGATCCTCCCATATAAATATTTATATTTCTTTGTGCATGGGATTTATTTATGTTGAAAAGTAACTAAATTATAAATCTTTGTTCTAGATTATACAAATAATTATAACAGTGACTGAATCTTCATAACTTAGTTTATGTAACTTGTATTTGGGAAAGTTATCTTGAGTGATGGTCAAGGAATATATGAGACAGTTGTGGTAGAAAACTGAGTCTGTGTTGTTAGCACTAAACACGACATTAATGCAGTGCATATTATCATGAAAATTAACCTAGTAAGTGTAACTTTGACTCATTGGTACTGTCTTCCCATAGCACTGTCTCAGAAGTCACTGTGGATTATTTAGGCCTCTGACTTTGATATGGGAGAGGGAAGGAAGGAACAGAACAGTTAGAGAATTTTATCAGGTTTTTATCTCCTCACTGAAAATCCTAGCTCTCAAAACATTTCTAATTTCCCTCATTTGAAGGTTCAAACAGTTTCAAATTACTGCCCATGGATTGTTCTTGACATCTCCGATGGTAAATTTGAGCTGTGGAAATGCTGGAATGTGTTTTTGTGCTTTTCCTGAACAAGGGAATTCAACGGGTAAATTACAGTCATTTACTGGGAGTGTAATTTACTGAGAGCCTTTAGGCAAATGCAGGAGAAAGGACAGAAGCAGAATGGAAAGAACAGCATAAAAACTGTTTTGTGTATTTTTTCCCTTTTCTCATTAAGTATTTATTCACATAAGAGTTTTATGAATTAATGGATGATCTACAATTAAGACAGATAACCTTTATTCATTTTCAACATGGCTAGATCAAGTATTTGAAGCATTGATTGCTATGTAAAAATTACAATCCTGAACCAAACCTCTGAATGTATACTTGTTTATTTTGTATTTAAACCCATGTTTGTCTTCTTGAGAATTGTAAGGAAGCATACTGCTGTTTCTTCAAAATGATTACAGATTTTACTCAATTTAGATTTCACTATACCAGCAGTTTAAAAATGAAATTTTGTCAGTGAGCAAATTTGTGGGGAGACTTCCCATACTTTGGTTTTTTAAAAGTACTATTCTATTTTTTCACATATCATAGATGAACCTTATTATTTAAAAAAAATTTGGATCATTCTAGTTAGTTGTCACTTCAAAATCAGCATGAGATAAATAACCCAGCCATTTTATTAAAGAGAAATTTTATAAAATTGTCAACTAATTCTTTATAATATAAATATATAAACATCTGTGTTAATTCTTATAAACAGTTCTGACCAATTCCTTTCATGCAGGGCAGTGTGCTCTGTAGTAATTGCTAAGCAAACAGAAAGCTGTGTTGCAAAGTGGTTCTGTATAGCATATTGTAATTTGACACTCAAGTTGTGCCCTGCATTACCCTGTGTCATAATTGATGGCTAAAGAAAAGCACATGCTATGCTAATCATTTGTTAGACTAGCTTGTTAAATTGTAGTTGCCAATTTTAAATAAACTATGGAATGTTTGCCTATATTTTAAGGTTTTGTAGCCTACAGTTTTAAATAGTCATTTTGAAGCTTTTTTTTTTTTTAACTTTATGTTGCACATGTACAATTCTGCCTTTGCACACAGGTCAGCATGTTGGCCAGTTTAATAGCACATGCCAAGAATCAAATCAGTGAGCTGCAGATTTCACATTAGTATTTCAAGGCAATTCAGCTTTGCATAGTTTTCTGTGTACCTTTACTGAATTTGGTGTATTTTAAAAAAATACATGTCAATTTTGATATCTTTTAAAGTTAGTTAATTTATTTTTCAGGCAGGGTCTTGTTTTATAGTTCAGGCTGGTCTTAAACTGCAGTCAAGTTCTGGGTGGCGTCAAACTCACTACCCTGATTCAAAACTGATAATCTTACATATGGGATTGTAAGTTCTTGAAAGTAAAAAAATAAAAATGAATCCACAATTAGTAGAGCAATTTAGTAAGGAAGAACTTATCTTATGTTTACCAAATCTAATGACCAGACACAAAGCAGTACTTGTTAATATAGAACTTGCTAACTACAGAATGCCAATAAGCATTTGAGTGCAGTAAAATGAGATTTGAGAGCTAGATTACTATGCACAATCAGTGTGTGGACTTTTTACTTTTTTAAAGCCCAGGAGCTTTTACTGAAGTGCATGGAATCAGTTATACCATGTAAAGCGAGAGGAGTCCAGATTTGGAGAGAATGTTGGCTTAAAAAGGATAGTGCTAGCCAAATCCCTGCCACCTTCAGAGAACTGCAGCATGATGAAAGAGCATGTGCATTTAGACATAAAGGAAATGTTACCTCTGTAGAGAAAAATGATTTAAGGTGCAGAAAAGGGTTATTCATTTTTGAGAGATTAAAAATGATTGAATATAACACCTTTAATTTGTAATGATGGTCTGACAGGCTGTTTCCTGTCTAAAGTAAACCCTTTTGATCGGCATGTCCATTTTGATCTCTTCTGTACTGTAGTGTATTTATTGAATGGGTAAAGATATCATTTTCAGTTATTGTACATATATTTAATTAAGCTAGTGAAAACACAGACATGGATTTAGTTCTCAATCATTGTATAGACAAGTATGTTTAAAGTTACTCTATGGCATTACAACTGACCCTTTTGTGTGAAGGAATTCTTTGAGAAAATGCAAGATTATGTCACTGTTACATGAGAGTCGAGGTGGTACACATGCTGTTTCAGAAACACACACTCATTTGATGGCATTTTGGGGGAGGCATAGATTGATTCACACTTCCCTCCCACTCTTTCAGACCAACAACCATCTTTCTTATTGAAGGATTTTTAAAAAATGAATTTGTTTTTGATTGTATTTCATTATCTAAATTGAGCATTTTTTGTTTTCTATTGTACTTTATTTCCTAAATTGTGTAAAAACTTTGGGAAATTATAGATTTGATTGTCATTTAAAAAACGCAGTCTTCATGTAAATTGATTAGAATTTATTTATAAATTTATCATCTGTTTAAGCTTAAGTGAATTTAAGTAACTAGAAATTCTTATTTCTTTAGATTTTTTTTTTAATAGCAGGCTAGTATAGCAGGCCAGTCCAAAAGGTATAAGCAGGTTTGGGTGGTCATTTAGGTCAGGCTGTATATAGATTTGGGAAGTCACTTTCTCAGAGCTTTTTGAAGAATATTCTGAAATTGAAGTTAAAGTTTCAAAAGATTCATTTTTGGTGTAAAATATGATTTGAAGTTTACTTTTGACTTTTAAGTCTTTTTACCCAAAGCACGGTATGGAAAGAAAAATAGTCAGTGACCCCATGTGCCATCTATAACTGTCTTTAAGTTTGACTTGATGTCACAGTGCTGTAAACCTGACATCTTATCACAGAGTGCAGTAGCATCCCCTGGGAAGTGGGCCTTAATTTCAGTGATGACCCTCAGTGGCTCCTGGAGTGACTCCCTGAAGGCTATGTGTCCTTTGGTCCTTGGCTATGGGATGCGAGGGTGTCTGCACACGTGTGGGGTAGGAGTGCATTTGCATGCGCACGGGCCAGGAAACCTCATCTCTTTCCTCTCATCCCGCATTTTGCTTGCAGACATGTTCGGAAGTCTCTCCTTTAAAGAATATAGAGGGATAAATGAGGGCTGTATGAGAGCTTCCTAGAAGCCTGAGTTTCTTTGCCCAGTAGTTTTTGTTCTCAATCACCTTGATGAAACCATCTTGAAGGCACTCTGCTTTCCCTGGCATTTGCAATGAGTCCCTGACAGGCTGATTTTCCACCCCTGTTGTGATGCTGCTTTCTCTAGTTAATATTCTTGCGTTAAGTGTCGCAAGAAAGTGAGCCCGAAGAGCCGGCACAGGACTTGCAGGCTGTTCCATTTGCATTCATTATGCTGCCGGGCGGTGAGAGCAAGTGCCACCGCGGCTGCGGCTCAGCTACTGCCGCCGCTGCTGCTTCGGCAGGCGGGGCTGGGGCCAAGAACAATGGGCGCCCTTGGCTCGGGAGCGCCAGCCCCATGCTCCCTGCAGGCCCTGTGAGGCTGTCTCCTCACCCCCTGTGAGACCCTCTCCCTCTCCATATGCAGCCCCTGAGTCAAGTATCTTTCACACCGAACCAGAAGCTTGATCTGTGGCTGGGTGGCTACAGAGGTGGTTTCCCAGAATCCACATCTCAAGTCTGGTGCCTACCAGAGTACATCACAGAACTGCTTAAAAGACAAAACTGACACACATATTTCAAATCAACCACAAAATAAGGATATCCCCCGGAAAATTGTGGTTGAGGAGAGGAAAAAATATTAAAACAAGAAGTACAAAAAGAAAACCTTTTACTATATACATTTGAAATATCTTATGGGGGGTTTTCCCTACTGTAATTGGCTCTAAGGCATCCCATCTTAATGGTTGTGGTTTTTTTTTGCAATGGGAGGCTGAATTATGTAGGGAATTCCACAGGGGATTTATTTGTACAAACATTTGTTGAGTACCTACATCCTAGTTGATAGGGAATTATTACCTCATTATTGGTTGGAAAACATACCTGAAAATTGAGATATTGTGCTTTTCACAATTTGCATATGGAAACCATGGAAAAATTGCCCTTGACATGTTTTCCCTTCCCCTGCTAGCGATTTGGCAGCTTTCAAGAAATACTGGGGATGATAGGGTGGATGTCCCTGTTTCCTCTGTTATCTCTGTACTTTTGAAGACGATCAGCCAAGAAAACTACAGTATTTTTACAGTGTATGTAGCTCATGCATCTAATTGTGTGGGAATAGAATTTTATATTTGCGAGCAGAGCAACAGAATACAGACCAGAGCAACAGAATACAGATCAGGAACGCTTAGGAAAGAAACATTAGGAAGCTTGCTCCTCTTTTGATGTGCAAAACAATTCTCTAGTAATAGTTTGTACTTTTCGTTAAAATCAGCTATTGTATGGGCAGCATTACATGAGTTAATCCCGTCACATTCGGCCAGGAGCAATCACACTGAAAATATCCAAGGCCATGTTGCCAGCCATGATGACATTTACCCCTATCACAGCCAAAGCCATAATTTCTGAAGAAACCAGTCTTGTACCTTTACCTTTTTCTTCCTACTTACAAACTAAAATATATTATTTAGAAATATTTAACACTGTCTTATGAAATTTGTACTATGCACTTGTTCCAAAATTGAACTATTTTGAAAACAAATACCATTTACTTCCTTGGCCTAAAAAGAAGTGTTGATCTCTGTGTATAGTACATACTTTTTATGACTTTTAATTACTAAAATATTATTGTAGATAACTTTTCTTTCTAGTAGAAATATATAAAAGACAACTTTTTAAAAATCATCACAGGCTCTTGATACCTGCGCCCTCCTTTAACTACAAAATGACAATTTCATATGATATGGTCCAATCAAAATGCTGTATTACAAACAGGTAAGTGAAGTGAAAAATCTACCTATATTACTTTAAATAATTGTTACAGGAGGCCAAGATACAAATTACTACAATATCACTATGTGAAAATGCATGTGTAGAAAGATTATAATTTATTTTTGTACAAATAGAATAAAGTATTCATGGAGTTTATTTTTCCCAATTGCTTTGAATTCATAAAAAACAAGAATCTAAAAGGTGTTCCTTTAAAAAATGAGATTAAAAGCATACCAAATTTAGTGAATTTTGAGCTCCTAGAATTTTAATTGTGTGTGTGTCTGTGTATGTATTTCCTAAGTATAAACTTTCAGAATTTGGTATTTTTTTAGCTGTATTTCCATTCCACTTAAAAGTTAAAGTACACCTACATTTCATCTTTAATTATACCTGAATACAATGGAAACTTCCAAAACTAAGCCTAACATTCCATTCTTAATGGTCACTATATTTACAATTACAGATCAATTTTCCCCCATCCATTCAGCAGTTTGTATCATAAAAGCTTTTACATAATAGTTTGTTTTTGATGCTGTCATCAGTGAGCTTATCTGAGATAGATTTCCACAAATAAAAATTTAAATCAATGCAAAAATGGTAAATTATAAATATTATTTTCCAAATATTTAAATAAGATACCAAAAAACCATATTCCTACATGTTATCATTAGCTTTGAAATCACTGTATGTTGCCACAGTATAGTGATAGGAAGCTTATACTATTTCACATTTTTACCCACTAAGTAAAAAACCTGCCCTGTGTTTTATTACAAAGTGGGTGGCCTGGAGGAAAAATATATGTATTCTTTCCTTTTGGTATAAAATATGCATTTGGGCTTCTCATTTCATCCCCAATCTGTGTTATTCCTTAAAAATGCAGAACTGCCTGAAGTCCTCTTTAATATTTAATTCAACAACTTTTTAATCTGTCATTATGCTGTGATGAAGTAAGCATCAAGTGTCGCTGAAAAAGATTAA
The DNA here is from genome assembly GCA_036346955.1 of Dipus sagitta. Lineage (NCBI taxonomy): Eukaryota > Metazoa > Chordata > Mammalia > Rodentia > Dipodidae > Dipus > Dipus sagitta. The sequence goes on from CM070770.1 coordinate 139,284,336, forward strand.
ATTATACTTGGAAATAGGAATTGAAATGATTTAAGGTTGGAGGCTGAATATTTGCTTTGCACGAGTAATAATAGTAGTGGCTTGGGTGAAGAAGGGCTTTGGTTTGGCTTTAATGTCTGTGCCTCACTGGGCTCCCCTGTGGCTCCCTCTGATTTACACTGGCATTACTGTGCTTTATTTTATTTAAATGGAGGTAGGAAGTAGAAATTACTACACTACAATACATTAATTACTCCATACTATTTTTGTACTGATTTCCTCCTTTTTTTCCTGTAAACATCATAAACAATGACAGAACCTACCCAATGGAGAGAATCTATAAGCAATCCTATAGTTATTATCAAGCTTATCTTAGAAAGGAAAAGCAGTAATAATTAATATCCATCTATGGGAGTGAGAAGCAAAGGAACATTTATGCTTTCCCCTTCATAGGGAATGATGCCCTACATAAGAATAAGTTGTGACAGTAATGTTAATATTTTAACCATTGTATTTTGCTGCTTTTGAATAGCTAAACTCTAGTGTGTGGGTTTTGCAGTTAGGGACAAAAGTATGAACTTTTAGATTGTTGACTGGTTCTTCAATTACTCAACAGGTGACGGTGAAATCTGACGTCTCTGGAGTATTTGGTCTCTGTCCTCTGGTATTCACAGTGTGGTCTCTGATGAAGCTTATTTTTAGACCAGTGCTATATAGTTCTGTCTTCACGGGGGCCAAAGAAATCAGTCAGATTACTAGAGAAAACTAATTGAGAAATTGAAGTTCACAGAAGAACCCTTGTGGTTGTGTAAAAGAATGCCATTTTTCATGTTTCCTGTGTGTGTACTGGTGATTCAGATGTGTACTCTGGCCCTGTCTGTAATGAATGTTTTCATAACATACCTTCATTTGTCATGATTTGGCATGATGATTGTCCTGTTCTGGAAATAGACTGAAACCTTAATGTGCTGCACACTTGTCAGAATATTATCAAAGCCATCACCCTTAGGAATCCAGGGCAACTGTATTTCACATATCCACTTTCCTGACTTTATTTCCTGTTATAGAACAATACTAAAGAGAACAGAAACTGTATGCAGTGGTTGGACCTTAGAGTCCAGCCACCCAGAAAGTTGACGTAGGAAGATCTCTTGTCTCTAAAGGTAGAGACCAGCCTGAACAACTTGGGAAGACTGTACCAAAAACAGAGAGAGAGAGGCAGGGAAAGCTACTTCTTGCCTTTTGGAAACGTTCTACATGAGAATGCAAACTTACTGTCAGGGGTTCAGAATTATCGACACCTCAAAATTTTAGAAACAGAAACTAGCAAAATGTTTTAAAGCTCACTAAATTTTAGTCTTTTTTGGAAGCTGGGCAGCTAGAGAGAGAGAATGGGCACACTAGGGCCTTTGGCCTCTGTGAATGAACTTCCAGACACATGTGCTATCTAATGTAGCTGGCTTTCTTGGGTCCTGGAGAATCAAACCTGGGTTCTTTGGCTTTGCAGGTAAGCACCTTAACTGCTAAGCCATCTCTCCAGCCCTTGTTATCTTTTGTATTGTTATCTATCACATTGGCTATGAATAGTGGCAGTAAGCCCAAAATACCTGGAAAAAGTACAAAAGTCAGGTTGCAATTGGTATTTTCACTTTTTACAGAAAAAATTGGCAGCTTGAATTAATTTCATAATTTTATGCCTGCATAATTGGAATCTTTGCATATTTAGCTTCCTACTTGTAAGATTAACTTTATTTCATTTTTATTTGTTTAATGGTTTTATTTATTTGAGAGCAAGAAAGAGAAAGAATAAAAAGGAGCATGCCATGCCAGGGCCCCTTGCCATTTCAAACTCTAGATGCCTGTGCCACTTTGTGCTTCTGGCATTATGTGGGTACTGGGGAATCAAACCTGGACTGGCACGCTTTGCAAGCAAATGCCTTTCACCGCTGAGCCATCTCTCCCAGGTCCTGTAAGGTTGATCTTATCAGTGGACACCTACAATGTGAAAAGTGGGACAAATAATTGTTAGGATCCTTCCATTTCATTCATCAAATGCTTGAAAGTAAAGTATTGGTCTTGATGGTAAATTTTCTTATGGTTCACAAATACATACTTAGAGAACTGAATTCACAAATTATTTACAGTTTAGTAGTTGGATCAGGATAATCTTTAAAACTGATTTTTATTTATTTATTTTTGGTTTTTCAAGGTAGGGTCTCACTCTAGCCCAGGCTGACCTAGAATTCACTATGTAGTCTCAGGGTGGCCTTGAACTCATAGTGATCCTCCTGAATCTTTTTTAACAATGGGTAAATAATCATATTCTATTAAGATACACATTTGTAGTGCTGAGAAAATGCCTCAGTGGGTAAAGTAAGCATGAGGATCTGAGTTTTCATCCCCAGCACACACATGAAAGCCAGGAGTGGCAATGTGCATCCGTAATCCAGCACTGGGGATATGGAGACAGGAGGATACCTTAAGGACTTGCTGGTTAGATCAGCTGAATTGGTAAAATCTAGGTTCAGTGAGAGACTGTGTCTCAAAGAATAAGATGGAAAGTGACTGAAGAACACACCCAACATTAGCCTGTGGTCTGCTTGCGCACACATACACACAAGAGATAAGCATTTGTCAACGTGTCTTCTTTGGTCTAGCACAAGACTAGTTTCCTGTCTGAAACCTAGTATGCTTATAGGGTAAAGTAAATGCATGTCTTTGTAAAAGAATAAATAAAAAGAGCAACCTAGAGTCAATAAGCAGGTTCAATTCATGCCTACAGCCATGGCGGACAGCTCATTTTGTAGATGTGGGTGTTTTGTTTACATTTATAATGCAGCTTTATTTAATGCTGACAGATATAGCTTGTGGCAAATGATAGTCAGAATGTATGAGCAGTCATAATGCTTCTGTCTTCTTATAGCGTGCTGCTGAAAATAAGCAGTTCACCTCTGTTTTTATTGAGGAAAGGATATGAGACAGCTATAGCTTCGTGAGGCTATTTATTGAGTTGTTTTACTAGCTGTGAACATGCCGCTTTATAGCAGTTGTGAAAATGGACTTTGCTAGTGTGTGGGAAAGGAAATAACATTGCAGTATACAAGGGTAGTAAAAAATCTCTATAAATAATTTTGAGACTGAGGAATATTCTCATTTATATATGCGGAATGGATTCTGATTTTGACTGTCAGTCTCTACCCAAAATCACTAGGTTGGAATTGGTGCAATAGTTTGGAGGAGATTTTTGATTGCCTAAAATTCAGTTGTGTTTGAACTTAACAAAAGTTTGTGTTTGTGTACCTACCTAGGTTTATTAACACGGCATTGTGACCTTTGGGGCCTAAGGATTTGTATAAATGGGTTTAAGGATACAAGTAAAATGTATGGTAGGCTACATGTCTGTGTGATATGGATTATACCTGTAAGCTAACTAATAGTATGTTGTGCAAGAATGCATGCATGGTACAGATAAATCTATTTATATGTTGTGGCATGGGTAGTTTTCCGAGTTCATATATATAAGTAGCACATAGATGATGTAAAAACTTGTAAGTACTTTTATTTTGACCCCAAGGGTTCATTAAGAATAACTAAAGGAAATTGACCAACTAAACACAAGATTTGAATATGTATTTTCATTTATTCCTTGGCAAGTATAGACACTCATTACTCCTGGAGCTTTTACCTCTATAACAAACTGGGTTTTTATGTTACTTTCCTTTTCTTTCCACTAAATCTGTCTAGGTCTACTAAAGCTTTTTGATGCATAGTTATTTTTTGGCTACCATAATTGTGATGGATATAATACTTTTTATTCTTAAACATAAAAAAGAACATTAGAAAGATACATATTTGAAAATTTTATCACTTTTGTATTTTATTCAAATGTTCATCATATAGCAGTGAGAAGGTACACAAATAATATTTTCATGCATGCAAAATAATTTCAAAAGCCATGTGAATCTCAGCAGGTGTTTCTTCCATGTCTGTGTTCAAATTTCTGGGGAACACTGAATATTAAATTGAAATAGTCCTTCCTTGATATTATGCAGCTAAAGTTCAGTTTAATTCTCAGATAAGGTTTTCCTGGACACATATCATTTTCTCCTCATGTAAATAAAAATCACAGTACTTGGATTTTAATACTTGATACTTTACAGAGTAAATCAAACTGTTGTAAACTATTCACTTATTCCTTTTCTTAGTGCTTGTTTTAAGGCATTTCTGTTATGCTCGATATATGGATTATAGAGAGGCTGTAAAAAGTTCTTATTTCCTTCTCCACTGGTTGATGAAATGGGTTAATCTCTCAATAGAGCTATTTCCTTAATTCACCACCTGTTTTCAAATCCCTAGTAACTGACAAGGTAAGCAGAGAGATCCCTCTGTGTCTGCCTTGCACACCTATTTCACATGGAGAGAAACTTAGGATAAAAAAATTAGGACAAAACTCTTCCTTGATTTTTTTAAAGGAAATTTCTTGCACATTACTGAAAAGCTGCCATATTTAAACTATCACTCAGCTGCCCAATTATGCTGCCTACCGGGCATCCTTTCAGTGGAAGTCTTCAACTCAAAGGGCATTCTTCTATATAAAGTATATTTATTACTTTTTAAAAAATGCCCATTTCCTTCCAAGTATATTGTGATAACATGGTAGAGCTATAACTAATGCAAATTTTATATTTTTTAAATTTAGAAACAAAGGATTTGATTTTATATCTGTAACACTAAACATACACTTGGCTATTATAGTTAGTCTGTCTCAACTGTATATAAGTAATCATTTATTGTTTAAATACAGAAAAGGCTGGAACAAAATGCTGTCAAGAGCCATCACACTCATTAACCTACAAGCTAATTAGCCTCCTCCTGCCTGATTGCTGACAAGTTCTTCAGTCTGAACCCATAGCTGTTGTGTCAGCAAAGAGGCACAGTGAGGTAGAGGTCTCCATTAGGTGTTTGTGAACAGTCTCTGCATTAAAGGTTTGTTTTTTACACTCCTAACAAATGTTAGAGCATTCATATCCTCAGCTATAATTAAATTGGCAACTCTTAATTACTATAATTAGTATATTAACTATTTCCTGTTCATCTATAATTGATTTCAAGAAATTACATCTAATTTAATGTGATTTTTAAAATTTAATCATCATGTAAAATATTTCAATAGTTAAATATATATCTAGATACTATTGGGTTTTTGAAATAAGATGCATAATAAAATCACTTAAATGCAGAATCTTGTCAAATCAAATACATATGAGTTTTATATTCATTAGTTTTTTTCTTATGCAAACACGACATTCATTCCCCATTACAATTTTTTTCTGTTAGGCTAACATTTCTTAACTAGGTGCAAATTAGCATTGGAATGATAGAATATTTTGCAAATGCATCTTAAAATATGAATTCATTAATTTGTGGAAGAATAATTCATTTAGAATAGCTTCTTGAGGGCAAAAACCATTCCTAAGATAGTTTGCTTGTTCCACTACCCAATCAAACTCAAGACTTTTATTGTAAGTGCCAGAAAAATAAATATATTTTGGATTTGTGAAGTATGAATCTATGAAGCCTTTCCTGTATTTTCAGAATTGCCACTATTATCTCTTTCTGGGAAACATTATTTATAATTTAAAAATACTTGAATATCTTCTAAATTCTAAAATGACATAGTCACCAGGAAAATATATTCCCATGTCTAAAGAAACCACAAACTGAAATTTATTATACTTCTCATTATGTAGGGGGAAACCTCTATTTCAGAGTATCTTATTTAAAAGTGCTAGATCGCAGTAAGGAACAGCATCAAAGTTTATGGAAACTTTCTATTGAAGTACATGTTTACTGTATCTTGGACATGGCCAGTATTACCATTTGCACAGCATCCTGTAAGGATGCATATTTACCTGTGTGTTTACCACTAGCCAGCTTAACCAAGCACTGATTAAAGACCAAGTATTTTGAAAATGAAATTTAGAATATACTTAATGTATTTAGTCATTCAATAATAATTAAGATGTTAATGTGACATTTCAACTATCGTTCACTTACATATAGCAATTGTTTGATAAAGAACTACTAAACATAGTAGCAAATACATCATTTAGCAGATACAACCTTTTAAATATGGAGATCTGTGTATAAGTCTAACTAGAACCTCAAGTTAGCTGTAAATAAGTCTGATGGAATAGATAGATTGTAAGATTTCTATTGAGCCTTTATTTCTTTGGAATTGGGCTCTCTTAGCCAGAAAAGACAGATTTGGTTTCCAGAGGCAATGTTTTTGCATTTTTGGATACAGTTTATCAGTTGGGAACAACTATTTTTTTTTAACCAGTATGAACATTGTCAAACCACTGCTTCCCACCTCTACCCCTTCTTCAGCCTTATTTTGAGAGAATGGCAAACTTTCTCCTGAAATTTCCAGTCTCTTGTGAGCGTCACCGACATTAGCATTATGATGATTCAAATTTGTTTTAGGAAGTAAGTTAAATAAGTTTAAGGCTCATTTCAAGATCATTGGGCTACTTATTACAGCTCATCATCATAGTATCAAAGAGTCTTAATTAAACTGAACATGTAAGAACTATGGAACATCCTGGATATTCAGTGCTCTCATAGGTGAGAGAAGTTAGGGCCAGGAGGTACAACTTGCCCAAGGCTGTGCAACAAAATACTGGTGTAATAATACATCAGGGATGAGGAGAAAACTGAGATTCTTGCACTCCTTGTGCTCTAAGTATCAAAGTTTAAGTTGTCGTGGGTTGATTTCAAACTTCCTTTTGGGTATCCTTGCTATATCTATTTTTGTATTGAATATTAAAGTTGTTGAATATCCATGAAAATAATTTTAATGAGTTCAAATTTATTATTTAAAATACATGACCAGATGTATATAGCACATTAAAAAGACACTCATGTAATAAGTTAGAAATAATTGAATTTGGAACTGATTGGTACCAGAAATTCTAAAACAACTCCCAGCTACCCAGTCTGACATTCAGGAATATTGTTTTTTCTACTGCACATTATTAAATCAAAGAAACATTATCTGTGGTGTTAAAAGGAGTGTTGTTGAAATGCTCCTAAAAAAACTGAATTGTTTTCCAAAATTCTGATGAAATGACAGAACGGTATGTCAGAGGCCTAATTTATTTTATCTCTTATTGTGTAGCTTACATTTTTTTAAGATGATGAGAGAGAAAGGTGATTGTCAGAGGGTAGGAACATGAATACAGGGGAGTAGCAGAAAAGTCCTACACCTTCAAAATGCATGCATGGTGTCGACAACATTTTGGTGAGTATTTCAGTGTTTGGCTGACAGAACATAATGCTTGTCTCTCTGCTCTGCAGTTGTGTGATGTGAGGGCTAGGAGACTTTTAAAAAAGGACCAGAAAAGAAAATGTACCTTGCCTAAGCACTTCATATGACAAATCAGTTATTTGAATTTTGATGCATTCTAAATGAAAAATGTAATATTTCTATACTGAACATATTTCTGTGTGCATTTGTCTAGAAATAGTTGAGTATTGGGGGCATGTCCTCTGTAAAATTACAGTGGTATTAGTTTGGTAACACTGTATTAAACTATTAAAGAATAAAAACCCATGGAAAAAAAAACTATTTTCTTGATATTAGCTTTCATTTATAAACCAGAATAATTCTGAATGTTTACAGCAATGGGAGATAACCCAAGGCAAATTTAATTTTAGACTGGGCTTTTGCTTAATGTATTATTCATAGTATTGTATCATCAGTTAAGCATATCTCTGACAATAAACTTAAAACTTAACTTTAATAGTTATATCCACCCTAATTTGGGTGAGTCCAAATAGTGACCTGACACGATTTATTTTGCCCCTTATTATAGATAATTTTTTAATAATGGTGATATGTAACTATTTGGTATGCTTTTCTTATCCCTTCCCCCTGCCTTTTTTTTTTTAAACACCACTATTTTTGCTGCATGACCTGGTTTTGCATTTTTCTGATTCTCTGCTCATGTAATTAGTATGTTCTAAAAAGACCTGGACCACTTATTGTACAGAGATGTAGCCTGTGGGTATTTAATAAGGAGCTTTCAGTGCTCCATTTGCATCTTTTGCTTGGGGTCTGAATAGTGAATTACCTTTAAGATCATTAGAAGCCCTGCTGTATTGTTAAAACCAGACTGCAATATTCTGATGACAGTTTAAAACTTCAGGCTTCCTGTCTAACCCAGGTGACCCCAGCATAATTGTGCGTATTGCAGATGACCCCAGGACATGCTGATGGCTTAGCCCATCCAAACTGTAGCCTCTGTAGGCAGGTGGCTTTGTACCAAACAGACCACATGGAGATGTGGAGAAACCCAACGAGATACCATTTGTCACAATACTCATTCTTCTCAGAAGACCTGATACCTTTCAAAAAAAAAAGGGACACATCTGCCAAGCAATGTGTTGGATGTATATTAGCAGATAACTGACCATTTTCCTAGCATAATATCTACAAACTAAACCATGCTGTATTCAAGTTCTCCTAGACCAAGACCACAATAGGGAGATATTTTTCCCTAAGGATTAAAATATTTGTTCTTTCTCTAACCAGATAGAAGAACACTAGCTATATTAGATATTTATGTAGTTTGTTTAGTTAGGTTATTTGACCTAGCACAAAATTATAGGATCTTAAAGCTGGAAGAAAACTTTATTTAGCATCCTGTATTTGGAGGTTAGTACTTTCACTAATTTTCTGATCCCAAATTGAAGTAATATTTGCCATCTATCATCTGTAATGTCAGGAACTTCAAAAGTAGCTAGTAAAGAAAGTGATTTAAAAAGTGAAAAATTTTGTGTTTTTAAATAAGCACTTTTCATTTGCATTTGCAGATTTATTATATGTCATTTAACTGTGTATCCAAGTTTCTTGACTACATCTGATAACTAAATGAATATAGGTATTTTTGTAAACTAGTTTTAGTAAATCATATGTTAATGGACTTAAAATTTTAGCAATTGTGTATTAAGATTGTATTTCTAAAACAGCTATCTCTTCAAGGAGTCGAAGTTACCAAGACTTAGTTCAAAGATTAATAATTTCACTAAACAGTAATGTATAAGTCTCACTTTGATACTGCACATCCATACATACAGTGGGCACTTAGATTTGTTAAAGTATAACAAGATGAAGAATGAGCTGAAAATACATAAAGGAATTAACTGTGCTCATACATAGTAGAGGTCCTGTAGTTATTTGAATCAACTGCTGAGCTAGGCCTCACTTCAAATAACAGATTCAAGAGATATTATTTTAAAAATTACTGGATAGTAATTAATTCCACCTGATAGACTGCCTATAATGTGGTTATTTTGGTCATCTTATCCTTTTGTATTTTTTTCTTGTCAGTTTTCTACTGAAGAGTTCTATAAATCAATTATGAAAAGTAACTATCTGACAGGACCCTTGTTTAAACCATGACACCCAATGCTATTTTATCTTTGCCTTTCTTTTCATTGTTACAGAAATTCAAATCTGTTTCTTTAAGAAGCTGCTTAATTAAATCTTTTTGGATCTATTGTGGCAATAAAGTAGAACTTGTATTTTTTAAAACAAATAATCATTACTTATATGAAAAGAAGCTAACAAGAGAAGCAAACATTTATACAGAGACTTTTACTGTAATGATCTAAAAACTGGAAAATAAAATCAGATTGTATTCTTAATTGAAGCCAGATCTTGCATGCCTGCCCATGTGAAAGCATTATGCAAGGTTTAGCATGTGTATGATGAGCATTGACCAGTGACACTGTGTAAGTAGTTGTGTAGGATTTTCTCTTCTAAGAAGAATTTGTTGTACTCGCATTATTGTTTCCTCTGGGATTCTAGACAATGACTCTGTAGTCTGGTTCATTAATACTGGTTGTCTTCAGCAGAGAGTATCCAGATTTGACCTGCCAAGTATTAAATTTTTAATGTATTACTATTTCTTTCACAGAGTAAGGCTTGTCTTTGTTCTTTGTATTTTTGTACCATTGCAGCTTAAATCGGCTACAGATTTAATTTGTAGTCTCACTAAATATGTCTCATTTAAAATACACACAACACACATACAAAAATGTTTATTGGTGAAATATTTCAATGTGGATACCTCATCTTTTTAATATTTGAAAGTATGTGCTTCCAAATTTATTTTGAAAAGTGCCAGGGGTGCTATGTGCTATGTACAATAAGTTAATTATTATGCTATTAACATTGATGATGTTGAATGTGTATTAGTTAATGTGTTAATGACGTGTTAATTACTGTACATATTGTGAAGACCCTTCAGGCTTGTTCTGTGATGCAACATGTCAACTTGAACCAGACCAAGTAATCTGCAAGGCAGACTGTAACTCTTAAAAATAACACTTGTAAACATAAATTATAAATTAAATCATGCTTTTTATTCTTTTTTCTTTCTGGTAGAATGAATAAGTAATTCCTGTGCTATCTGCACCTGTTAGAACCTCATACTGTCAGACTCTGTTTTCCCCAAGAGGTTTGGGAGAGATTTGTTATGCAATAACTCCTGCTTTGTTTGCACTCTGGCATTTAGTGTATATTTTATATAGAGTCATGTGTTTTGCAAACTGAATGATCCTCCTCTTCCTTCTCCTTTTTAAAAAATCCATATTGACTTAAGATGAAAGGCATTCTCAGTCTTTATGCAGGCACTTAAAAATTGGTATTGTTGGATTAACATGGGTAGTTGATATTAAAGTAATCTATGTAAACTTATTCACTTACGGCTCTTCAAGCTTTTTGGCCAGAATAGTTGAAATATCAAGAGATCAGTCATTTAGAAACAAAAGAAACTAGATGGAAATTTCAGATTAGGATTTGCTTCCATTTTAGTACATGTAATCATAGATTTATTTCTTTTGCATAAATATAGTTTGAAAATGTAAAATATTTCAAATTTTTGTAACATTTGCAACATAGTATTTCATTTTCAAAATCTCAGTTCCTTACTTATTTGTGGTTGTCATTCAAAAAAATATTTGCTTGCACGTGTGTGCGTGCGCACACACACATGCACACACGCATAACAGGGTTTCTTGCCACTGCAAATGAACTCCAGACACATGCCCACTTTTGCATCTGGCTTTATTTGCGTATTGGGGAGTCTGACCTGGTTTGGCAGACTTTGTAAGCAAGCACCTTTAATTTTAACTGAGTCACCTGCCCAGCCCAACATTTTTGCAAAATATATTTAGTACTAATCTTCAAGAGATTTATCTGGAGGTTTATGCTAAAAATGTAGAGTTACATGCCATCCATGCAGTAGTATTTTTGTATTATCTCTTCAAACTCATTGTTTGATTCTTAAATAAAAAAAACACAAAGACTTGAGAGCTCACAGATTTACTAAGGCTTTCATAGCGAAGATTTTCTTTCTTTCTTTTTTGGCCCTACTTCCCTTTCTCTTTCCTTCTTTTTTCAAGACAGGATCTTACTCTATAGCTAAGGCTCTCTTGGAACTCACCATGTAGCCCAGGCTTGTGTGAGGCATGTTAACCTTCTGCTTCAGCCCAATGTGCTGGGTTACAGGTGTTCTGTGCCTGGTTATGAGGACTTTTTTTTTTTTTTAATGATCTAGACCCAACACCTAAAAATATAAAAATAAAATAGTAATAAATCCTTCTGTCAGGTAGTTACTTTGGGTCAAAATTCTGTCCAGGATTTAATCTTTGTATGTTTCATTTCTGGCAGGTTATACCTCAGTTTCATGGTCATTGAAGTGGGCATAGTCATTGTATCTACCTTTAGAGATGTTAGAATGGCTTAATGAGTTAATGCAGGTAAAGCCCTTTGAGTAGCGCGTAGCACATAGAAAGCCCTCACTAAATGTGAGGTCTTATTGGTTTGCCTTTAATATTATATTGAAAACTATTTGGAGGCTTTTAATTTCCACAAGCTCTAGGAATTCCCTAGGACCTGTTAAGAATGTGAGGTTTTGATTCTGTCATTATAGTCTTATACCTCATTCCAGAAAAAACAACTTGTTTTTAATGGTGATTTTTATTACTCCAGTGTTGTTTATATCTGCCCACCTGGAATGATCATCCTGGGCTTTTTTGTTCATCTAAACTTGCTAGATTCCCTACAGCACAGCTCTTACTGGAGATTTGTGTTGGTATGGAAGGATATTCTGACAGGGACTTTGGTCTTACTTGCAAATATTTGTGTATCTCTTGTTTACAGCCCCAGTGTCTTCTTGTAATACCCATGCAGAAGGGATTCCAATAAATCTTATGCTCAACATCACACATTGTTTGTTTTAGCTGCCTTCCACTTCATGCTTCCTCCTTTAAGAGCTAGCCATTACAAAAGGTTAGATCACAGTTAGCAGGCTCTAGCTCTCCCTTTTGAATCAGTGAGGTTGCCGTTTTATTGCTCTCCGACTTACACTTCAGTGATGAGAGTAAACTAGCATCAGATTAAAGGTCAGCAAATCCCATCAAAGAGAGGAATATTAGGGGCAGAGATAGTTGGAGAGGCAGCACACCACTGGGTATTGACAGGGTGATTCCAGGGTATCAGTCAGCAGAATTATAGCTGCCCAGAGAGTCAGTACAGCTTTAATGAGCCTGTGTGAAGAGGAAGAGGGTGGATTTATGTAGTTCCTCATAATTTTCTGTAGAGACTGTTATTGCAGACATTCTGTGGAGTGTTCTGGTCTTTCATTTAATTCAAAGGTCCTGGAGCTTATCCATCCTCTAAATTCTTTTTTGTTAGCTCAAATCAAAGTTGACATTTCCATGCTTTACCACCTAAAACATCCAGTTGAAAATCAGGTTTCTTTTAGGCAATTCTGAGATTTGTATAGTCTTAATATAAATTTATAGACATTGCTGTATTAATGCATACGTATTAACTCTTCAGAGAAAAGTGGGTTAATATTGAACAGTGTTTTTCATGCTAGGCAACAAGGACGGGTGTACATTTACACATCGTCCTTTGAGTGACTATGGAAAAACACAGATTATAATCAAGGATCTTTGTGTTCATTTTTTAAAAAAATAGAGTTTTCTAATTAATTGTCTATATATCTGTTTGTACATGTCTCTATTTTACCCTTTATTCCCCTAATGCCCTCCTAACTGGGAAAAATTAACTCCTGGGGGGGAAATGTTTTTAATTGTTCTAATGAGCAATACTGTATTTAATTACCATTAGTTTGTGTTCTACCTTGATTTTGATGTGCCTAATAGTAATTTTGACTCATTAATTTCTTATAAGGGTGATATTAAGTCCATACAGTATATATAGAATATACTTTTAGAAGCCAAATGTTCATGAAAAATACTTTTTTGTTGTTGCTGCTATCATGTATTTTTTGTTTGTTTGTTTTTGTATGCTTTTGTGTGATGACAGGGACCTGACCTGTACGTTCTAGATAAGTGCTCTGCCAGTGCTGCAGCCGTACACTGAAAAATGCCTTTTGTTATTTCTGTTGTAGATTAGTTACTTAAAGAGTTAATGTTGAACAGATTGATAGAAAATATAGATTTTTTTAAAAAAAGGTTAGCTTTTACTTATTGGTCACTAGAAAATAGTTTGTGAAAAATTCACTGGAATGTTTTATTAGTCAAGCCAGCCATTCATTGTAATTCATGTTCAAGAATATGATATTTTGATTATGGTTCTAAGGAAATGAATTCTTGGCATCATTAACATAGAGATCTTGTTGGTATGGTTTGCTGCTTGGATGATAGATACTTTCCTGCTTCTTTTCATTTTCCTATGCATGCCAGGTTGCTGGTCATTCTTTTTAGACACTTACTTGGTTTTTAGTAGAAAAGAGCAATGGAAGGGCTGGAGAGATGGCTTAACAGTTGAGGAACTTGCCTGCAAAGCCAAAGGATCCCGGTTCGACCCTACAGAACCCATGTAAGCCAGATGCACAAGGGGGCGCATGCATCTGGTGTTTGCTTGCAGTGGCTGGAGGCCGTGGCGGGCAAATTCTCTCTCTCTGTCTGCTTCTTTCTTAAATAAATAAATAAATAAATAAATAAATAAATAAATAAAATAATATTTTTAAAAAAGAGCAATGGACCTGCTGCTGCAATGAGAAGCACAAAATATCCACCTTGAAGTCACCACTGATTGAAACATCTGTAGTACTCATAGTACACGTGAGCTCCTCCAGAGACATGTATACAGATGATGTTGTATAAAAGCAGAAGCCATTTCAGCCATTAATTAGATGCTGTATTTATAGTAAAGAGCCAGCATACTTTCAAATAAAGCCATGTGGAAGGTCTAATAAAGTTCATGTTTCCTATAATCATGCCATGCTTCACAAAGCTTTTTCAATAAAACTAGGTCTGTGTCCTTTATAATAATGCAGATAAAACTTTATGCTGTGCTGTTACATTGGAATGTACTGGGAATGTCAATGACCCTTGTGCTGTGTTTACTAGCATGCCTTTTGAGCCATGCCTGTGCATCAAGATAATTTGATACTACCAAAGCAATAGAGTGGACATTACTTTTTGCAATCAAGGATCTTGAAATCAGTAGATAACTGCTACTTGTGATGAAGCCAAGTTATGGTAATTTATATATTCACTTTTGCATTCTTGTGAAGACAGCTGCAGCAAAAGAAATGAGTACAAAGATAAGCATGAGATTAATTATCTGATAGAGCTAGATTCTTAACTGCCATGAGGAACATGTAAGTGACATTTACTGATCACTTTTAAGGTACCCAGGTATATTTGGTACTTTAAATTTTAACTCAGATCTAGTATTTTTATTTGAGAAAAATTATGAGTGAAAAAATAAACATTTCTCCCTGTTAGTAATTTCAGACTAAAATTTTCATATCACACATGGAAATGCATGAGTTTTTTTAAAAAGTCATTTATTTCTTCTGTGAAATAGTTGATTAAAGATTCCCAAAATACTAATGAAGAAGATGTGTAACCCGGGTCTCACCTAGACTAATCTTTTCTTTTTTTAATTTTTTTGTTTATTTTTTATTTATTTGAGAACAACAGACAGAGAGAAAGAGGCAGATAGAGAGAGAGAGAGAGAATGGGCACACCAGGGCCTCCAGCCACTGCGTACGAACTCCAGATGCATGTGCCCCCTTGTACATCTGGCTAACTTGGGTCCTGGGGAATTGAGCCTCGAACCAGGGTCCTTAGGCTTCACAGGCAAGCGCTTAACTGCTAAGCCATCTCTCCAGCCCCCTAGACTAATCTTAACAAGAGCACCGTGTAGCTGGCTCTCACATCTTAATGAGTACATTTGCAGGAAGAGAAGAGGCCTTATTTCAGAACAAATCAGCAGCACCACTTACTTTCTGGGGCCATTCTTGAGGTTTCCATGCCCATTTGAAGCATGTGTCTAGAGGTCCCTAACAATGAGCAAGTCTTAAAATGCTTTGTTATCAACATGCATCAAAGTGCTAGGCCACTTCTGAAAGTGATAGGAGGACAAAACTTGAGTCATAAAAATTGAGATAGCAAGAAGCAACAGAACAACATGGTATTAAAACATGTTACAGAATAATGGCAACTCAGTCTATGATATAGAAATTCAATAAATAACAATGCTAGAATTTTAAGAACTGTCAGAGTTGACCTTGTAATAAATACTGTAAGAAATCAGATATTTGTTAAAACTGTAGAATGGAATTGTTTTAGATAACTTTCTTGTTGGATATATTTGTAAGCTGGCTTTTGGTAATGTCTCATTTTTTAAAAAAACTTTACTTATTTGAGAGAGAGAGAGAGAAAGTATAAGTGTGTCAGGGCCTCCTGCCACTACAAGTGAACTCCAAATGCATGCACTACTTTCTGTGTTTGGTTTTACATGGGTACAGGGGCATTAAGCCTAGGCCATCATGCTTTATAAGCAAGTACCTTTAACCATTGAGAAACCTCTCCGGTCCAATGCTTAATAAACTAGTTCTTTGATTGTGAGAACTATAGTATTTTAATCAAATAAATTTTCATCTGTGTAATTTTAGGTAACTTATTATTTGTTAGAGTAACAATTATGTGTCAGGTACTATATGGACTTTTTAAATAATCTTTTTATTTTTATGTTTATTTTTATTTGAGACAGAGAGAGGGGGAGAGAATGGGCATGCCAGGGACTCTAGCCACTGCAAACTCCAGATGCATGAGCCACCTTGTGCATCTGGCTTATGTGGGACCTAGAGAATTGAGCCTGGGTCCTTAGGCTTTGCAGGCAAACTCCTTAACTGCTGGCTTAGCAGTTAAGGCGTTTGCCTGCAAAGCCATCTCTCCAGCCTGTGTTATTTAAACGTTACAATGATTCCTTGAGGTTGTGGTATCCCTGTTCACAGAAAATGAACCAGAGAACTTTCTGTGGGTCGTATTGCTAATAACAGATAGTATTCGAATTGCTAATAACTAATCAATAGCAATTGAAGCTATTCTGACCCCAAAGTCATATTCTCCAGTGGAATAGTTTATTTTGTATTATAATTGCAATGTAAATTTTTTATTTAATTAATTTTTTATTGACAACTTTCATAATTGTAGACAATAACCCACGGTAATTCCCTCCCTCCCCCCTCTTTCCCCTTTGAAACTGTACTCTCCATCATATCCCCTCCTCCTCTCAATCAGTCTTTCTTTAATTTTCTTTTCTTTAATTTTAATGTCATGATCTTTTTCTCCTATTATGATGGTCTTGTGTAGGTAGTATCAGGTACTGTGAGGTCATGGATATCCAGGCCATTTTGTGTCTGGAGGAGCATGTTGTAAAGAGTCTTACCCTTCCTTTGGCCCTTACATTCCTTCTGCCACCTCTTCCACAATGGACCCTAAGCCTTGGAAGATGTGATAGAGACGTTTCAGTGTGGAGCACTCCTCTGTCATTTCTTCTAAGCACCATGATGCTTTCTGAGTCGTCCCAAGGTCACTGCCATCTGAAAAGAGAAGGTTCTCTAACCAAAAGTGAGAGTAGCATTAATATATGTGTATGAAAATTAACAGAAGTGCTTACTGGGTAGTTTGTTGAGCAGAGTACATACATTTAGCCAGACTGCAGCAGATGTTATACCCCTAGGGCTCATGACTACTCCTGTTGTAGGTTTTCAACATCAGGGGTGTATTCCCCCCCATGGAGTGGGCCTCCAGTCCAATTGGAGAGTAGTTGGTTTCCCCCATAACAGATGTGCCACTATTGCACCCGTTGGCTCATTTGGCCTGGCTGGCCAAATATAAGGCTTGCAGTGTCCACTGTTGAGTATCTTCACTGGTGATTTCTCTCTCTCTCCTATTGAACTGCATGCAACATAGCTTTCTATAGCTTTCTGTTAGCTGGACTCCATGGAAGAGGTTTTCAGCTCAGCTCCAACAGGATTTCTCAGTGACCTTACAGCCCAAGTATGTGGAGTCTTCAGTAATAAGATCTTACCATCTATTCCTGGTTGGAAACCAAGAACCTCAGCAATGGCCTATAATGTTTTGGGGGCATCAGGGACCTCCTTGGCCAACAACTCACTGGAAGGTATTACATCTCTGGTACTGAAGATTTTCTAGTAACAATCTATGGCTTCTGAGCATTCCATTGTCCAAAAAAGTAGGTTTCCATATGACTTATTTATATCCTCTTAGATTTTGAGTAGCCCTCCCTCCACCTTTCCTTTACTCACTCTCTTCCCCTGACCTCACTTAGGCCTTTTCACCCCTATTAACCTGTTCTTCTAATACTCACACACACACACACACACACACACACACAATACCATCCTATTAAGTCCCCTTCCCTCCCTTTCTATTCCCTTTAAATCCCCTTCCTAGCCTACTGGCCTCTGCTACTGAGTATTTCTCTCGATCTTGAATTTAGGAGAGAGAGGTCTGAGTTAATTTTTGTCTCATATACTACCCATATGATCTTGGACTCTTTAAAAATAAACAAATACTTTTATTTATTTATTTGAGAAAGATAGAAACACTATGGGCCTCTTGCTGCTGCATACATACTTCAAATGCTTGCATCACTTTGTGTATCTGGCTTTCATGGGTATTGGGGATTTGAAGTCAGGACAACAGTCTGTGCAAGCAAGTGCTTTAACTGCTGAGCCATTCTTCCAGCCAGATCTTGGGCTCTTAAGCCACGTAATCTCTGAAATTTAGTTACCTCATCTGTAAATGAGGCTGATGGTACCTATCATAAGTCTAAAAATCAAGTGAGAGAAAGCATATAGAAGACATAGGTGCCATTTAGCATGTAGTATGTGTTTTTAATACATCTTTAAATTTAAATATTTTATTTTATTTATTTATTTGAGACTGAGAGAAAGAAGGAGACAGAGGAAGGGAAATAAAGAGAGAATGGGCACACCAGGGCCTCCAGCTACTGCAAACGACCTCTAGATGCACGCATCCCCTTGTGCATCTGGCTTACATGAGTCCTGGCGAATTGAATCTAGGTTTTTTGTCTTTGCAGGCAAGTGCCTTAACCACTAAGCTATCTCTCCAGCCCTACATCTTTAAATTTAAACATGGGAAACTTCAAAGCTAAGTTTACCTTATTAACAGTGATTAAGTAGGAAGTTAAAAGTGCCTACATTAGAAACAAAAGCACAGAAGACATTTGCTTTTGGCCAGAAATATTTTGTACTGTGAACTGAGTCTAGGATTAACTTACTGAAGTCTGCAAGATGTGGTCTTCCAGAAAATAAAGCAGTAAGGAAGCAGCTATGGAGTTGCACACAGTATGCCCTTGGAGTTGGAGTTAGCAGAGCCATAGTGTAATGTTATCCTCTTCAAAGCATGTCAGTGATCTTAACTGACAAGACAGGAAATGAAAGTGCCATGGCG